>JAFFSR010000050.1:515000-1091526 GCA_017163975.1 Anastatus disparis | reverse complement strand
TAAACTGTTTCTCAAAATCAGGAAAGATAAGTATTGGTGCTTGCACCAAGTGCTGTTTTAGTTTTTGAAAACTCTCTTCCTGCGCTGGTCCCCATTCATATGGTTGGTCATTCTTTAGTAAATCAGTCAAAGGTTTTGCTACTTTTGAGAAGTCTTTAATAAAACGCTTATAGTACCCAGCTAGTCTTACAAATTGTCTTATGTTCTTTGGCGTCTTGGGTGTAGGAAATTCAACTACGGCTTTTATCTTTCCTGGATCTGGTTGTATCCCTTGCTCGCTGATTATATGTCCTAAGAAGGTAACCTCCTTTCTTAGAAACTCGAACTTTCCAGGCTGCAAAACTAATCTTGCGCTACATAGTCGATCGAAAAATTTACGAGTTTTTCGATCATGTTCATGTAGATCTTTCGAGTAAATTATAGTGTTATCCAGATACACCAACATCACGGTGTTCTGTAGTCCCATGAGGACATGGTCCATCATTCGCTAAAACGTTGATGGCGCCCCCTTTAGGCCTTTAGGAAGACGTGTATACTGGTAGTGTCCATGAGGAGTGGTGAAAGCACTTCTCCATTTGTCCTCTAGACGTAATGGCAATTGCTGATATCCACTAGCGAGGTCGAATACCGAAAAATATACTGCTCCTCCTAATTGGTCGAGAATATCTGTTATATTAGGTAGTGGGTAGCGTCTCCTATAGTCTTTGCATTTAAATTTCTAAAGTCTATTATCATCCGCCAGCGTGGGTTACCATATTTATCTGGTTTTTCAGTACAATGATAACTGGGTTATTCGAAGGTGAACAAGATGGTTCTATAATCCCATCTTTAAGTTTCTTAGTTACTTCGTTCTTTATCACCTGTTTGTGAATAGGCAGATGCCTATACTGTTTAGTATTTATTGGAATGTCGTCGGTTGGTTGGGTATCCTATGCTCAGTTACATGTGTTGCCAGTAGCGAATCTCCCGGTAGTATAAAAACGTCATTATAATCTGAGATTAAATCTTTCACATGTTCTTTCTCTGCTTCGTTCATGTGGTCCATACTTAAAATGCTAAGTAACTTTTGGCATCGTAAGTAGGTGTCGTCTATTCTTGGCGCTTCACTATCCGACGATGACTCGTGGTAAAATTCTGGATTTACATATTCAAAAGCCATTAACTCGCATCGAGGTATGTTTAATGTGACGTCCTTGTCATGAGCGTTGATGGCCATGACTTCGCATTTTCCATTATGGTTCGTCACTAAACCTTCTCCTATTAATATTCTTGGGTCATTTACATCGATCTTTGGTAAGTATCCATCTGTCAAGTTAGTCGGTTTAAACTTAATTTCCAAAATCTGTTTAGATCTTCCTTTAATTAGATAAGTGTCTGGAAGATCTTCTAGTACATCTGCGCATGTAGCTGTATCATTATAATTTATGTCATTATCTACACTTCTTCCTTGAACCGCTTGGTCTGTGTCTGTACTTTTGTTATATTCCAAAAATGGTATAGGGTTCATGACATCTCCTGCTATCATGAGAGCCTGGTTATAGTGGGATATAACGGCTTCTTCCTGCTTCAAGTACCGTCGTCCCAGCATTCCGTCTTGTTCAATAGGAAAAGAGCGGTCTACTAGATGGAATTTTACAGGCTTACCACGAACATGTAACCATATGGTTCCATAAGTCTGAATAACTTCGTTAGTGATGCCGCTAAGTTTTGTACTTCCTGTAGGATCAAACTCTAGTTCAGATTTTATAGCGTTAAATTTAACAATGTTTACTGCAGCTCCATCATCTATCATGAATGTCATCTATGGTGATTTGCCTTCTGGAATTAACAACCTTATTGAGGTGGGCTCATTATCGCAGGATTCTGCGTTTCCAAGTCCTTGATTTAAGTTGGTGTTTGCGATAGCATCAGCACTGGCGCTCTCGTCTTTGGTACTGCTCCCATGGGTTGAGTCACTTGTCCCTGTGCTACTTGGAAATCGTTCATTCTTAGTGCAGGTTGGATGTAATTCAAGTTGTTTTGACTCGTCAACTCCTGCCCGTGACGAGCCGCATTCGAGTTTAAATTGTCGACATCTTGATGATTGTTTGAAGCATGATATCTCTGCACGTTTCTACCTACTGGTTGATAGGCATTTCTACGAGAATGATTGTTGTCACGATAAGCTGGTCTTTGATTTTGATATCCTTCACCTTGGAGTTGATATGGATTAAACAATTTGGTCCTGGAATAGTTGATTATTTCGATTTCTATATCCTGAGTCAGAATAACTTCCATATTGAGGTCTACGTTGGTGATATTGAAAGGAAGTATACTCTTGGTTTTGCCGTTGCATAGGTACAAAATGATGGCTTGTTTGCATATAATTATTTCTCGCATAATTTGGATGATATGGCTGCTGAATATCGGCTCTTTCTGCTTGTCTCTGATCCAAGTATCCTATATTAAAAAGTTTATTGTCCTGTGACATGCGCCAGTTGTTAGGATTTCTCTTGGCATAGTTAGCAGCTGAGTATTCAGTCCTTTCCCAATCACGGCTACGCAGTTGTGGGTTAAACTTGTAGCGAGTGTCTGGTATGATGTTCGAGTCCATCCTAGTTTCTATTCTAACTGCTTCTTCGTAAGCAGTTTGCAAATCTTGTGGCTTGCTTTTATCCACTTGTACCGCTATGTCAGCAGGTAGGCCCTTGATAAACATATCTTTAGCTGTCATTTTCAAAGGTGCAATCATAAAATCAAGCTGTGCTAGTGTTATCGTAGGGTTAGCTTCTTCTAAAGAATGCTTTGCACTGCTTAACAAAATATTAAGTCGATTGAAGAAATCCCCCGCGGCTTCTCCCTGTCTCATTCTTATTTCATTTATTTTAGTCGAATAATATGTATAATTTTTTCCTGGAGCGAACCTAGTCTTCAAGTGCTTGATTAGATTTTCCACTGTATCAAAGGAGTGGCCATAGGTGCAGTCTCATGCGCATCCTTGCAACTTTCCCAACAATGCCCTTACATATTGTATTTCCTGTCCTTCTGGAGTCTGCACTTTTCCGTTTCTTATATCTTGTATGAAATCTTTCAACGGCATAATATGACCGTTAAAATTTCTTAGTCCCGTTATAGCGCTTTGCAGCGCGAAGCTGCTAGCCAGTGCTGTCATCATCACAACAGATCCATTATTTTCCTCCACTTCGTTTACCATTTTTTTTATAATGGTTTGTTTGTATAATAATTCAATAATACGTCCTAGTAGTCAGTTTAATTGGTAATATGTTTAGTCACAGTATGATATTTAAAACTTGCTATTACTGAAAGTGCCTATCTTTATTCTATTATATCTTTATTTAACACCTGTAAATATCTAACAATTACCAATATTTCTGAATGATATCCCCCCCTTACTTAAAAAAAAATCGTCGCCCCGGCGATTTCTAAATTATTAAAAACTAAAGTTTCGTAATTTATTTATATATTTTAATAATTAGTATATAAATTTTTCAAAATTCAATTTCTATAATTTAAAAAAAAAAATTTTTCATCATTAGGCTTTCTTAAAAAAAAAATTCAGTACAATATTAATCCTTGTTCTAGTATTCACTAGTTTACAAAAAGAAATTATTTCGGAAAAAATTCATTGTAAAAATTTTAAATAAAAACTGCGTATTTCAAAGTGCAAAGCCAAATCAATAACTTTTTAAATGAATATTTGAATTTTTACTATGATGCTAATTAAAATTTTGTTAGAATAGAAAAGAATTGAAAAGTAGATAAAATTTACTCTATTAATTAACTTGATTTAAATTTTAATGAAAATCAAAAAGAAATAGTAAATATAACTAAAAAAATTTTTAATACAAAATACCGTCTTTAAAAATAAAATTATTGTTCAGAATACTTTATGATAATAAGAATGAAATTTAAACGTAAAAAATTAAAAAAAAAAAAATTTTTGATTATGATTGCAATGATTTTAGATAATTATTAACGATTTGAATAATTGCAATTAATTCTAATTTGCCTTGCAAATAATTAGATGTATATTTAATTTCAAACAAATATTATTAGAATAAAGCAGAAATATTTTTAATAAATATTCAAAATTAACAAAACATTCTTTTCAAAAATTTTTTTATTAAATTTTGCATAGAAATTTTCAAGATTAAAAAAAAATAAAGTTAAGTTTTCGGAAAATATTTATGTATTTCGTTTTGAAATTTTATTTTTATTAATTCAAAATATTAAACCGAATAAAAATAATTAAAATTCTTTAAAATATTATGTGTAACAGTTATATTTTACCTTAATAATAGAAAAATTTAGACTGCAGAATCTAGTTGCTGCTTTGCCACTTAAACTTTAAGTATTCAAAATTGTTAAAATTATTTCAAAGTAACTAACGATGCTCATCAAATGATGTCAATATTCAGACTGTGTGCGCGACAATGGCTACTACCAATTATATACCCATAAGGCGGTTTAAAAGAGAATTATATTTATTTGTTACTAAGAGAATTTATTACGATGCTCCCTTCTTTTAACGTGGCACTACATTAGTATATGTTTAAAAAGGTGGGGATAATTCTACGACTTTTTGTTATACTTGATATTTTCCCCCCTCTTTTTTTTTAACTATGCAAGATTAAAAAATTTTTTTTTATTTAACCTTAAGTGACTGCCTTATATTTTTTTAAATTATTAATTCATTTTATAAAAATAAAATTTATTTCAATATTATTACTTTTTGGAATATTTTAGATAATATGCATATTACTTAATTTATTCGATTATTTTATATATTCATCATTATTATTTCATCATTCATTTTACATTATTTTTCTTGTATTATTTCATTTTTTTAATCGCGTAAAATCACTGCAGTGTCCCCCCTTTTAATGAATTTAGAAGTTGCATCTCAAGTTATTAAATTCCGCAGTTGCTAAACCATCTGTTTAGCTAAGAATCATATATGTTTTCTTTTCATCTTCGTTTAATGATTCTTGATAGTCCTTCTATATTCTAGATTTTCAATTGTCATCTTTTACAATAATCTATGAATCCTGGGCTCATCAATGCAATGGTGACATATGACGATGTGACCTTTTACTTTTTATAGAATTACTGCATCACTTAATTCTAATTCCCCTTTTAATTTTATTATTCATTTTATTTCAATTATGGTGGCATTTTTCAAACTTTTTCATTTGCCTATATATTCATATCATTTTCATTTTTATTCACGTATTTCCCCGAAAATGGGCTATAATCAAAAATTGATTTCTAGTGCTGCATATCGTGCACTATATACAGAAAACAACCTTTCTCAACCTGATACTTCCAGCCAGGCGCTTAAGAAGTTTTTCTAATTATGCCTCCCACCCTTTTAAATTATGCATATTATCCTTATTAAAGCAAATAATAAATTTTTAAATGTATATATTTCTTTCCAATTTTCCTTTATTTAACATTCAGTTTATTTGCATTATTTTTCGATAACGTTCATATTGATGTCGTCACTTAAGTTTCGGTATTAGCAGTAAATTTATTGTCTATGTCATTCTTATCTTTGTTTTAATTATTTAATTTTAATTCAATTACGAAAAATATTACTTTTTACAAAGTGCTTCAGCTTAAATATTGAAGTGAAAAAAATAAATTGCAACTTTTATTTTAAAGAAAATATGATTCCCTCTTTCCATCAGATTCGTGTTTCTTTTATTGTACGCAAAAAAAAATTCAAAATTTTAGCAAATTTTGTTCACGGTTAAAAAGAGTTATATTTCAGTGCTTCAAAAAAAAGCTTATGTATGTGAGAAAGCAAAAAAAAAATAAGTTTCAGCGTTGTCTATACGATATTCTTTTTGGTTTCGAGTTTTGTTAATTTAATATTAAAACTTTTATAGTTAATGTAATCTAATATTTCTTTTATTTGGAATATTATATGTGCATCCTGTTATAAATTGCAAACTATTAAAAGAATTTCGATATATTTGCTTCAGTGACAAATTACCGTGTGAAATAAAATTTAAAGTTATCAAATAGAAAGAGTAAAATTTTGTAAAAATGGATGTTCGAAAAATAAAATTTCCGTTGTTTTGTTTTCTTACATAAATTTTCGTTAGTTATAATCTATCAAAACCAGTCATTAATATTCTGTAAATAAAAACATTTCATTTTTCTATTAAAAGGAAAATTGCTATTGATGTTTATTTTTGAAACGAAACGAAAGTTTGATAATTAACAAAACCCCTTTATGACATTATTTAACTTTATTAGCTAGAAAAAGAATTTAATGTCTAATTTACATGAAAAAATAATTAAATAAGATAGTTTGTTCAATTTTACCCATTAAGAAATTTGTTTCATTTAAGGTAAATTTGACGTTAAAATTTTTCATACTTGAAGCTATTATTTTTTTTTAACCGTATTAAAATTTTGATTTAGTGTTGCTATCTTTTTATTTTTTTCGATAATAACTATTCGTTTTCTTAGCGTTGGTTTATTTATGAATTTTTTTCTTGAATTATTTTTCTTGTTTCTTCTTTGGTTTCTTCATATTCTAATTTTTATTTTTAAAACGAGAGAAAATTACAATTTGTTCTTTTCCCTTTTTAGTTTTCGCAGGCTACTCTTGACTAACTATTGCTTCCGTCTAGTACTTGAGCGATGGGCCTACTCATCCCTCTTCCTAGCATTCCACAATAGCCGTATGGCTGAAAACATGTATAACAGAAAAATATATTTTATGTTAGTTATATATTAAAATATTTTAAATATATTTTGTTATGAAATAAATGTGAAAATAAATATTTTTGACAAAAATATTGGATTAAATAAAAATCAGATTTATAGTAAAACAGGTGACGCATTGAGTGTTAAACTTGTATGTTTTAATATTATCAAAATTGAATTTTATTTGGCAAATCTGACTATTTAAATACTAAATATAAATAATATTTATAGATAAAATATCGAACTAAAGATGCAAAAAGACAACGTATTAATTTAATTACTATTAAATATTTTAGATGTCTCTTTTATTTTTCTATCCAACAGATATAACTGTGAATTTCAACACGAATTCAAGCTAGATTTTACAATTTCAATGACTTCAATGCTATTTTTAATTAAAAAAATTTTCATGCTATATATATATATATATGCAAGGTAAAAATTTATCTTATTTTAAAGAAAATTTACAACTCTGGGGGTTATTAATCAATGTTTTCAGTATTAATTTCATAAAATTTTGGTATTTTAAGTAATATATGCAAATGCTATATATAAATATTCGCTTTTAATTATATTTAGTCAGAAGGATTGCAATTTAACTGATTCTAATAGCTATTTAAACTAATTTATAAAATTGCGCATTTGAAAACGCATGGATATTTAATTTTTATTTGCAAGGAATTTCAAGTGGCCTTGAAAACAGCAAGCCCGATTACAGTATGTTTGCTCTCACTGCAGCAAGCTTGAACGAAGTTAAGTCACGTGGTACTAGCCTCACTGATTTCCATTGTGCAGTTTATAATGTTATAAGTTTTTTTATTCTGAGTTGACTTAAACTTTAAGTTGCTTATTTTCCGTTTAGACAATTAGAAAAAAAATAAAAATTTATAGTTTTTAGCATTACTTAATTCGATAACAATTTTAGTTGTATGTTGAATAATTTTAATTAAAAAAATGTTTGTAAGTCGAATTCAAATTCTTATTGAGTATTAAAAGTTTTAATAAATTTGGTTGCAGACTTGTCTATTCTTAAAGAATTTTTTTAGTTGTTATTTATAGAATTTATTTAGTTTTAACTTTTTCAACTGTTAAACAGCATATACTAAAAGGTTGTATGTAAAAGTTCTATAATTCGTAACAAATTATAAAGAATTAATTTCTAAACAACAAAACGATTATTTATATTACATATTAAAAATCAATTTTTTTTCAAGATTTAATTTCGTATGGTAATAAATTATTTAATAATGAAAAACTGGTACTCATTAACTGCTTCAATAAAGAATATTATTATGCAAACTTTTCTTTGTAAAGCTATGAATAAAAAAAATTCTAATTTATGTTATTAGTTTAAATATAAATTCTATCAATATTGAACTTTATTAAAATAATTCGATTTAGTTTTTTTTTTTTAATTTATTTTAACGTTGTGAACGTCCCTGCATAAAACGTAAATAAATTGAAAGCTTTTAATTAGTTTAAAAAAATTTAGTATTCTGAAAAAATGTTCCGCCTTCTTTTGAAAATCCAATATAGATTTCTTAATAGGTTTAAGAGTTCCTTTTAACAATTAATGAAAATGTTAAATGTGCAAAAGACACTTTAAATATGCATTGAATTTTGTTTACAAAATTTCGTTTAATATTCTTTACAAAATAAATATGGAAAATGAAAAATAGCATATCTGATTTTCAAAACAAAAGTTTTATGAATGAAAATGAAATTTATTAATTACTCTTGTCAAAAACTTTACAGAATTTACTCAACAATTTATTTTAACTTAAAATTTTATTCAAATCAAAATTTTATTTAATTTTTATGAAGATTTAAGAATAATTTATTGACAGTTTATTATCGCAATTTTAATGTAAACCCTTTCTAAGACTTTAGCTATTTTTAAAGAAAAATGAATTTATTATTTTTACTCTCAAACGGCGCATATTCCTGATCCGTCAGCGCATGGTTTTTTTTTTATTTTAGTTTCTTTAGCTTTAAATAATGTTGAAATTAATTTTTTTTTTATTTGTTTATTAATTATTTGTAATTACACTTTGTTTTAAACAAAAAGATATTTTTTTTTTAATGTTAAATTTGTTTAGGTTTAAAAGTCGCATTTATTTAAAATTTTTATGAATTCATTTTAAAATTTTTACGCGCGGTATCCCCCCTTTTAAAACATATTTATTACTGGTTAATTACTTTAACATTTTAAACTTTTTTTCACTTTCCTCACTTTTTTCACTTGTTACACTAATTTTTTTAACTTTCAGGTAGCATTTTCACTCATAGCTAGGCCGTCGGTCCGATACCGTCGCTAAGCGCATACGTGCCAGCGTACTGTCGTACACAGGATTATCGAAGGATGAACATCCTTTGATAATATTTTTACCAAAATGGGCCCCACTACGTTCGGGCGCCAAAATTTTGTTAAGGGCTTTTCTAATCTGGAAAAGCCCCGGAAAAACCCTCACAATATTTCTTAAAACTAAAGAATGCAAATTCAAACTTATAAAATAATAGGGTATGATATGATTCATTGTGCACATAATATATTAAGTTAGAATAAATTTAATTAATTCAATTCTTTGAATAAATTAAAAATGTTAATTTATACATTCAGTAATTATTAATAAAACTAAAACGAAAATAATAACAAAAAATACAACTTAATTAATTACAATGAGTATAAAGTTGTTCAAATTGAATGTAAGAATTACAAGCATCACTACTTTTAATTAGTAATTTGCATGTCATAAGAAAAATGATTATTAATTATTATTTAAACTTATCTCTGTGGAATTTCCTGGCTTCTTGTACGGCGTCCTTATCATCCGATGGATGATTTGGTGTACTACGTAACATTACTTTGAAACTGAATTTAATTATGATCAAACGCGAACAATTAAAAAATAAAACTTAAAGTAAATCATTAAATTTAATCAATGTGATTGCCACACGCGCCTGCCTCGCGTCCGCCAGTCCATGGCGAGCCTAAAAGCCATCGTCTATAAGATGCTGAAGTAGATCAAGTAGTTAATCGCGCGCCCAAAGTCACGACAGTAGCTATGCTTATCCCACTACTTAATTAAAAGTAGGAGAGAGTCAAGCTATGTCATTGGTGCATCATTGTATGGACGCTAGCAACAAGCACTGCAGGTAGCTGCACGTGTTGCATGGTCAGCACAATGGTCACGTTGGTGATATCAAAAGTTTTACTCGATATTTTTCTAAGCGAAGGTAACATCTTTAATACATTAGATTTTACAAAGTTATAAAATCTAATTAAAAATTTATTAAATAAATTTATTTGTGTCACTTAACAAGAATAAATAACATAAATTTATGGGAAAAGCCTGAAAGGCACAAAAACCCAGTTTATTAAAATACACAGAACACTGCCAATCTAATGAATTTAAGTTGTAAAAACGCACGCTTTGTTTATAATAACGACGGTTATTGTGTACACAATATTCACACTCTCACACACAAATTTCGAACCACTCACCGCAAGTGAAGTGGCTGAAAATATGAGTTTAAATTATTTATTAATTTAAGGTTTATTTATTTAATGCCGTAAAGCAGTTGCGCAACGAATCGATCTAATTGATCAACGTATACTTTAATTAAATCAATTAAAGTTAGATCTGAAAAGATCTGATTTGAGATTTAAGTTTATTAAATTTATTTTGATCTGAGAAGATCTGATTCCATATTAATTTTATTAAATATACCACGTTCTTTGTTCAAACGAATAACTGTTACAGTTCGCGGTTTAGATACCAGCAAGGGTGCTTTCACGAACAAGACTGCACGAATAATAAAATGAAAAATGTCTTTAGAGTAACGTTTTTTCGTTAGATCCTCTCTTTGCTATAGAAAGTAAGAGAGATGGCAACAAAGACTGTCGCTTGCTGCCATCTACAACCGCGAATTCGAATTCACGTTTAATTTGGTACGTTACGACGTAACATTAATCGTATGTCGAATGTTTAAATACTTTAAACTCACTTTAATTAGATTTAAGTAAAGATCTCATGAAAAAAATATCTAAATTTAATTTAAAGAAAAAATGAAACATAAAAGTAATTGAATTTTATAAGAAAAAATATCTTTCGATTATCAAAAAAAAAGAACCATTCTCGATTTTCCTTAGTTTTTCTTTCAATAGTTATATCTATCGTTTCTTGTTAAAATGGGTCGTGTGCAATTTTGTTAATCGGGTATAACCTGAAACAGACAAGATAGCCTTAATCCCTGGTGTACGATAACCCGTGCTTCACCAGGCATAAAATGCACGTGATGTCCACAGAATAAGGGCAGCTTTTCAACACCCTATTACACCCATCACCATCAGGCTTTTGTGCAATGCGCAGCGGTTCTATGAAAACATAGAACGATTACTTGGGGCTTTTCAGCCGAAGGCCTAGTCTTTCCCCTGATTAATAAAAAAAAAAATTTTTTTTTTGTTATACGGGTTATTACACAATTATTTTTATTATACTGACTCTATTTTTAATCAATAATTATTGCAAGTAATCCTGCAAAGATTTAACTTATACGCAGGATTACTAATAAGAGCAAAAAAAACAAGTTCGAGTTCACTCGCGAAATGCTTTTAAAGGTATTTATTTTTATCTGTTACTTAACACTTGCTCTATTTATTGCAATTGAATCAGAAATATATATAGAGCAAGGAAATAAATAAAAAAAACACTTTAGAAAAACAAATAAAAATCACGTCTCTTTCTTACTTTAGATCGAAGAAACAAAAAAAACAACTAATTTGAATCAAATAGTATTAAAAACTAAGGCAGTGCGAAAGAGAATAATGATGAATTCCTCTTGCTGCGTGAGCTTGAGCTCACTGATTCTCTCTTACTTTAATGGTTATCTAGATAATCAACTTTATCTAAGCTGTCATGCAGATATGCGTGGAGACCTCTTTGTATTTATTCCCAGCGCCTATGGATACCCCCTTCTACATACTGTATTAGATAATAAATCTATTACTTCAATAAGAAATTGCCCTTAAGATGCAAACTTATTTATGAAAAGTATTTATTTTATAAAAAAAAATATTAAATCATAGAATCACTATATTTTCTTCTTAAAATTTATCATTTAATTCGATTAATTCTGTTCTAAAGTCTTTGCCAGTGGTTAGATGCTTTGAAAGCCCCGTTTACGCTAGGAATTTAAACTTAGTTTAACTTATATATTTTTAATATCGATTACTCCATTGTAACCGTTCATATCAATTTTTAATAGAATTATTAAATTTGATATAAATATTTTATAAATAATTTGTCATTATTTATAACATAGAATGATTTTCTGTAATAATAAATTTAAATGACATTAAAGGTATAAGTAGGACTTCATAGTTATCTACTGAGGCCGATAAGATAACTCAAAATGTATATATATAGATATAGTAAAATGATTATAGAAATAGAATGTTCGATTTCTTTTAATAAAAAGTATTATCAATATTTGATTGTTAATAACAAAAGATGTAACTTGTTAAAATAATCGTGTATACATAAACAGAACATTCTATTCCTATAACATGTATAAAAATGATTATTCTATTAAAAGATATAAATTAAAATATAAAAGATTAGCTTTTTCAATCAATAAATAATAAAATTAACTATGAAAAATAGTTTTTTGAAATGTAAAGAAAATAGAATGTTTCTTTTACTAATATATTTATTTTAATTAAATGTTTCGTTTGCAAATATATAAAATGAATGTTATGGAACATTCTATTTCCTGATATATAATTCTTTAGTGAGAAATAGAACTTCATAGAAGGTTTATGAAATAATATAAAAGAGCGTGAATCCAAGCAAGCTCTCTCATTATCTTTTAGATGTTCGACCATGTAACATCTAACATGGATTCTATATTCATTCGATCTTATACTGTCAGAAGTGTAAGATCCAAGCATTCTGTCTTAAAGTACTATGTGACTTTTAAATCTTTGTGAAATATATAGATATAATTAATTTTTTAATAAAAAAGATTAAGTATTTCAAATTTAAATGAAACTGTATTCAAAAAAGTTATTGAGCAAAGTATAACTCATCTCATCTCTTTTATCATTTTTTATAGAAATAATTAAGAAATTAACTATCGCACATTGAAGAGTATTGCACTTGGATATGTCGTGAATAATAATTTATTTATTCATTTTGCATTAAATAGAAGTGTTATTTATCGCACATCTAAGAGTATTGCACTCAAAGATGTCGTCGATCTAAACACTTTTATACATATCTCATAATACTGAAAAAGTTTATTATCACACTCTTTAGAGTATTGCACTCAATGGAGTCGTCGATAATAACTATTATCACATTACCCTCTCCTCCACACGTAAAGAGAATTATAAACTATCGCATCTCCAAGAGTATTGCACTGAAGGAGATCATCGATAGATGTAATTTTCTTTTATAATATTGCTGTATGCACCTTGTATATGCATGTAATAGATTAAATTAATGAAGTAAATTTAAATTCAGTAATTAAAATATTACCTGACGACCATGAATAAAGTCAAGCCCGCTTCACCATCTGTTAATTGATTTCAAATCTTAAAATTTTATAATAATGAAAAAAATCATTATCTTGAATTATTTCTTTAATAACCCCCTTTTTCGTTAAGTTAAATGATCAAGAAATTCATTGAATTAATGTTATAATTAAGTGTAACATTGTACCGACGCGTTAGCATCGCGTCTCTTTGCCTCTCTCTCCTACCAATAGTGAGAGACAAGGAGCGCTGCGCTTCTCTCTTGGTTCCTTGGCGAATAAGATTCGAACACGCAAACCGAGCTACGGTGGGTTTTTCATTGAAATTTGAATTAATATTTTATTTCAAAAGAGTTAATAATTTAATGAAAATTTTTTCATAGAAAATTCCATTATCTATTTGTATGTGTTCTTGAATAAAAATTAAATTTTTCTAATTATTATTTTTTTCTTCATCTTAAAAATACCTTAAAATTGATCTACTTTATCGACTAATCCCTCATATTAACTTAATTAAAATTTTTACTTCATGTTAATAAGAAAAATCCATTTCGGGTTCGTTGCATGCTCTGCATCATCTTACAGGTGCAGACTACACAAGTAGAGTTGATACAAAGCATAGTGCTTTACAAGCTCACCCGCAATATTCACTTAAAACGTTTGCTTATGGTATTCCCTACTGAAAAAAATGACATGAGATCTCACGTGAGATCTCATGTAAGATCTCACCAGGGTTGCGAAAAAAGTAATTAAAAATTATTTGAATCACAAATCATTTTTGAATTTGTAATTAAAGTTTTATTTAATTAACAATTCCTTTTAAATTAATAATTAAAAATATTTTAATTAACAAATCAAAATCTAATCGTGAATTGAAAAGGCTTTAATTAAAAAATCAAAAGGAATCCTCAATTAAATAAATTTCAATTAAGAAATCAAAATGTAATCGTGAATTGAAAGGGCTTTAATTACAAAATCAAAAGGAATTCTTAATTAAATAAATTTCAATTAAGAAATCAAAATTCAATCGTGAATTGAAAGGGCTTTAATTCCAAAATCAAAAGGAATCCTTAATTAAATAAATTTCAATTAAGAAATCAAAATGTAATCGTGAATTGAAAGGGCTTTAATTCCAAAACCAAAAGGAATTCTGAATTAAATAAATTTCAATTAAGAAATCAAAATTTAGTCGTGAATTGAAAGGGCTTTAATTCCAAAATCAAAAGGAATCCTTAATTAAATAAATTTCAATTAAGAAATCAAAATGTAATCGTGAATTGAAAGAGCGTCAGTTATGATTATGATTTGTGAATTCGAGGGCTTTAATTAAAAATTCCACAATTCCTTTTTAATTAAACTTACTAAGGAATTTTTATCATATATATGTGTATAGAAAAACATATGTGGACACGCACGTACATACGCACCTAGGCTCATATATATGCAACATTTCATGTCGACCCACACGCACACATACGGACAAGTTGATGTATATATATATATATATACATGGTCCGTTTCATGTCAACTTGCACCCGTTGACCCGTATATATTTTGGTTTATATATATGTATATATATATACATACATACATACATACATACATGGGATATTTCATATCGGTTAGCACGTACTCATAAGTACAGGTTTTCTTTATATGTGGTACATTTCATGACAACACGCACACACCCATTCGCGTACCCTTATTTTTATATATATGGGGCATTTCATGTCGATTCGCATGCATGCACAGAACGTTAATAAACATAGGATTTTTCACGTCAATTCGAAAGCACACACACAGGTTTATATATATGGGACATTTCATGTCTATTTGCATGCATGCACACAGACTTTAATAAACATGGGATTTTTCGCGTCCATTAGAACGCACGCACGTACAGGTTTAGATATATGGGACATTTCATGTCAATGCGCACGCACACACACACACACACACACACACACAGGATTATATATGGGACATTTCATGTCAACTCGTACATACTCATAATGACAGGCTTTTTTATATATGTGGGACATTTTATGACAACACGCACACACCCATCCGAGTAACTTTAGGTTTATATATACATATGGGACATTTCATGTCGATTCGCATGCATGCACACGCACGTTAATATACATAGGATTTTTCACGTCAATTCGAACGCGCACACACAGGTTTACATATATATGGGACATTTCATGTCAATTCGCATGCATGCACACAAACTTTAATAAATATTGGATTTTTCACGTCAATTGGAACGTACGCACATACAGGTATATATATATGAGATATTTCATGTCGATTCGCATGCATGCACACGTACGTTAATATAAATGGGATTTTCCATGTCAATTCGAACGCACGCACACACACACAGGTTTATACATATGGTACATTTCATATCGATTCGCATGCGTGCACACACGTTAATATACATAGAATTTTTCACGTCAATTATTACCCACGCCTATACAGGTTTATATATATGGGACATTTCATGACAATTCTAACACACCTATCCGAGTGTCCTTAGGTTCACATGTATGGGACGTATCATGTCAACACGCACGCACCGGTTTTCATATATTTGACATATCTTGTCAACTCGAACGCGAAAACACATCTAATCATGTATTTGAAATTTGTATTTATATATATGGGACCGTTTCTGTCAATTCGCATGTACGCACACACATGGGCTTATGAATATATATATGTGGGACGTTTCACGTCAACTCACCAAAAAAATAAATAGAATTTGTCGAAAATCTGTGAAAATGTTCTATTTGATACCCAAAATATACAAAAAAAATTTGAGAGGTCCAGGTCAAAGGGGTCAGGATTTAAACGTGATGGAATTTTTCGAATTCTACAAATTTTTTGCTAGATAAATATTTAAATGAAATTTTTTCTCAAAAACTATGAATTTTTCGTTAAAATTTAATAGAATGCTTTTTCTTGGAAATTAGATGTAGAATTCATCTGAATTTTTGCAAATTATAATATACTGATTTTTATGCTTACTTGATCGATTTAAACATACTATTTAGTATATCTAAAAATCGAGCAGGTTAAATTGGCTTTTTAAAGTCTTATTTTTTTTGTTTTTTTATGAGGAAAAAATATACAAAGCCTCCAGTTGGGCAGCCTTCTTAAAGCTACTTAATTGTACAAAAATGTCTGAAAAAATCGTTATTTTGGATCAATGATGAGATTCATGATTTTTTTTCTGAAAAAGTATTGATTTTTGGGACAAATGTATGAAAATGTTTTTTATTGGAAATCATGTGTAGAATATAAACATATTTTTACAAATTGTAATTCAAGACATTATGAACCATATATACTAAAAATTTAACAAAAAATAAATTTTAAAATTTCAAAATTTCATTTATAATTTGTGATGTTTAGCAAATAATGGTTTACAAAAATTTAAATACATTCTACATACAATTTCCAATAAAAAACATTTTCATACATTTGTCCCAAAAATCAATACTTTTTCAGGAAAAAAATCACGAATCTCATCATTGATCCAAAATAACGATTTATTCAGACTTTTTTGCACAATTAAGTAACTTTGAGAAGGCTGCCCAACTAGAGGATTCGTATATTTTTTCCTCATTAAAAAACAAAAAAAATAAGACTTTAAAAAGCCAATTTAACCTGCTCGATTTTTAGATATACTAAATAGTATGTTTAAATCGATCAAGTAAGCATAAAAATCAGTATATTATAATTTGCAAAAATTCAGATGAATTCTACATCTAATTTCCAAGAAAAAGTATTCTATTAAATTTTAACGAAAAATTCATAGTTTTTGAGAAAAAATTTCATTTAAATATTTATTTAGCAAAAAATTTGGAAAATTCGAAAAATTCCATCACGTTTAAATCCTGACCCCTTTGACCTCGACCTCTAAAATTTTTTTTGTATATTTTGGGTATCAAATAGAACATTTTCACAGATTTTCGACGAATTCTATTTTTTTGTTAGGTGAGTTGACGTGAAACGTCCCATATATATATATATACACATATATATGTGTGTATATCTGTGTACACATATACAGGGGATATTTAATGTTAATTCACACGCGCGCACATACACACAGGCTTATATACACGGGACGTTTCATGTCAATTTACACGCATGACACACGTACTTGAGTTTATATATATTTTTCTTTATATATATATATATGTATATATATATATATATATGGGGCTGTTCCTGTCAAGGCGCATGCACGCACACACATGAGCTTATAAATATATGTATATACATATACATGGGATATTTTATGTCAATTCACATGCGCACACACACACAAACAGGTTTATATATATATATATATATATATATATATATATATATATATATATATATATATATATATATATAGAGTGCCACCAGATTTTTTTTTAACAAGTGAGCAGTTTTTAATCAGTTACACAAACAGGTTTTTTTTCTATGTTACTTAAAATAAAAAAAATTCTAGTTTAGGAAAAGTTGCTAATATTAATACTGATAAAAATCTTAAAGATTTTTAAGAAATGGTTTTACTTTTTGATGGATAATTTGATTATATGATTTTATTTTTGAAAAAGTTTTTCACATAATAGTTATCTGTAATAAAAAAATTCTTTTACAATGTTAATTACATTTTCCTGACATTCGTTTTGAAAGTTTGTACTTAGCAATTTTAAAATTTGGTTGTGACACTGATGATGCTGCTATAAATTATTTTGGATGTGTTATAATTAGTGTGCTGCCTCATTTTTCAACTGAAGGATTATAAATTAAGGATATTTTGGATTGAATTGCGGAAATAAAATGAATGATTGAAGAATTACAATCAACAAATCAATAAATTCAATTATTAATAGTTAAAAAAAAATGTTACCATGTCAGTGAGTTTTTTCAACAGGGTTATACATAAATTAAATTAATTAAAATTAATATTTTTAATCAATCATATACCTATTTTTTTTATTAAAAAGATATATTTTTACAAAATATGTAACAGTAAAAGAGTAGTTCACAGAAAAAAAATTGTACTTTGTTAAAAAATTTTATAAATTATAAAAACACAAGTTTTTTAAACTTCATAAAATAATGAATAGCGTACTGTACATATTGTTCTTGTAGCAAAAATTCTACATGTAAAAAATGTAATAAGATTAAAATACAAATAACGATTAATTAAACGTATTTATAAATTATAACATAAATTTAGCAAATGAAATAAAATTTTAGGAAATCCTATTCTAATTTCTGCTGCACTGTAACAATAGTCTCATTCTAATATGAAAAATTGAAAAAAATTATAAAACTTATTCTTTTTCATAACTTTGGCATGAAAATTGCATGAAATAAGCGACAAAATGTTTTTTATTTAAAAAATAGACTTTTCAAATTTTTGGAAATTATATAATACAAATTTTCCTAGACATTTTCCGACTTCACCCCCTTTAAATTAATGTTTAGTGACAAAATATATAAAAAAAATTTTTGGAACCGTGGACTCTAATGTTACTATAGCAATCTCCCCTATTTTCCGACCTGACTTTTTCATGTGAACACCGTTGCGCGGTACTCTCTGAATAAGCGGTTCAATTATTCGTGAAAAATTAAAGGAAGACCGCAACCAGCCTAAACCATTCTTTTTTTATCAACAGTTGGTATATTAAAGAATAATTTTAGCTAATTAAAATGTAAAAATTCCTTATTATATTGGTCACCAATGATTGGTGCAATAAAATAAAAAAAATCATTAAAAATGGCAAAATGAGTTTTTTTATATTTATGATGTTTTTACAGAGAAATGGAGCAATGTACGGCAAAATTAATGAGAATATTTTCGACTTAATATTTGATGAAAAACACGAAAAATTATGTTTTTCTGCGAAGAATTAACAACCACAAAATTTACTTCGAGATTTTCCTAACTATTTTCCAGCTATCCACCCTCGAAATTCGTGTTCAAGGCACCAAAATATATAGAAAAAACTTTGGTGGAGCCGTGGATCTCTATCGGCTACGGGAACTCTCCTAGCTACCTATATTAGTTATAAATGTCCTCCGTATTCAGATGAAATACCCCGGTTAAAATGTACATTAAGGTTTGGAAAGATCCTGATGTAAAAGAACCTTTCTAATTTTTTGCGGTTTTTGGTACCAGTCCATAATACAACTTTGTGAACTCTTATGAAAAAAATTGTCATGATTGTCGTTGATACCTTCTGAACTTTTTTGATTCATTAAGTTTTACTAAGGAATAGTAACTTTAATTTTATCGTATTCACAATTAATGAACAATTAAGATCGCTTTAGAATTGAACAGCACTGTAAAGTTTTCAGGAGAAACCTTCTAGATTGTATTTTAAAAAATTCTTCAGAAATATTTTTTACGTTCTATCATCGTATGAATATATTTATTAAATTATTGATAAATAAATGATTATAAATCTATGAGATCATTTAAGAATACGGATGAATCTTTATATTTTCTGTATATTGATTGAAAGGTTAATGAAACTTCACGAACTCTGTGGAAGTAAATCGAGATCAATTATTACAATCTTGTCAAGAGTTTAATAGCTATTAAAGATCCTTAAGAGGAGGTCGAGTATATGTGTCCTATTGTAATCGAAAAATTGATTTTTTTACAAAAATTAATAATTTTAGCAAAAAATAAAGAGAAAGCCCCATCTTGTATCATAAAAAGCAATATTTTCTTTGATTAGGAAAAAATTTTTTTATCGATTTGTTTTGAAAAAAACCTTGAAAAACATAAAATATCGATGTTTGGATGGACAATTCAGTTTTTCAAAGTTTTCTTTGAAACGAAGCAATAAAAATAATTTTTTCACATAAGAGAAAATATTGCTTTTTATTATACGAGATGGGGCTTCCTTCTTATTTTTTGCTACAATCTTACGGTTTTGCAGAAAATTGAATTTTTTTATTATAAAAGGATAGAGATATACGATCTGCTATTAATAAAAAACCGTGAAAATTATTTATGATTCTCAGTAACGATTTTGAAGTTATAAAAAAATATACATATTATTAAATTTTTTTAACTCTTGAAATAGTTAAGCATACCATGTAATTGTTCGATAGTGGAAATAAAGCCATTTTACACGACTAAGCTATAAATTTTTTTTGTGAATAAATACCATAAATCGCACTGATTTATTAATACTAGGCAATTTTTCAGTTTATTAATAAGTTAATTTCATTAATACTATGATATGCCCTATAAAAATCACTATTCAATATATTAGAAATTCATAAAGAATCTGAAGAAGTCATAATCATATTTTTTGATATATGGGGATATCCACAAAACTTTTAATTCTCTAGTAACAGGTCATATTACAGCTGTTACTGGGTTACCACATGATCCACATTATTTAAACTAGGTTCAAATCTTTTGTGTGCTATCCTGTAACTCTATTTCTGATGTATTTTGTAAATGTTTAACAAACGGCGCAGTAGATATTTCTATGAAACATTCATTTTTACACATAAAAAATTACCGTAATTTATCTTATGTGTAAATTTACTTTTATAGAATTATCTGCTGCGCCGTTTGTGACATTTACAAAATACATCAGAAATAGAGTTACAGGATAGCACAAAAGATTATAACCTAGTTTAAATAATGACCTATTACTAGAGAATTTAAAGTTGGGTGGATGTCCCCATATAATACCATGGTGGTACACATGAAATTGAAAAGGTTCCAAAAATATATAAATTACAATAACTTTTCTGATGATGATATATTATTCAGATTAATATTATTTTTAAAATTAGATAACATTATTTTTATTTTTAAGAGCATGACGAAGCTTCCAGTCTTCTAATAATATTTCCAATCCCAAGTTATGAATAAACAATGCGTTTAATAACATTTTTTTGCGACAAAGAAAAAATTTGTAAGATTTAACTCGAGGGCGGACAACTCAAGAAACCCACGAAAATACTACATAAAAGTAATAATACAAACTTTCAATGTAACGTATTTTAAGATTAGGTTTGTCGCGCTTGATATAATTTCCAATCCAAATTCATAAAAAATTTACAA
This sequence comes from Anastatus disparis, assembly GCA_017163975.1. Taxonomy (NCBI): domain Eukaryota; kingdom Metazoa; phylum Arthropoda; class Insecta; order Hymenoptera; family Eupelmidae; genus Anastatus; species Anastatus disparis. The sequence goes on along the minus strand of JAFFSR010000050.1, from coordinate 1,070,159 downwards.
GTTTAAATGATTTTTTATTTTAACAAAAATTATTGTATTAACATAGCTTTAGTGCGGACAAGTCATTATATTTGTTTTTTCCATCCGTCCTGAGTAAGTGGCCTATAGCGCATGCGTTTTCGGGGTAGTAAGTAGCTAATAGCGCGCGCTGCGTGCGTTGTTTTTTGAGGGCGTGTGTTTCACAGCTATGTATAATATTATTTTGTATTAAATCACGTAAATACGTTACATTCTGTAAAATAATGTCACGCAAAAGCGTTAATTAATGTAAAATCGCAAAGGTTTATACAAGCGCAGCGCCCTCATACTGTATCTCATCGACCATTTGATGAATTTTATACTCTATCTCGCTTTAACCTCTGACAAAGTAAATCGTATCATCTATTCTTGTATTATTTTTACATTAACGAAATCGTAATTATTCCGTATATACGTCAAATTGGTGAACTAAAAGTATGTAATTTAATTACAAATAATAGTACCAAAAAGTATTGAAATATACTATTGCGAGTCAGTCGTACGGCAGATATGAGAGAGAGAGAGTCTCGGGCAATGGCGCTACTCGCTATGCTCGTGCGCAATAGTCAACTAAACCTTATACGTTACACAATATACTATTAATTTACGAATTTAAAATGATATTAATGAAATAAAAAAAGCAAAACTCGATTGCTGCAGCTCCAACATCAGATAAATATTATGGAAAGAAACATAATGAATCACCCAAATTCACAATTTTATAAATTACAACTTAATCACTGGAAAAATAGTTGCATACAATAGACTTTTCCAAATTTTATGAGTAACGGCTTATAATTGAAATTTCAATGTCGGAACGATTCAGAAAACTTGAAACATTTATCAATTTTCATTTCATAATAGTTCTTAAACATTCTTTAAAGACCGGAAAAATATTTGTTCCGATTCTTTCAGAAATTTTCGGGTCATTTTAACGAGGATATAACTAATGATGATGTAACAAAATTCAACTGCAATAATCACAAATTTTCCAATCGAAAACGTTTTCATAAATAATTTCCATAACTTTATAATTTCCGCGAAAATAATCATAATCTTCATAATTCTGCAAAAATGACGATTTATATTGACTTTTTCATAAATTTAAGTAACTTATAGAAATTTTCTCAAATTCAATTTACTTGTTTTTGTCATAAAAAGCGAAAGATAATTAGTCTTAAAGCAGACTTAACGTAGGTAAATATTATTTTTTTTATATACGCTTTTCTTATATTCGCCTTCATGTCTGTTTGTTTGTTTGTCTGTCTGTAATCAAATCTTGCGCGCTCGATTTCAGGCACTTTTTGACAGATATAAATTCTGACAATTGGCATAGACTTTGGTCTTGGATGACAATACAATAATCAGTTGTCATTTTGGTACCTGGACATCCAGGTCGATGATAATGGGTGTGAGAAGTCATCTCCGAGGAAGTATAAATGGGAAGGCTTTCTTTGGGTCGAGGCGAGTTTCTCGGGGGTTTTCAGGGTTGCTTAAACCGAATTTGAGATCAAACAGTTGCCACAAAGTGATGCACGTTGTCCAGAATACGCATAGGCATCGTCTCCGAGGAAGTACAAATGGGGAGGCTTTTTCTGGGTCGAGGTAGGTTCCCTGGGGGATTTCGGGGCTGCTAAAACCTAATTCGAGGTTTGAAAGTGAATCTATAATGCATAATAATGATTTAGGATGAAGAGGTCGAACTGGAGTACCAAGTCGCCGATAACGGATGTACCTGAGTGTAATCTTCGAAAAATCTGGTTGCAATGTAACTCTAAATGATAATAAAAACAATTTTAACTTAAAAATAGAAAATACAAAATTTTAAAAACATGCTTCAAAAATAAAATACAATAATTGAATAAATAGACTAAAAAGTATAAAATAAATAAATTAACTTTCTTGATATTACTTTTATATAGTTTCATTGCAATAATTAATAGAAAATTTTACAACAACAATTTAAAAAGAAAAGTGTGGTTGCTGAAATTTTTCTAAAATCTTGTTAAGAAATTATTAAAGATAGTATTAAAATTATTATTAGATTTACTGAAAATCAGTGCACACCCTTTTCTTTTATAATTTTTGTTGTAAAATTTTATCTTGATTATTGCAATGAAACTGTATAAAAGTAATTTTAAGAAATTTAATTAATTTGTTTAATACTTTTTAGTGCATTTTTTCAATTGTTGGTTTTTTTAACAACGTGTTTTCAACATGAAAAAACATTTTTTTATTTAATTATATTATTTCACCAATTAAATAAACTCAAATATCTTCATATTATAATTTGCAAAATGTGTTATTTATTTAACATCAATTATTGTTTTAAGTATTTATCTAAAGTTTATAGTATTCGAGAAAACAATTCATTACGGAATTCATTAAACAATTCATAGAAAAAAAAATTTTTTTAATTCACATTGTTTCATTTCAACACTTTTATGATTTAGACCTATAAAATTTTTTGTATATGTTTTGTGTATGAAAATATATGATTAATCTGTAACTGAAAGAATAATTTATAGACCACCAGTTATTTTATTACCGCAATTAATATAAATGCAAATCTTTGTACAATAACATAAAACTGGCTGACAATTTTTTGAAAAAATTAGGGAACGTAGATATCTGTATAACATAACCTTTTACTTTGGCATTCCGTACTTTTCTCAATAACGTCATTATAAATTTTCTATTTTGAAGTGAAACTTCTTTAGCGACGGTATACACCTCCCATAAGAGACGTATAAAAAAATTATACGGGAGTGAATTGATTTCATGACGGTACATGCAACGGAACTAATGAAACGGAAGTGTATATATATGAGGGGCGTCTGCGCCTCCTTTATGTAAATCGAGGTACTAGATACGTACAAAGAAAAATTCGCGGGACTGACTTGATGTCAATTGCACAGATAGTACATGAAATTAATGTTTATGTATTTTTCTAACAAAGTTGGGTTTTGTAAAATTGAATTTTCGTTAAAAAGATTATAATTAAATTCATACTTTACAAATTTTAGACCTCGTAAAAATTTAATTCTAGGAATATTATTTATAAAATAAATTCTCAAATCATTCTTACTGGATCAATAAACCTATAAATACATTGTATTTTATTATGTTATTCATTGTTTTGTTGTTCACTTTAAGAGGAGGTCACGTATCTCTGTCCTTTTCTAATCAAAGAATTGAGTTTTTTACACAAACTAACAACTTTAGCAAAAAATGAAGAGAAAGCCGCATCTCGTAATAAAAAAAGCAATATTTTCTTTGATAAGAAAGAATTAATTTTATTGCTTCGTTTTCAAGAAAACCTTGAAAAACTTAAATCATAGAGGTTAGGGTGGACAATTTGGTTTTTCAAGGTTTTCTTGAGAACGAAGCAATAAAATTAATTTTTTCTTATCAAAGAAAATATTGCTTTTTTTGATACAAGATGCGGCTTTCTCTTCATTTTTTGATAAAGTTTTCAGTTTTTGTAAAAAAATCATTTCTTTGATTAGAAAAGGACAGAGATACGTGACCTCCTCTTAAGGATTTAAAATGAACAGTGAAGAAAATTCAGTAGATAATACAGATGAATTGCTAGCTAGTTTAAGAGTTGGTATAGATCGTGAACCATTACATGATGATGGGAGTCAGGGGACAGCAAATAATGGTACCCATTATGAGTTATCACGATTGCGTAATTCTACAGGAATTACAAATGTTTCAACGGCGCCTTCTGTTTCATTAAGTGATGAGCAAAAAGAAATGTTAGATGTCTGCTGTGAAACTTGTTATTTGGATGGAAAATTTTTCGAAGCAGATTTGACGAAATCAAATGGCGATAAAATCATAGCAAAATGCATGACTTGTAACCAAATGATTCATGGAAATCTTAAAGTTTCATCAAATTTTTAACGCCATTTAAAGGTTATTGTTTTTACATGTATATGTTATTAAATCAACTAATTTATTTATTGTTATTGTGACTTGCAAAATTTAAAAAGTAAAAATTGTACTTTTTTAAAAATACCTTGATAAGGTCAATATTTAATGGTATGAATTGAAAAAAAATTTTGATGTTTTTTATGACAGTACATTCAAATATAAAGTTAATATTTAGATGAAATATCAAGTATCATGTTTCAATAAATATCTTGTTCAATGATGAATTTTCTCTTATGGATATATAAAATTGAACATTATTTATATTAAAGTTATATACCTTATCAGAAAAAAAGGTCAGCCATGTTAGTAGGTGACAATAATACTAAATTTTATCTGTTATAGTAAACATAGAATAAAATATTGTGTTCACTTTTTTACAATGTCATCAAATTGCTTTTTTAACACCTAGTCCAAAAGTACCATATTTTCTCCTGTCGTCGAAAATAGAATATGGTATTTTTGGCCTCTTGTTGGAAAATTTGTATTTTCACCTCGAGAGTAAATGAAGAATGACTTTAATTTTATGTGAATTGTCATCCAAGCCAAACAGGAGTTCTTTATCTTTACTCGCTCTAGGTGAAAAATATACTATTTCATACAAAACCAAAAAATTTTAATAATATTAAATGTTTATTTTGTATTAATTTTATGATTTAACATAATTATATTTTTAGAGAAAACATGAAGATAAACTACAAAGCTATCAGCAATATAAAAAATTTAAAAAATTGGATGGTGATGATGAAGATGAAAATGATGTTGTTTATCGACGTGTGACATGTGCTTTTTCTCAAAATACTTTTGATAAAAATGTTGTTGAGTTTTTATTGAGAAATCAACTTTCTCTTCGTCTAGTTGAAGATTCAGCTTTTCGAAAAATATTTAATGGTTGTATATTTTATATAATATTTTTTTTAATATATTAATGAATAACATTTTATTTAAAATATTTAGATTTCAAAATTAAACATGGTGACGCTCCGTTAAAGCATTGGACTCGTTATACTGCTGGAAAAAAAGTTGATGATTTATATTATAAACAATTAGACAAGATTAAAATGGCTTTAGCTAATGCAAACCATGTCTGTACAACAGCAGATATTTGGACTGGGTCGAATAGAAGATTTTTAGGTGTAACTGCTCATTGGGTAAGATAACATGTTATTCACATAAAGTAGTTAAGAAATTACAATAAAATCAAAATTATTTCTATTTGCAGATTGATGATATATCTTTGGAAAGAAGATCAGCAGCTTTAGCTTGTAGACGATTTGAAGGATCGGATACCTTTTCCAATATAGCAGAGCAACTATCTATTATCTATTCGACTTTCGAGCTAACTATTGGAAAAATTGTATCTACAGTTACGGATAATGGGAAAAATTTTGTTAAAGCCTTTAAAGAATTTGGAATAGAAAATCCAGAAAATTATTTTCCAGGTTATTTAAATTGTTATTTTAAATCAATTGTATTAAAAATTAAATAAATAGACATTTAAATTATTGGATGAATATAATCAATTCTTAAATTAAATTAATATTAAATAATAAAGTAAATTAATAACTGTCAATTATCGGTAGATTTTCTTTAGATTTTATAATTTCTCATGAAACAAAATTTAATCAAACAAATCTAAATTTATTAAAAAAGCTAATTTTGCTTAAAAGTTATAAATATAATAAAAAAATTAAAAAATTGAACTTCAAATTTATATGAAAAATCTTTATAAAATCTTAATAAATTTTCATATTATTCAAATATTTAAAATATTCACTGTTGAAATATTTAAAGGAAGCTTGAGACAAAAGATTTCATGATTTTTTAAAAATCATTAACAATGGCGAATTAGCAGCTATAGCAGCACTCACGCACCCCAAATTTAGAGCAAAATGGATTTCGTGCTTTGATAAAAATACACAAGCAAAAATAAAAAGGCTTGTTGAAGAATTGGTTAGGCCTAAAAAGCCGGAATCAGCTGTTCCAGATAATGAGGATACTGAAGACACGTTTTTTGATTTTGATGATGACAGCTCACATGCATTACTAAACACGGCTTTTGCACCTCAAGAACAAGAAGAAAATGAACTAATGAGGTTTTTAAATGAAAAAACGATGTCTTTGGAGTCTTTAAATAATTTGCCAGTTGTTAAAAGCTTATTTTTGAAATTTAATACCACATTACCTTTTTCAGCTCCAGTAGAAAAATTATTTTCTTATGCTACTTTAATGAACATGTCAAAATTTAATAGATTGTCCGATATTGAATTCGAAAAACGAGTACTGTATAAAGCAAATGGACTCAAAAGTTATTTGTAAGGGTATAAAGCTTTGAACTTAATAATACATATTTTATTATTTTTATGAATAAACAAAAAGTTTAATAATTTATAATTGAATATTTATAATTATACAGAAACATTTTTTATAAAAGCAATCTTTCAATATGAATAGGTAAAAATTTTTCAAAATAATAATCGCGATATTCAAAATCATCGAAAGATTTACATTGGCTGAGTAATCGCCACTTCATAAATTCTTTTTAAATGTTTCATATCAGAAAATAATCGCGATATTATGAAATATATGTAAGCTTACATTTGCTAAGTAATCGCCACTTCATAAATTCTTTTTAAATGTTTCATATTAGAAAATAATCGCGATATTATGAAATATATGAAAGCTTACATTGGCTGAGTAATCGCCACTTGAAAAGTTATTATTCAAACTCTTGTGTTATATATGCAATCATGATATTAAAAATTAACCAAAAATGTACATTGGCTGAGTTATCGCCACATATAATATTGTAAATTTTTACCAGCATGAAGTAAATAAATAATTTAAATGAATGACATGAAAAAAATTGTTTTATTGCTTTATATAAGGTCACATCGTATAGAAAAAAGTCATGCATAAACAGCTATAGAGAACCTGTGTATGTATATGAGCCCACATAATTAATATTCGATGTATCCATAGTCCATACACAATATGCATAAATGCGTCTAATTATGTAAATCTTATTCATAGTCAATATATTATCTCCATTTTAATTTATTTTTTTTTATTCGAAAAACCAATTTTCTTATTAGCAAAGGACAGAAATATGATTCTTCCTCTTAAAATATATCTTCATTTTCTATAATTTTGTAATAGTATTAGATATCTCTAATGATTTCAAAGATTTATGTCTATTAAGGAAATAATATTTATAATAAATGATGTTTAAAAATATTACTTTTTATTTTTGTGAAAAATCAAAGTTTCATGATTTCATGTAAATAGCAAGAATGTTTATTGTTCGGTTAAATAAACAAAAATGTTAAAGATTTAATAAAAATAACATGTAAATGCATAACTAATTCAGAATTTCTTTATCTTTGGAATTTGACTTATATAGATTTTAAATGATCAAATTCAAATAAAATGAATTACTAATATGATTTCTTAACTTTTGTGGTAAGTAAATAATTGCTAAGATTCATAAATTCTCAAATTTTTTAAATAATAGCGCTTATTACCTGTATATCGGAATGATGTTTGATGAAAAAATTTTAAAATTATTCACTAATTATAATAGTAATATGCTTTTTCGAGGTTAAATTTCGCTGGCATTATTCGAACGAAAAATTCATAAATTAGTAGGGATAGTACCGCAAATTTATATGCGAGATAATTTGTATGAATGATCTTTATGTATGGGTATCGACTACGAGTAAATCAACATATTTCATGGAACTTGCATGAATCTTAAACAATTGTTCTTTTAAAATCTTTTTATTTCCGAGTATTCTCCGACCTAATCAAACAACCTTAGAATCGAAATCTAAAAGAATCTCCAAGTTTCATTTGACGTAGTCCCTGCAAATGTCTGTAAACTTCATAATCGGTATGGAAAATTTCAAAATTCCTTCATATAGACGATTTACAGATAGCCAGGATCACCTGGATATTGTGAGATGTCATCTCGCGAAACGTACGTGTTATTAATAAATAATGGCTGAATTTCAAAAAATATTCTTGTAGACAATGTTTATCTTACTCGGAACATCCATGTTTGGCTAGATAACATTTGAAACTACCTCAAAGTAGTTATTAAACTATAAGTTGAATTTCAAAAGTTTTAGCTGTAGATGATGTTTAAGTTGTCATTAACACCTAGGTATCCAAAGACGGCGATCGTGGGTACCACAGCATAATAAATAAATATTTTTTAAATATTGTCTACATCGATAAGATAAAGTATATATATATATATATATATATAAAGTTAAATATGTGTTTGTATGTGTGAGCGTGTGCGTGCGCGTATGAGTTGAAATTAAATGTTCCATATAAACTTGAATAAACCTGTGTGTGTACGTGCGATTCTACATGAAATGTCCCTTATGTATATATATATATTTTTATATCATGCTTGTCAGTCGACATGAAAAGTCCCACGTACATGAACGCGTGTGTGCATGCATGCAAATTGACATGAAACGTCTCATATATATAAACCTAAGGGTACTTAGATAGGTGTGTACAAGTTGTCATGAAATGTCCCATATATATATAGAAAAACCTGTGCTTGCGAGTACGTGCGAGTTGACATGAAATGTCCCATATATATATATATATATATATATATATATATATATATATAAACAAAAAAATTGCGGGTGAACGTGAGCAATTCGATATGAAATGGACAATATATACATATGCAAAAACCTGTCTGTAAGGTGGTACATGAGTTGACATGAAGAGTCGCATGTATATAAAAGCGTGTATGCACGAATGCAAATTGACATGAAACGTCCCATATATGTAAACCTGAAGGAACTCGGATAGGTGTGTGAGAGTTGTCATAAAATGTTCCATATATATAAAAAGCCTGTGATTATGAGTACATACGACTTGACATGAAATGTCCCATATATATATATATATATAATCCTGTGTGTGTGTGTGCATGCGCATTGGTTTATTAATATCTTTTTTAACACAATAGATTTTTAAACGCGTATATATTTTAATAATCGATATATGTATATGTAATATTAGCAATTGCTTTTGAAATATAAGAACTTACGGGCAGTGTAAACTTGTTACCAATAAGAAACCCAGGGCAATGTCCCAATGTCATTTGTTTCATTCGGCTTTTATACTCATATGTCTCGTAATGATTTTAGGATCCGATTGGTAATTTCGTAATACACGTTGTCGATTTGAACTACTTAATTTTATGATTCTGCTAACTAAAGAGTTTTATTGAAAAATATTAAACTTCGAGTTTCTTTACTGTTTCGCTTTTTCTGTTTAGCTTGACAAATTCCTTCATTGTTCAATAACTGTTTTATTTAGTTCATGACGTGAAAAGATATTTTAAAATTATAAATGAAAGAAATAAAAGATACGTTGTGACGTAACACCTTGGGGTTCAAGATGTTGCTTATCGGTACGAGAATCAACAAAAGAAAAATTTGAATGTAATAAAAATTTCTTCAGTTATTGATCAATTCATATAAATATCTTTAAATTTATTTAAATAAAATATTTTGTTTGAATGTCTTCATACAATTATTCGATGTATTTTTCTATTATATAATTGTTAAGTAATGTATGAGTAACCAATGTATGGAAAAAAGGAAGTTAAAAAAAAATTATTAAATTATATTGCTATTTTAAATTTTTAATATTTTAAATATGATAGGTTTTTTTTTCTAATAGGAGATTGCCTTTAGTTATTCGTGATTTAACTTATAAATATTTTCTTAATATGTTTATAAATCTTGTATTCAAGCTTATGAGATATTTTGTAACAAAAAATAACAAATAACATGCTTTATAAAAATAATTACAAAATAATATTAAATTTGTCAAAGTAATAATGATTGTTCAAGTTCATATATAAGAAATGTTTGTTTTGTTTTTTTGCTTTTTTTCTTTTTAATTTTAAAAAATAACAGTCGGATATAATTTATAGAATCTTATAATTGTTTCAATATAAGTAAATATTCATTCACTTCCCTCTCGGCTTAAGATGATTGCGCAGGTAATAACTAAGCAATAAATAGAAAAATTTTCTAAATTCTTATTTTAATATTTCCACTTAATACACTAGATGTGGTTATATTTATTTATTTATTAAACCAAAAGTAAAATCCTATACGTACTGTAGGTTACAATGCAAATTTTCACAGATGTGGAACTAGTTTACCTGAACGTAGGTCTGGTATAAAATTAAAATATCTACATACATAAGAAAAACTTAAAACTAACTAAAAATATATAGATTATAGTTATTAAGAATACGTAATATCTTTTACAATTATTCATTAAATTTGAAAAGATAGATCTAAACTCTATAGTGTTGTTTAATATTACAGTATACAGGTGAATGACATATATCATTAGTGACGTTCACCTTTATACGCAAAAGTTAAACCGTGCGTTATTTAATAACAGCAAAGCAGAAATCAGCTATGAAATAACAGTGTTATACTTTCTGCAAAGTTTTTTTTTTATTAATAAGGTTTTAATAGTAAGCTTAATAAATAATTTATAATTCTATTTTATAATTTTTTTATATGAATACTGATGTTAATATATATGTCTATTGAATGACATTAATGGGCTTATTCCAAATATATGACAATACAAAATTTGTATAATTAATTCTTTTAATTAGTCACAATTAATATTAAAAACTAGAATCTCTTTTGATTTTTTTTCTGGTGGCTTTGGGGATGACAATTTATTTGTGGGGGATATATATAGTGACTTCTTTGGTAAAGTTGGGGGGAGGGTTGGTTTAGGTAAAGATTGAAAGTTTGGTTTAGGTATAGGATGCTGTAAAATCATAGATTGTGATATATCTTGTTTATCAATTTTTACTCCTTGTAATTCAATTCCTTCATACTTGGGTTCTCTTTTTGTTTGATTATTTTTTAATGTAATCATTAAATGAGTAATAGAGCTGAAAATTGCTCCCAATAGATTAATAGACTAGCCATAAATAGTGTGTAGGGTATAGCCCCTTATAATTGTGTCCATGGTAAATTTAATTATTTGAATAATAATTAATATCATTATTATGGCTGAGCTTATGGATCCAAATGTTGTTAGTTTATTTATAAATTTATTCCAAGTATTTTCTGCGATATGAGATAATGTATTTTCTGTAAGTAGATCATTTAATAGATCTACTTGTGGGTTTTGTTCTCCCTGTATCCCTCTCGCTATAGCATTAGGTAGAGCTGCTTTTTTAAAAAGAAACATGATATGTTATTGTAATTCTTGTAAATCATCTTGTGAATATATTTCGCTTGTTGCCAACGTTGTTATTTTTTCTGGTGTCCATGATCTTTTTGTATCTGGTTTTAAAGTTTTGACTATATTTTTTGTTGGTCCTGGTTTTGGTAGAAGATTTATCCAATCTTCTCCGATTGCATAATATTGCGGGATTATTGAATTGTAATTTATTTCAGTAATATATGTGTTTTTGGTGTTAAGAACCATGTTTCATTTTTCGATGATACAAGCAGTTGTTTATAACATTTATTTGAATGAAACAGCCGTACTTCTACTGGTATACATTTTATTACATGTACTACTTCGCCTACGAGTTTAGCGATATAGCCTGATTTTTGCATGATGTTATAAACAAATTCATCGGGAGATATGGAAGCAAGGGATAGAGATTCGCGTATTATTTTTTTTTCTAGTTTGCATTTATCTTTTAAGGAGTTGAAATATAAATCTTTGAGATCAGCCCTAAAATATTTTTCAATACATACAAATTTTGAGTTTACATATGTGAATAAATCTAAATTTGTTACATCCTTTTTTATTTCGTTATAGTCAAATAATATTTTGTTAAAAGATATGTCTAAAATAAATAGTTTAAGATGTTCTGTTTTCGTTAGAATTCTATCGCAAATTTTAATATTATTTGATGTAAATAAGGAAAATGTTATTGTTTCTGTGTTTACTGTATGGGCGGAATTTTGATTAGGTAAACTAATTATAGTCGCAGAGCCTCTATATAAAGTTTCATATTCTGTTTTGAAACCCTCCTCAGTAGATAAATATTCCAAAAAAATATAGCCTACTTGCAAATCAATGTAATGTTCATCCGGAAATTTGCATGTGGTTCCTGAGTTTAACCTTAATTTATTATTTTATAAACTTACTTGAGCATATTCTTCTAGTAGAGTTATTTTCATGAGGCCTTGAACGAGTACGTTATCCCAGGAGCCAAAATTATCCGTATACGATGCTCCTTTACAGGTTTTTTCCTTAACTGAGCCCGCTAAATCTATTCCTACTGATTTTGTTGAATTTATTTTTAAATCTACTATCGTATGAATATTATCATATTTAATTATTCCGGTTCCGCGAATGAATTCGCATTTTTCATCGCTAATTTCATAAAGATATTCCTGTAGGGCATGAGCTGTAGTACCAAAGTGGCTGAACATTCCACAGTGGAATACTGTTTTCTGGATTCCTATTTTATACTGTATACCTTTTATGGATTAAAATTCCGCAATTTGTAGTAATTCAATTGTTGTATTGCTTGTAGTAACATTTTCTTGTTGAAAATCGCATTCGCTTGAGTCTAATAAAGATCATGTTGTGATGATTGGATTTGTAGATTCACAGTTGAAACCGATAATCGCACTATTGCTCTTGATAATAGATAGTAAGATAAATATGATAGACAGCATTTTTTTTTAGTTATATAGAGAATGAAGAATTCTGAAATAGAAAATAATATTAATCTTTACGTTTATGTAAAATTAATTTATTAGCATGAACCAGTTTTGGAGTACCCTTAAAATTTATAGTGATATTGCTATCTTCGTGAATTTTTAATATTTCAAAAGGTCCCGAATTTTGGATCTTTTTCTAATATTGCTGGTTTTGGTTCTTTTATGAACCTTACTTCATCGCCAATATTACACTCTATTGGATTTATAAATCTGTCATAATAAAATTTTGATTTTTCTTTTCATATAATTAAATTTTCACGGGCTATTTTTGCGATATATTTTAAATTTAATAATAATTTTTCTATATAGTCATTAAAGGCTCATAATTTTTCCGATGATATTAAAGGTTCGCTAGTTGGTAATCTAGCTGGGTAGGCAAAAACTAGTCCATGTGGTGTAAATTTATGACTTGAATGTATACTAGTAATATAATTAAATTGTGCAAGTTCAAGCCAATCATCCCATTCTAATTTTTTATCAGCAAAATTTTTTAAATATTCACATAGTGCATAATGAGCCCTTCCTAATAATTGTAAATGTAAGACGGTAGTTTCAATTTTTTCAAATTTAAATCTTTTCGAAATAGCTTTTATTAATTTGCCTATAAAATTTGCACTTTTATCTGTAAGTACTAGTTTTGGTAAACTAAAAATGCAAATAAATTTTTTCATAAATGCATCAGGTGTAGTCTCTGCGGTTTGATCTTTCAGCGTGACAGCTATTAGAAATTTTGATAAATGAAGGGCCGGATGCAATAATGAGGTATACGCTCGGAACGGCGGCGCAGGCTCGACTATAGCAGCCAAATAAGAAAAATTGAAAAATCGATTTTTAAAAAGTACTGGCATGTAGAGAATGAAAAAACACAACTTTTTTTTAAGCAAAGTTTTTTCACTAGATGTTTACTTTTAAAGAAAAAAATTAAAAAGTGATTTTTAAAAAAAGTAATTTTTAATGAGTTTTTAAAACATAAATCGCTCTATATTCCAGCCAAATATGATCGGATCGTTCTGAAATTTTCTACACACACGGGAAATACTCTAGCACTAGCAATAAGATCATAAAAAGTGATAAAATTAATAATTTATTTATAACAATTTAGTTGGAAAGTGATAAAGAGCATTTATTGACATACATTAACTTCAGTGACAAAAAGTATCGAGGGAAGTTTAAGTCTCGAAGAACTTCCAGCGAGAGATTTGTTCTTTAATATGTAAAGAAGTTTTTTGGAAAGTTTCAGATTTTTATATTAAAAATTGGCTGAAAGAGAGCGATTTTTGTAATTTAGGTATAAAATCGCGCATGCCGTGACACGTGCGGCAGCACGTCAGATTTCATCGAGTACGTTAAATGTACTATGAGCGTACTGACGCGCTACCACACGCGCCACAGCACGCGCGACTTTACATCTAAATTACAAAAATCGCTCTCTTTCAGCCAATTTTTAATATAAAAATCTGAAACTTTCCAAAAAACTTCTTTACATATTAAAGAACAAATCTCTCGCTGGAAGTTCTTCGAGACTTAAACTTCCCTTGATACTTTTTGTCATTGAAGTTAATGTATGTCAATAAATGCTCTTTATCACTTTCCAACTAAATTGTTATGAATAAATTATTAATTTTATTACTTTTTATGATCTTATTGCTAGCGCTAGAGTATTCCCCGTGTGTGTACAAAATTTCAGAACGATCCGATCATATTTGGCTGGAATAGAGCGATTTATGTTTTAAAAACTCATTAAAAATTACTTTTTTTAAAAATCACTTTTTAATTTTTTTCTTTAAAAGTAAACATCTAGTGAAAAAACTTTGCTTAAAAAAAAGTTGTGTTTTTTCATTCTCTACATGCCAGTACTTTTTAAAAATCGATTTTTCAATTTTTCATATTTGGCTGCTTTAGTTGAGCCTGCGCCGCCGTTCCGAGCGTATACCTCATTATTGCATCCGGCCCTTCAAATGATCTTGGATAGTTAATATATATTTATTATTATTTTTAGTTATATTAAGAGGTCCAATTCGATTCTATATTCTATTAACTCCCGAATGACCTCCTAAACTTGAAGAATGATATATTTCAAAAATTTCATTTCTTTTTTCATTTTCAACATATTCTGTATTATTTAGGCAAATTATAACTTTTATACTTGTATTTTTGAAAGTATTGTATAATATTTCTTCAATTTTATTTCAATCTGTATTTAAAATTTTTATATTTTTTGATGTACTAAATATAGTACAATTATTTTCTATCAGTAAATCTTTCGACGCATTCAAATTATTTATTAATTTTTCTTTTATTAATATTGATGATTCTTTTATATTTAAACACATCATAAGAAATTTTTTCTTTTTATAATTTATTATTTTAATCTCATTATTTTTTAAATCATTATTTATATTAATATTTTTATGTGTAAAATATTCATCTTGAATCTCATCCAAAGATATCCTTTCATTCGTAATTAAATGTAGTATATTATCTTTTCTACTTTGTATAGAATTTTTAGAATACATGATAGTACTCGATTTATTTAAGTATATTTTTTCTTGTATTTCTTCTTGATTGTCGACAGTTGTAATTTCCTCATTTGGTATTGTTTTAATTTTTTTTGGTTGATCACGTTTCTTTTTAGTACGTACACTGTTAAAAAAAACATGAAAATTTAATGCAAAACTGGAAGCTTGCTTCAAGCGTGTACATGAAAATTAATAATTTTACCGTAATTTTAATGTAAATGTGCAGGAAATTTAAAGTAAAAATAGAAATTTCATAAAAGTACTGGAAGCAAAATTCAATTTTTTTAAAAGTGTATACGTTCCTCATTTAATTTTTGTATTTTCACTTCATTCGTTGGTATCTTTGTTAATTCAACATTTGCTTCATTTTCTTTTGCTTTCTGTGCTCTCGTTATAACATTAATTTCTATGGTATCTATTGGGTTTCTTGATAACGCATCGCCGTTTACATTTATTTTCCCTTTTTTATAAATTATGTTAAAATCATCTTCTGCAAGCTTAAGTCTCCATCTTTGAGCTCTGTTATTTTTATCAGCTGACCTAAATGATAATAATAGCTTGTGATCTGTTACTACTGTGAATTTATTTCCATATACATAATTTCTAAATTTTTCTATTCCAAATAATATGCCTAATGCTTCTTTTTCATAAGTGTGATATTTTAGTTCAGGACCTTTTAATATTCTAGATGCGTATGCTATGAGTTTGTCTTTCCCGTTTTACCTTGTGATAATATAGCGCCTAAAGCATATTCTGATACATCTGTAGTGATTAAAATGGTTTATCTAACTGTGGAAATTGTAATAGAGGTGCAAAGCATAGTGTCTTTCAACTTATCAAAGGCCTCTTGTTTCTCTGTATCCCAAGTACATTTCACTTCTTTTTGTAATAATAACGTTAAAGGTTTTGTTATATTAGCAAAGTAATTAATACATTTTCTGTAATAACCTGCTAAACCCAAAAATTCTCTAATGTTTTCAACTGTTTTCGGTGTTGGGAATAATTTTACTGCATCAATTCTTTTTGGATCTGCCTTGATACCTTCTTCACTTATAATATGACCTAAAAATGTTACTTCATTTTTCATAAAACCGCACTTTCTTGGTTCTAGTTTCAATCCGACCTCCCTTAATTTTGTAGCTACTAGATTAAATTTAATATTATGTACTTTTTCTGATTTTGCAGCTATAATTATGTCATCTATATAAACATGAAATATTCTTTTATTTATTAACTCACCAAGAGCTGTATTTGCTACCCTCATAAATGTTCGTGGTGAATCAGTTAAACCAAATGGTAATACTGTAAACTCAAATCTTCCTAAAGAGTGTACACTAAAAGCTGTTTTATGTATGTCTGATTCTTTCATTGGTACCCAGTGAAAAGCTGAAACCATGTCTACAGTAGTAAAATATTTATTTCCGCCTAAATCATAAAAAATTTCAGTTATTTATGGTATTAAATTAAGATCTTGTATAGTTTTATTGTTCAATTTTCTATTACCTACAACTAATCGCCATTTTTCTTTTTTATCAGGACCTGGTTCCTTCTTAACTACAAATGCTGGAGTGCTATATGCACTTTTAGATGGCTTTACTAGATTATTATCAATTAATTTTCAAGTTTCTGTAATAGCAATTGCTCTTGATTTATGTGGCAATGGAAATTCTTTAACATATACTGGTCTGTTATCTGTTAAATTTATCTTATGTGGTTCTAAATTGCATTTTCCAATATTTTCTCCTTCTATTCAAAATATATCATTATTTTCTAAAATTAAATTCTTTATATTTTGTTTTTCTCTACATTTAAATGATTTAAACCAACTTTACTTAATAATTCCTTTCTACGATCCATTTTTTCTTCACATATATAACTTATATTTTTATGCATTAAGTTTTCTTCAATTTTATGAGATTCTTCTTCGTGGTTAGCTAATATAAAATTTGTTATAATATCTTTTCCCATAAAATATGTAAAAAATTGTTTGTCTTTATTATTAATGTTAAAATTTGTGTTTTCTTCAAGTTTTAATAGAAATTGTTCATATTCTATATTCTTCTTTTAAATTTATCTTTCTCTAAAACACAGTTGATTTCTTTCATAAAATTTTCGATATTTTTATTTTTATTCTGTAAGAATTGTGTAATCAAGAATATGTGTTTATTGTCTTGTATTAGCATGATATAATGAAAAGTGTTATTAACTGCTGTGTCATTGATTTCGATGTCATCTGCACATGAATTCATCAATGAATTTTTGTCGTTTTTATAAAATGTTTGGTTAAAAAAATTTTTTTTCTATTTAATTCTAGATATCCCTTGTGTAATCTCAATTTATTTTTTCTTAATACATCTATGCCCAAAATACCATCGTAAGGTATTGAAAGTTTCTCAGATGCTACGTGAAAATTTGTATACGAATTATTAATAGAAAAGGCAATTGAACCACATGGTTTAACCGAAATGTCAGTGATTCCTGACAAATATATTTTAATATTATTATTAATAGAATTTTGTGGTACCAATATTTCTTTTATGATGTTAGGTTGGGCACCCATATCTATTTATAATTTGCATAAATCATTTGTGTATAGATTTCGTATTTTGATAAATTGTAATGTGTCACCTAGTTTAAATATATAAATTGGTATATTATTATTATCATTAATTATTTCATTTTTAATTTGTATACGAGCTCAATTTACCTCGCTCTCAGTTGTACCTCAACGTTGCTCAGTTAAATTTTCATATATTATATTAAGAGGAGGTCGAGAAAAAAAATTTTATTAATCATGGGGTAGTACCCCGTATGATTCAACAAGTACAATACAAAGAATTAACATTAAAAATAAACTAATGTAATTAAAACAGTGAACAACAAAATTTCTAAATTGAAAAATATTGAAAAATAATTAAGAAAAACTTGCGTAAAATTTAGGATTTAACAAAAAATAGACCTTAGTAAAATTAAGTTTAATTGCATACGCCAGCTGGTAATCCCACAGCAACTAGGGCTCAGTCTAGAGCAGCTGCCTCCCTATGCCAATCCCCGCGCTCTCCATCGATTAACCAGTCGAATGCGTGCTTTTTAACCGCCCTAATGGAACCCACCTCAAAAGATATTAGAGTTATAGCCGCAGAACCTCGCTTATTAATGAAATTTAAAGCAAGATGTGTAAATGAGTTCTGCAAGACACTCGTACGAACGGGTGGACAGAGGAGAACTCTAGGCGGCCTACGTATAGAAGAACGTATGTCAGAGCCAGTGTCAACTCTGACGAACCGGTTTGCCAAGTCGGACTGCGATCAGAAATGACAGAATATGCCATATAATAATGAAATAGTGAAATACTTACTCCTCGATAGGACTGAGAGCCAGCCGAGGTTAAGCCTATAGGGAGTCACAGGTTCTTGAAAAGCTATGTTATTATAAACAAACCCCACACAGGCATTGAGGGTCCTATGAAGTTTTAAGTTTTGATGATTGAAAAGATCTTTATAGACTACACAGGCGTAGTCGAAGTGGGGAAAAATCAGCGATTCAACAAGGCTCTTCCTGAGCTTCTTCGAAAGCGAGTACCTATTAAACCTTAACGAATGAAGCACTCCATACACTCTACCAATAATAGCATTTACTTGCCTCTCCCAGTCGAGAGTCTGATTCAACCATTAGCCCAGGCTTTTAACTTCTTTAGAAAAAGGAATAGGCTGTTCCCTCACTACGATGGGTGACACTCGAGATGCATTAAGCCTAGAGATAAATTGCTCACTACCGAGAATGATAACTTGAGTTTTAAGGGCATTAAGTTTGAGACCATTGACTGATGCCCACTCGACAATAGCCTCAACATCACAATTGATAACGGAAATTTCCTCCTCTATGTCACAAACAAAAAACGAACGATAAATTTGTAGATCATCCGCGTACAACATGTACTTTGAATACTCCAAAACTTCAGGCAGATCATTAATAAGTATAGAAAATAACAGTGGGCCTAAGACACTACCCTGTGGAACACAGGAATTAATACTCATTCAGAATTGCGTAGCATCACGATCCAGCTCCTCTTTAGTCTGCGATCTACCTCGAAGATAGGAGGCGAACCACTTTATTACACCGTCAGAACAGTTGAAACCACGGAGTTTAAGGAGAAGCCGTCTATGAAACACCATATCAAAAGCCTTAGAGAAGTCAAACAGAAAAAGAGCAGTGACTTCTCCTATCAATGGCCAGCCTAACATCTTCCAGAATATTGAGAAGAGCTGTCTGGGTGTTGGGCCCCGGTCTGAAGCCAGACTGGTGCTCGTTCAATAAATTATTTGTCTCGAGAAACCGTGAAAGCTGCTCGTGAACAACCCTTTCAAGAACTTTGGAAATTTCGCAAAGTCTAGCAAAAGGTCGGGTTCGATCTAGTGAAGAAACAGATTTAGACTTTGCCAATGGTAATATGAAAGCTCTTTTCCAATTTGTTAGAAAGCAAGGAAAGGCGAGGGAGCTATTCACAAGCTCCGTTAATGGTTCAAGAATAGAGGGTGTAGCAATCTTAAGCATATCCACAGAAATACCATCACACCCTGAAGACTTAGAAGAAGCAAAAACTATGGAGCCATTAATTTTGTTGGCATCAACCATGTAAAAATCAAAAATTGGCCGATGGCCTGACAGGGGTATGCTCAATATCTCATCGATGTCTCTCTGAGTCAACGAAGGGCAGCCACTAGCAACAAAAGAGTAGTGCTTTAGCAAAGTCTCTAAAGAAAGGTACTGCAGAGGTGAAGGCAGCGACCTCTTAGCCAGACCAAGCTTGTGAAGTGAGGACCACTTTCCCTTGGCATCAGTGGCAGAATTCAACTGAGACGAAATGTAGTTGATTCTTGCAGTGTCTAGACTGTTAGAAATTTTGCTTCTCAGAGACCTGTATCTCCAAATGTCCTCGTCGCAGCCAGTTCTCGTAGCCCAACGATAAGCTTGGTCACGCTTTTTCATCATGAGCCTAATATCATGAGAAACCCATGGCTTGCTACGAGGTCGAATAACATCCAGCTTAAGAGAAGCATAGCTGTCAAAAGCATCTATAATAGATTTGGACAAAACATTAACCTGTATATCAAGATTAGAACTTAAACTGGTAGAACCAGAAATAGCAAGAGAAGAAGAAGACGACACAGAATTACTTAAATTACTTAAAACAAAACAATTGGTCTCATGTGAGCTAGCCTTAACGGCATGTCGGAGCTGCAGCAATTGAGTTTTGCTATTTTTATTTTATCAATATCTTTTTAAATTCATAAATTAAACAAATATAATGACTTGTCCGCACTAAAGCTATATTAGTACAATAATTTTTGTTAAAATAAAAAATCATTTGGACTTGTTATTTTCTTATGAGCTTTGATTGGAAATTAGATATTAAACTCGACAAACCTAACCTTAAAATACGATACATTGAAAGTTTTTATTATAACTTTGTATGTATAATATTTTGGTGGATTTCTTGGGTTGTCCGCACTAGAGTTTAATCTTACAAATTTTTTCTTTGTAGTAAAAAAACTTGATTAAACGCATCGTTTATTCATAAGTTAGGATTGGAAATATTATTAGAAGGCGGACAGCTTCGTCATGCTCTTAAGGGAATTCGTAAGAAAAGTGTTAAGTGATTCAGTGTTCACAGAACCCAGCCTGCGAGCATAAAACTTTTTCGGAGTGCTAAGAAGTTTGGAGACCTTTAGGTGCAGCTCAATCAAGTCGTGACCCGCTATAAATGGCGCCTTAAATTTTGAGTAGGACAGCACTGAATCAGCATCACTAACAATGAATAAGTCTAGCCAAGTATATGGAATATAACTTTCGGATATGACATGATGTGTCGGCTCCAAAGGAACGATATGAAGAGAAAGCGACTCGACGCTGCCTCTGAGAAACGTTGAGGCATGATTAGTAACGAGTAAATTTGCATTAAAATTATCTGTGATAAGAATATTTCTGTATTTGCTGCTGAAGCTGGACAAAACATTAAAGAAATCTGCAGGGCAAGTAGCCTTGGGACGGGCATAGATGACGGCAAAAAGAAGCCTTTCATTGAACACCTCAATGTCAAGCATCAAATACTCAGGCTCATTATTGAAAGTAGGGTCAGAATGATGCAGAACTGTAACCTTGTATTCCTCACGAATGTATGTTGCAACACCAGCCCCCTCCTTACCAACCCTGTCCAATCAAAATAGATTATAACTAGCAATTGATAAGATGGCATCATCATCAAGTGCCGACAGAAAAGTTTCAGATAGAGCTAAAAGATCGTAGCCTTTGTCGAAACATTGTGCCTCAACTAAATTGAAGTGTGACCTTAGTCTATTTACATTAATATGTGCAGCAAGCAGATTGTCCTTGCGCTTAGTTAACACAGGAGCAGTAATTACTGCTTTAGGACCACAATCAGTATTAAGACTATTTCTCAGAAAAGAAGCATTAAAATTAAAACTATAATCAGTCACATGAGACCTTAGACCCCGACAGTTTTTTTTGAAGATTATTAAAAAAAGCAAGATCAGCTACAGTATGGATGACACGAGGTTTGGCCTTCGCAGAACTCTTCATATAAACTGTTAGAGACCTGACAAATGGTTTTGGGATGTTTTTCGAGAGAGACGGAGTCGGAGAGACGGAGACGGGGTAACGGAGACGGAGATACGGAGACAGAGAAACGGAGACAAGGAGATGGAGACGGAGAGATTCAGACGGGAAGACGGAGACGAAGGCGGAGAGATTCAGACGGAGAGATGAAGACGGAGAGACGATGATGGAGATTAAAACAAAGTAACGGAGATGGAAACAAAGTGACGGAGATGGAAAAAAAGTGACAGAGATGGAAACAAAGTGACGGAGATGTAAACAAAGTGATGGATATTGTGTATGTGTGTATGTGTATATGAGTAAATGTATGCGTATGGATATGTGTATGTGTGTATGTGTATGTGTATATGTGTATGTGTATGTACCTATGTGTATGTGTGTATGTGTTTGTTAAAGGTGCACGTATGTATGTGAATGTATGTGACAATAATGCAAAAGATATTTACGTAAGAAGAAAAGTCTTAATTCTTCACTTTAATATAATAAAAATATATAGTTGTAATATTGTAAACAAAGACAAACATTTATAGCACATTCATACTCATATTCATCTTGCACATTATACTCAAGAGTGATTGAACTCCGTACGCATCATATGTCAAGTCTTCTACCTCGAGACTGCGATAGCAAACAATAACGTTATACATTCGCGAGAACGCGACACACGAGAATGCATTAGAGGCGGTCGAACTCTAAACTGCATCACATGCAAAATTCATTCAATCTTTTTCCCGAAATTATAAAAGTATCGATAATATCGTACATACGAAAGAATGCAACTGTCTTTTACCATAGTATAAAAACCCAAGAGTCTTTAGCTCGCAAGCTTAATTTCATACTTACCGTCTAAGGCTACGCTTGACCTAAAATTATTGTACTTAAGGTTAAGAACGATAAATAAAGATAAGTTCAATTCAACATATATATATATATATATATATATATATATATATATATATTAGGGTGTCCCTTATTTCCCAGAGTTGAAAAAAACTTGCTCCCAACCCTTGAATCATTAATGTGCCACTAAAAACTAAGAAATATATTGATATATCCCTCTTGAATAGAGTGTAACCAACCGCACTTTTCAAAAAACCATTTTTTTAAATTTTTTTGCTTTTTTTCAGTGTTGTCATTTATTTGACACCCCTAACATTTTTCAATCTCTACCAGACTGTTTAAACAGTTGATTATGCTTATACATAAGCTATTAAAATTCTATTCAGACCCAAAAAAATTTTTTTAGGATAGCTGCAAAGTCAAATTATGGATGAAAAATTAAAAAAATGTACCTTAAATTTAATATTTTTTAGTTTTCAATGGCCTTATCGTATAGTTGAGTTATTCGCACTTATATGATATCAAAGTAAAGATGAAGACCTTTAATTTACTTTTTTTTAAATATTTTTAGCTACACTAGAACCAGAGATATCGTCGTTTAAATTTGATAAAAAATTTAAATCATAAAATTAGTGAATATGTTTATTTGAATCTATAAATTTTTTCTGCTTTTTTTGTATAAACATGGATCATAAAGTATCATCAAAAGAAAACTCATTAGATTTTTATATTGTATGTAAGAAAAGTACATACAATATAAATACTTATAAAGAATTTTCTGTATTACACTTATATGGATTCTACTATAATTTTGAATATCTCCATAAAATTTCAAGTGAATCCATTGAAAACTCATGAAGAAACCTTGCGGTAAAGGGTTTTTTATTTCAGACTTTTAACGAACACCACCACTTCAATTCTCAAGATATAGAAAATGTTTTGAACCGAAAAATGTTTGGAATTGAATGTTTTTTATATGAAATTAGTTATTTTTAAACATCAGCAATTTATATAAAATTACACATGTTTTTTTTCAGCTTCTAATAGTATCTGGCTCCCTTAATGTATCATTAGCTAAATCATTTGTAAAACGTTGCTAAGCATCTGCTAATGTACCCGCTTCATTTTGTTTCTTATCTTTAATTTTTAATGTTAATTTTGTTATTCTTACTACATAATCAACCACTGATTCATTTTCCCCTTGTTGTATTTGTTCCAATTGTGTATACAACGAATGCAAATTATCGATTTCAGGATATAGTTTTTTTATTGTTTTAATAAAATCTGCTATATTTTTAATGTTACTACCTTTTTTTTCTCAATACTTTTTATTTCTTGATATCATGTCTGTTAAGATGAAAATTTTTGAGTATCGTTAAATGTTTCATTAATAGTTATATTAGTGCCTGATGAAATCGTCACGTCTGTCGCTCAAGTGTATTTTTGAGTAAAACTGTCTTCTTTATTTTTATTGTGTCTTTGTTCCGTCTTAGTGATTTGTGGAAATGTTTTTGGAATTGTGTCTGTATATTTATTTAATAGTGTATTTTGTTCAATTGAATTATCTCTATTATTAATATTTGATTGAACGTCCGTAATTATATTTGAGATATTATTTCCAGCTCTTTCTTCTAAAGTTGTATTTGAAGCATTACTATAAACTGTTTCGTCTAAGGTTTTATTTGAATTATTACTTTCAATTGTTTGATCTAAATTTTTGGTTGGAGGACGTGTAATTTCAGTGCTTTTGCGAAATGGATTGATATTTTCGTATTTGAAATCTTCATTATTTACTTAAAATTGAAGATTTTTATTTATTTAAAATATTAAATTTTTTACATAAAATTGTAAGTTTAAAAATTATAAATACTGCTGATTGTGTTTCTTTTTTTTTTTAAACACCGTTTGTAAACAAAGAATATTACATACGTTATTAACAATTTTTTGACACTGACCTACTATTCTTACATAAAAGTAAAGAATTTTGCTGATCTCTGTTTTGAAGTTTAATAATAATTCACTGCTGTTAGACATACACGAGAGCGTACCGCAAAAAAAATTTTTGCTAAGCTTGTATTTTTGTAAGTTCAATACACTTGCAATGTTTTGATGACAACTGTCTATTTTTTTAATGCACTCTGCTTACTTTAAATTTTTCTT
Source organism: Anastatus disparis (assembly GCA_017163975.1). Taxonomy (NCBI): domain Eukaryota; kingdom Metazoa; phylum Arthropoda; class Insecta; order Hymenoptera; family Eupelmidae; genus Anastatus; species Anastatus disparis. The sequence goes on along the minus strand of JAFFSR010000050.1, from coordinate 1,045,285 downwards.
CATTTTATGTTGTTATATAGTTTCATTAAAAAAAATTAATTTATTGAATATTATTATTAAAACTCAATATTTCGAACGTTTACTGTTTTGTCAGCGTTTCTTTCTATTATTTTTTTTTATTAACCGCGAACTTGAAACTTATTTTACTTTTCAAATTAAATTATTATGCAAAAATTATTGATATATGTTGTAATTTGTCAATGCACTTAATAAATTATTTGAAATCAGTTTATAAAATAATTTGTAATTTTTACTAGATTTCTCATTAAATAAAATTTTTTTTTTTAATTTTATGATTATTCTTGCTAAAAATAATTGATGTATAGATTTATTCATTAATGATCTTACTTTTATTTTTATTGGCAATTTTTATGTAATTTGTATTATTTATTTGATTTTTAATCTCGCACTTTCGCGTATGTAGAAATTATTTCAATTACGCACTTTGCGTATAATATATTAATTTTATTTGTATAATATTTTTATTTTTAATAACACTATTCGTATTTAATAATACACTTCGCGTTTAATATTTTTAACACTATTCGTATTTGATAATACACTTCGCGATTAATATTTTATTTTCAATGACGCTATTCGTATTTGATAATACACTTTGCGTTAAATATTTTTATTTTTAAGACGCTATTTGTATTTGATAATACACTTCGTGTTTAATATTTTTATTTCCAATGACGCTAGTTGCTTTTAATAATGCACTTCGCGTTTAATAATTTTATGTATATTTATTTGATTTGTGCCTTTAATATATAATATTTTATTTGACGCACTTGTCGGTTTATTAACACAGTTTTGAAATCTGTATTTATTATAAGCCCTTTAAATATATTTTTATGCACTTTATATATAAATAGATGAAGAATTATAAATTTTCTCTGATTATCCTTTAATATATCCAATACAGTCCTTATATCAAAAATTTGCACCAGAACCAAAATGATAGGTCCTGGCTTTCATCAGGGCTATATAAAATGAATGATTTAAAATAAAATAATGATATGTTCGAATTGAATAAGATTCCAAATATTTAATTGATAATGATAAAAGTAAGTCAATCTTAAACAATATTGAATTTTTTTCAAGATGGATGCAATCTAGTGGTGGAGAAGGCTCCACCAATATTTGACTGAGAGGGATCGCTCTCACTATTGGACAATTATTAAAGATAATTTAATGATTTGAATAAATATATATAATAGTTTATTCTTATCTTTTAGTGCTTCTTTAAGTAGATTGATGCTGGGTACGGGCAGACAAATGAATAGGCACGATATATATATATATATATATATATATATATATATATATATATATATATATATCCTTGAGGTTTATTAATATCTTTAACACAATAGATTTTTAAACGCGTATATATTTTAATAATCGATATATGTATATGTAATATTAGCAATTGCTTTTGAAATATAAGAACTTACGGGCAGTGTAAACTTGTTACCAATAAGAAACCCAGGGCAATGTCCCAATACACGTTGTCGATTTGAACTACTTAATTTTATAATTCTGCTAAGGTAGCGTCTATAAAATACGTCACGGAAAATCGAGATATTTTTAACGCCGCCTCCCCCCTCGTCACGCAACCGTCACAAACACTTTAGCCCTTCCTTTCCTCAATAAAATGACGTATTTTATAATTTTAGAGATAATCAAAATACAAATTTCGAAAACTTTTTATTAAATCTTTGAACAAATAAACGAAAGTTATATTAAAATAATTTACTTAAATTTCTATAACATAGTAAGTTTAGATCAATATTTAAAAAAAAAGCTTCAAATTGATCGTTAGTTGCCCAACTTTTCAAATTTTCTATAATAAGTATAGAAGAAGAATTTGTTTCTTCAAGAATTTGAACTCCATCGACATCAACTATATCTTCTTCTATCCATTCAACAATCTCTGAATCATTTTCTTATTGATCTTAGAGGCAATATAACATTTCTTGATTACGTCGGGTTAAAATACGACGTGGGTTAACTTTGCATACATTTACTGATTTTTTTTTTTTTTTTTTTTTATTGTTTTAAGCCATTTCAAACCTAATTGGTTTATTTATACCTACTGATTTTTAATGCAGTTGTTCTTCATGACTTTTAAGACCCTTTTTTGTTACAAAATATAATTTACATACGTCACATGTTCGACTGACAAAATCTTTTTGTACTGAAGGGCAATAATAGTCATATGGCATTTTCGGAAAATTTGCATGAATTGGTTTTATATTGGTGGGTAATCGCAACAACGGTGGCGCAAATTTATCATGTCCATTAGATTGCGGTGAAGGCGTTTCAAACCCTGTTGAAGTTTGAATTATCGGGTACGGAGGTGGGAGAAATCTATCTTGTAAAATAAATTGCAATTCACTGCGACAAGGTGAGCAAAAATTTTCATCAGAGCATTTCACAACCTTAAAATAAATAAATTAAATTTCATCACAAAAAATTTAGTGTTGAAACAATTCATTTTATACTTTTTAAATTTCAATCAACTAAATTTAAACTTTCCTTTAGTAAGTATTAAATATTTTATTTTATTTTAACTTGAAATCATAATTTAATTAAATCATAATAACTTGTCTAAACTGTTTTGTTGTATAATTTTAAATCCAATTAAATTAAAGTTTTAATTTATATATTAATGATAAAAAAATGTATTAATATACATTATTGTAATACAAAAATAAAAAACGTTAAAAATTTTTCAATTTACTGACTAGGAGAGGCCCAGGCCTCCGGATCACGGATTTTGCTCAAACTTTGGGATAAGTTTCTAGATGTCAAAATATGGAGAAACTCAGAATTTTAGACCCTAACGCTCAAAATTTCCCTAGTTATAGGCAATTAAAGAAAATCACTGAAAAAGTTACTAAATTTTCAAACGCCTATAATTCTTTAGCATTAACAACTATACACTTGTAATTGCTTTTAAATGAAAGCTGAGCTCAAATCCTTTCGAAATAGCACCTACAGCATATCAAAATATTATTTTTCCCCATAGCTACAGTGTTATAAAAATTGTACTACATTTTAGCATTTATTATTAATTAATGTTTTTAAAAGGAAATTCACGTCAAAATCTTATAACGCTGTAACGTTGGGAAAAAATAATATTTTGATATGCTACAAGCACTATTTCGAAAGGATTTGAGGTCAGCTTTCATTCAAAGATGGTTGTAAGCTTCTAACTGTTAATGCTAAAAAGCTATAAGCGGTTGGAAATCTAGTAACTTTTTCAGTGATTTTCTTTAATTACCTTTAACTAGGGAAATTTTAAGCGTTAGGGTCCAAAATTCTGGTTTTCTTCATATTTTGACACCTAGAAACTTATCCCAAAGTTTGAGCAAAATCCGTGATCTGGAGGTCTGGGCCTCTCCTAGTAAGTGAAAATATATAAATTAACAATACAAATAAAAACGGAACAGATGAAATTATTGCTTACTTGAAGTAAATATTGACTTTCTCTGATGTGAACTGAATACCATGCTGCACTGGGAAGTTCAAGAATTTCTGGCTGCTCTATGAATTCTATATATTCAGCAACAACTTCATAATTGTCGATCACCATATTATTCCATATACTGGCAACAACATCACCAGCATGTTTTTGCTTCTCAAGCTCAAGATTTATAGTCTTGCCGCTGTTTCTTAAATGAGAACCAAAGTGTTCATGCTCAAGTATAACCCCAGATAATTCTCTACTTAAGGGTGTCATTCTGCGCTCTACCCGGTTAAATACGCTTCTTCCTAACGCATTTGTAAAAACATATTTGGCATCTAGATTATATTTTTTAAAGTGAGCTATAATGTGTTGAATTACTTTCTGGTATCGGGGGTTTTCATCTGGTCCACCGTCAACGGACATAAATAAAAGGGGCTTTACGCTATCACTACCATCATCAATCATTATATTTTTACATGACTCAATCTTTAAAAGTCTTTCAAAATCAGAAGCATGTGTAGAAGCTGTCGAAGATAAGTGCTTTTCACTTCTTATAGCTATATATGTTGGAGCTGAGTATGAAACAGCCTCTGGTCAACCCATTTGTTCTTCCTTTATAGAAATTAATTCATATACGGAAGGTATCAATTTGTGCCTATCTGCAACTACCCAGTCGTAATCAGGGAGACGAATCTATGTTATAAATAAATAAATTTTCAAATAGTAAAATTACATAAATTTTACAGTCATATTATTGCATTTACAAATAGAAACAGTTATATATATAATATTGGATAAAATTTAATTGTTCGTTCAAAAAAGTTTGTAATATTTAATAAAGTTCATAAATGATTTACATTTTATCTATAAAATTTAAAGTATTTCGTACCTGGTAGTTCAAGTGCATCAGCATTGGCGCTTGTTTGTTTGCAACTGTTATACCTAAAGGTACTCTGGCTTTGTCGTCTTGAGATAAAAATATACATTGATTAGGGCCAAAAATCGAAGCCGAAGTTTCAATACCTCTTATAGTTGCAGTACAAAAATTTTGATCTACGTGATTTTTAAGTAGATTAGTCTCGGCTCTCTTCAATCGTACAGGCACAGTATCAACATGTTTTTTATCTTCAGAGCTATTTGCTCTTTTTGGAAGTAAACTTTAATAAACTGCGCTTCTTGAAATTTCCAAGCCGAAGGTTGATAATTCTTTTTGAAGATCAGTCAATATTTTACAATAATTTAAAGCTTCACTAATTCTTTTATCTTCAGCTGAAGCTTCAAAAGTCACAAGCTAGACAATAGTATTTAATAATTCATGTTGAGAAACTTCAAGTCTTGGCCTTCCACGCTGTTCATGAATTTTTAATGATTTTTCCTAATTTAGGATCAATAATACTTGCGTTTTTTATAATAGCGTTTCTTTGGTCGCGATAGATTTTAGAACGCTTTGCACTTTTCTGCAAAGTTTCAAGTTGATGCTTTTTTTCATCTATATTTGCTGTCAATTTTTTAATATTTTTTTGCGTTTCAATAGTACCAAAGCCTGCATTCTTTTTAAGGAGTTAACCTTGAAGTTCTATGTTCAGATTTAGAATTTCCTTATTTAGATTATCTTGAGCTGGAGTTTTTTGAATTTTTCGTTTATTATTTTCATTTTTAGAGACTTCAATTTCTTTCTCTTTATTGTCAAAACCTTTTTACGTTTTTTCTTGATCTAAAATAAATAAAACAACTATTAAATTTTCTATTAGACACGACAGTATTTGATCTTTAAAAACGATATGTAAATTTAAATTAACATAATGCAATTAATAAAAGAATTAGAGAAAAAATTTTTATAAAAATTTATATTATACTTTGACTTTTAAAATTTGAAATATTGCTTATTGTGGTGGAAACTTGAGATGTCGATGACTCTAAAAATAAATATGGATAAAATAATCAAATTCTCTAATTAAAGAAAAAGTATATTATCCGTACATATGTTGTATTAAATGATTAGATACATTGTTATTGTTAAAAATAATTGAATTATTACCCAATATTCATCCTGATCTTTAACGAGATTTTAAATATTTACTTTAAAAAATGTTAAGATGTTCTGAGCTTTCCTTTCTATTCTTTTGCTTTGAATCTCTTGCAAAAAAGTTTCGGCAGCTTGTATTTGAATTTGTTTATCTTTTTGTGTTTTTACGGTATTCTTTCATTTTTCATTGAATTCAACTAATAATTTGGCAATAGGTACACTATCATTGCACAGTTTATATTCTTTGAATGCAGCCTGATAAATATCTCCGAGAACCGACATAATATTAAACTGTCTATCTTCACGCCGAGAGATAATTAATGCTATTGATATACTAAACTATTTTTCTTTTAATGAGAAATATGTCGTATTTATATTTGCTACTTTTTACATTTATTATATTGCATGTACATGATTCAAATAATATTTCTCAATGCTTTCATAATACAAAATATTTGAAAACGTGACGATCAAAAAGTACGTCAACTAAGAAAAAACTAAGAAAAACAGTTGATAGTTCTATCTCTTTCACGCTAACTGTTTTCACACTATATACGCTGTGTATGCAATTTGATTGGTTCGTGAAAAAATTTGTCCACCAATGGGAAATATTTTTCTATAAACGAGACCGACGATAACATAAACTAGTCGCAGTACTTGACACAATCATTACAATAATATTACAATATACACTGATTATATACTATTAATGTTTTTAAAAATGGATTGAGCCGCGACAATTCAAAGTGTGCTTCAAGAATTAAAATATACTTATTTTTTAAGATTAATTTAGATTAAAAAAAACGTTTCATATTGGTTAAAAAAATGGCCATAATAAATGCCTATTTTCAGTTCTTCTTTTTAAAGCAATGGCCATAAAATGGTAAAAAATGCGTTTTATTTTCTACCAGGGATGCTCCAATAATAATTTTGGGACGATAAGTATTCATTTATTAAGCAATTTTTGCAATAAAAAAATTTTTTTTCTTCTTTTTGAATTTTCTTAGTTTCTATCGTGTATATATGTATTTAGGTCTCCAGTTTGAAATCGGAAATAGTTCACTTTGAACTAATCCACGTGTTTATTTCAAAAAATTCTGCGTCAACTTTTTCATAATTTCAAAAAAATCATCAATGTGCATTGTAATGTACATTAGTTCTGAAAGGGTTAACATCATATGGAAATGGAAATGATTTAAGAAATTAAATTCATTTTAGAGTAATAATATGTATATGATTTTTAAAAATTACCTTCTCTCATAATCTTTCTAACAACTATAAATGTATAAGTACGTCATGCTGTTGCATAACTCCCCCCCTCCTCGTCACGGAACCATCACAAATTTCCAACACCCTTTCTCCCCCGAAATGTGTACGTATTTTATAGACGCACCCTAACAAAAGAGTTTCATTGACAAATATTAAACTTCTAGTGTCTTTACCGTTTCGCTTTTTCTGTTTAGCTTGACGAATTCCTTCATTGTTCAATAACTGTTTTAATTAGTTCATGACGTGAAAAGATACTTTCAAATTAGAAATGAAAGAAATGAGAGATACGTCGTGACGTAACAATTGAATGATTCTACTCTACATCAACGAAAGAATCGTTATCTAAAGCATGCTACTATGGATTATGGTTTTAAACTATATTCGAGCATAATTATACTTGCCGATAGAATAATAATAAAAATCTTTTTTAGCTATTTTCGATCAATAGAGTAAGTCGAAAGCTGTTTCTTAATTGGAAAGTGACGCCATGAAATACAATACAAATTGAATAAAGTAGCCAAAATAAAAACTACTGACCCCGGGCAAGATGTATAGGGTCTTATGTGGAGCCCCACGAAATTTGTCGAATATGATGATGTCCTAGTGTTCGAATATGTATTTATAATATTAGTGTAATTAAATACATTAAGAGCATGATGAAGCTTCTCCTTCTGATGACTTTTCTGATCCAAGTTTATGAGTAAATGGTGAATTTAATCGGGTTTCTTTACTTCAAGAAAAAAGTAGTAGGATTTAACTTGGGTGCGGACAACTAAAGAAATCTACCAAAATCTTATACTTCAAAGGTTATAGACAAGTTTCCACTTTATAGTATTTCGAGATTAGGTTTGTCAAACTTGATATCTAATTTGCGAAGTTCATAGAAAATAACAGTTCCAAAGGATTTTTTATTTTAACTGAAATTTATTTTAAATTATTTAAAACTGTTTGAAAAAGTTTAAACTGTTCAAAATAATTTGTAAGTGTGAAAGGGTACCCCCCATTAAGATAGGTAAAATCCCCCCATCGCGAAATTCAAATTTTCGTCCAAAATTAGTTTATACATACTGAAAAATTAAATTTTAAGCTATGACTTGTTACCCCTCCCCCTCCACTACTCCTAACCTAAAAAAAAACGTATTTTTCTAAAAATAATTTTTTTCGGCACCATTATAATGAATAGGAGATTTGAAAATATTTGAACATATTCTATATGAAAATACATATTTAAGATAATTTTTCAGCTATTTTTGGCCTCAAGAACTAACCTAAAAAACACAAAATATTCTTAAAATTGCTCTCAAAACTTGTAAAAAGAGGATGCCGCCTCAAAAATTGGTGAGGAGTTGAGAATTTCTGTCCTTAATCTATTCTTTTTATTCAGACTCATTGAAGTGGTGCGCCATATTTAAAAGTACAAAAAACCTGTTTTTTAGACATTTTTTTTCCATTTTTGGCTTTTTTTGCCTTATCAGAAATAATTACAACAAAACTGATGATACCATCGGATTCTACGCCAAAAAATACATAAATAATATATGCGTAATACTTCGTTCTAATATTTTTAGATCACTAGCTAGAAAACGAAAATGGAAAAAATGCTGCTATGAGTACGTTAGGGCAACTCACTTTTTCTTTGGGATTTGTGAAAAGTTACTCAAGAGTATTAGCAGCAATTATTATACGTATTTTCACATATTTTTTGACAAGGAAAATGGTGGCGTAGCTATTTTTTCTATAACTGTCTTTGGTAAGACACCAGAGCCAAGTAAACAGCTTGAAATAGGTATTTTTTAGTGGGTATAACACCTGAAGCGTCCGGCAAAAGGAGGATCAATAATTTTTGTTATTTAATTATTAAAAAATAATATTTGAATAAAATAAAAACGTCACAATATGTATATATATATATATATATATATATATATATATATATATATATATACTAGGGGGGGTACCCCCCTGCTCGCTCCGCTCGCCAACCGCCATTATAGGTATCATATCAATATAAAATGTAACATTTATGCATTGTTTTATATAAAAAAATTTTTATTATAATATATTTTTATATTGGACATAATATTATATAATTGTACATTTTTTATTAAATTTTTATTATTAAGAGGCGGTCAGGTCTATTCGCCGCTAGATATAGGGTGGCGCTGCGGTCGGGTGAGAGAAATTTATTAAATATTTTTTATACAGCTTTTTACAATTTTCTAAGACAACAATATACTTTTAATGTTGTCATTTCCTCTAGCCATCTATATGTAGAATAATTAATAATACTTATCTTGTTTGAAAAGTCTAAAATATTGTTATAAAGCGAAAAATGCGATGCAACGTAGGACCGATGTAAACATACGTGCACCTTCCCTTAGTGCGACAGAGAGAGCAATACTAAAGAATGATGTATGCTAATGTTCACGTCAGCTCTACCTCGCGCCGCATTTTTCGCTTTATAACAATATCTTAGACTTTTCAAACAAGATTAATATTAATAATTATTCTACATATATATGGCTAGAGGAAATGACAAGATTAAAAGTATAGTATTTCTTCAGTAAATTTTAAATTGCTGTTTAAAAAATATTTTATATTTTTCTCTCACCTGACCGCAGCGCCACCAAGCGGCGAATGGTTCCGACCGCCTCTTAACATAGAAACATGAAAAAAAATACATCATATTAATTATTTATGTAAAATATCTGAAAAAATTATTAATAAATTTTAATTATTATTCATAACATATAGATTGAGCTGGTTTTTATACCACCTAATATTTTAAATCTTTTAGATTTTTATGATTGTAAATTGAATTAAAATTTTTTTAATATGAAATAATTATATATATATATATATATATATATATATATATATATATATATATATATATATATAGAATGAATTTATAAATATTTTCAGTTTTTCTTAATTTATATTATTATGATTATTAATTTTCAATATATAATAAATATTAATGAAAAGAAAATTTCTAATGAATTATTTTTAAATCATAAATTTTTTAGTAAAATTTATCAATAGTATTATTTGATATATTTAAACGTATACTTAAGATTTTTAAGATTTAGAGGATTATTTTGTTATAATTCTTGTTTGATATCTTTTTTCTTAATTTTACATTTTATAAATATATCAAAATTTTTCGATTATTAATTATAAATAGTTTTATATAATGTTTAATATTTTATGTAAATATTACATTAAATATTAAAAAAAATAATTTTTAATTATTTTATTATGTTAATTCAACATTATGTGAAAGCTGCGCGTTATTCATGCAAGGAGTTTACACATCTATGCACTACACTAATACCATAAATGGCCGTAATACAATAAACAAGGGACCGGCAACACATGATTTTTATGACAGCGGCCTTTGTAGTAGGCAATAATGTGACCTGGGGAAAACCGAGAAGTATAAACATGTGAGGCCTAAGAGAAAAGTGGACATACTGAACAGCTCGAAGGAAAGAGGCTGTAAGGGCTAAACGAACGAACTAGTCGAGTTTAGGCCTTCATCAACTACAGTTCAATTATCAAGGCTCTAATGTACAACGAATCAACTCAACACTTACAAAGAATATATTTTCATTATACTTAAAATCAGAGTTTTTATTTGTACCTTATTCTCTATTTGATCGACTTTTACATTAGAAGTGGGATAGGCAATTCGCGAGTCCTTTATTTGGCTAATTTTACGTGAAATACAAAAAGGGACTGATTCATTCGTGTTTTATAAGATGAGTTATGCAGTTTCTTCATGTGATTAATGCGAAAGAAATATTTCAAGAAATTGCTATCGATAATTCAACTTAAAAACGAAGATAATGTGAAAATTTAAATGTTATCAGAAGCTTTACAAGATTATGTCAGTTTTTATATAAATTATTTACAATGTTTAGTGCAGCTGATAGTAAAATCACTAAAGCTAAGGAGATTTTAGTGATTTGTGAAATAGTAGTCGATGACTGAAAAATATTAAGAAAAGTTATTTAAAAATGAATTAGATTCTATTAAGGAATACAACAAAAAGGATTAGAAAGATTGTAATCAACGAAATTTATTAAGTATCGATAAAACACTTTTAAAATGTTCATAACAAAATATTGATAATTTAAAATAGAGTGTATCTGAAATTGAAAAATATTCATGCAAAATCAGACGTGTTTCATGAAATATAATATAAGTAAAAATATCAAAAGGGCAATATGAGGAAATAATAACAACACTCAGTTAAATGAAACGTAACTACATCAAAGAAGGATAATGGTTAAATAAATCATACAGGCGTGTATAAAACACAGGAGAAGATATTAGGCATAGGAGAGAAAACGTAACGGAAGAAATGTGATGAATTGTCATGAAAAATAGCAAGTAAACAAAATACCAAAACGGAGGGATTCATAATGACACTGGATGTCATAAAAGAAATCGAGTGAAGATGCTGAGGTAAAGGCATATGACACTGGGTGTCATGAAAAGTATCTGGTAAGGATGCTGAAATGAAGACTGTGTCTTCTTGGATTGCAGCACAAAGAAGCAAAGACGAAAATGTTCGAGCACGATTGAAAATCTTCCTCTAATTACAATAAGGATATTGTACAGGCAATTGGATTTGGTCAAAGCTAAGTATAAAAAGAAATTAAAAATTGATAGTAGTAAATTATGATAGACATATCTGAAATATGTTCAAAGTTGAACAAAATTAAAAGATAATTTGTTGATAAATAATCGCTAATGTATAACGAGTTTGAATTTAAAATATGATCAGCAATTGAAAATGATGTATTTTATGTGCTATTATGAATTTATTTTAAATAATTTGATAAAAAGAAAGAAAGATTCCCGAATAATGAAATTGTTATTAATTTTGACTTATAAAGAAGTCATAAAAAAAAGAAGTTTACAATTCAAAATAAAACTAGAATCTTTCGTCAATAAAATGATATTTGGCTGATTCCATTTCAAATCGAACAGTCAGTATACACTCAAGTCACCAATTACTGCGCTAATGGAGTATGTTATTCTACCCTAAAAATGAGGGTATACGTATTTTTTTTATTTTGCTGAAATATCAAAATTGCATCAGATATGCACTTTTGAAAATTACATACAAAAACTAAATGTTAAAACTGAAAATGTTGAGAATAACTTTAGAGGACTATCGTTTTATCAATTTTTAATGAATTTTGGTAAACCTTATTTTGTTTTATTATGTTTTAACCCCTTTTTAATTCAGTGCAAGAAATTTCAAAAAAGACTAAAAAATGACTAAGATATGTGCATTTTACCAAAAAATGCACTTTTTATGCACATGCATTTTTCTCGAAAAACCCATTTTTTTTTTTGCTGAAATTTTTTGTGCTCATACAGGACTAAATTACCTATCTAATGGTACTTGGTCGATCCCGTACTTATTTGTTTGAAGCGAAAAAAAAAATTCACAAATTTTATTGATGAAAAATTTTTGTATATACGTTCGGAAATTTTAAGCAATGTGGATTTAAGAGGCGGCCGTATAGTTCTGTCTTTGTCTAATCTTAATTTTCGTTATAATTAGTAAACTAAATATTTTTATACAAAAGTAAGGGCAGAGCCCTATAGATTTAAGGATGAATAGACGATTCTATTCCATTAAAAAATATAAAATTTTCATTAGTTTTCGAGTGAAGTCTGAAACGGAAAAAGAGTTGAACACTTCAATCAAATTTAACTCTTTTTCCGTTTCAGACTTCACTCGAAATCTAATGAAAATTTTATATTTTTTCATAGAATAGAATCGTCTGCTCATCCTTAAATCTATTGGGCTCTGCCCTTACTTTTGTATAAAAATATTTAATTTAGCCATAATAACGAAAATTTAGATTAGACAAGGACAGAACTATACGGCCTCCTCTTAAACATTATCCTTATTTTAGCATTACCCAGGAACAACGACGTGGACGTAGAAGGTTTCTGTTCCCTTCGGGGTGCTTTTTTAAAGTGAGTTCCCCTTGCCTCTCACTGTTGGGATGCGTCAAAAATATAATTATAAATAATTACTTTTTTTTATTTTTGCACTTATTATTTTTAGTTCTAAGTGTAGCCTTACGAGGTTTGACTTTTTTTCTTGTCTTTCACTTTAGTCAGTGCATGTATAGCTGTTCTGCCAACAAATATATGCGATTTCAATTCTCCAAGTTGTTTTAACCACATATGACTTTTTTGAATCCCATTATATTTAGGAACTGTACTCCATTCAATATTTTTTTCTTTTCTAAATTTTTCAATCTCATTTATTGGTAATAATATGATTTTGATTGCACTGGTGTACTTTTGAACCCAATTTATAAAATCGTCAGCATTTTGTATCGATTCTTCATGAACTCTTTTTAAGTTATGTGAAGTAGCATAATGCTTTAGAAGCCCACCTATTCCATCAACGGCTCCTTTCCCATGACCAGTCGCAGAAAATAACCATTTCATTTGATAAGAAAAATCTTTGAATTCATGTAGCTGAAAACGATTTTTAAATTGACTTGCAGCTCCATCTGATATAATAGTGACTTTAGTAACTAAATCATTTTTCATAAGATCGATAATTTTATTTATTGCTAATAGCGCATATGCAGTATCATGCTTTTTGTCGTCACTAACGATCGCAAAGCTTTGCGTTATCTCTCCTTGGTAACAGACTGCAGTAAAAATAGAAATTTGGTTATTTACCCAATGATTTCCCTGAACCGCTTTATTATTTATTACAGACCAATTTTCTGCAAAATCAACGTGGATAATTAACTTAGTAGGATCAGCTTTACCTTCTTCTTTTTCTTTTTTTATAGCTTCACGTTAAATATTTTTTATGTATACGTGAGTACTTGCTTTTAGTGCGCAGATTGAAAATTTTTCTTTAAAAACTGATAAGCTTACTGTTTGTTTGATAAGATTACCATTATCCCACAAAGCAAACGTAATTTCATCTTCACAATTTTCTTTCAGTTCTAACAATTTTAATGTGATACCCTCACTACCGGGGCAATAATTGCATTCTTGCAAGAAACACGAATCAGATGGTTCAGAACACAACATTGCGTTAGTTATTTCTGAACGAATCTAATTCAGAATTATTATCGCCTCTAAAACGAATTAAACTTGTGAGAAACAGTTCAAAATTTTCGCAATGTACACAAAGACAAGTTTCCTTTACAGGGCTTGTTAAGACGAAACTTGGTCTTAGACTATAGAATTTCGATTTTCCTATTTGTAAGTTTTGATTTCCTTGTCTTAATTGACTATATGTTCCTTTTAAGCTTCGAGTAAGAAACCGTTTAACTTTTTTAGTTTTTGTATTATTAACTTTAACAGTAACAACATCAGATTTATTTGGACTTTGTCTACTACAATTAAAATCATCATTTAAAAAATATTCCATAGAGATATTTTTTGTATTTTCATCAATAGGATGACCAGTATATGAATCTGGCTCCGAATAAACTCCTTTATTTTTCACGAGATTTCTTGATTTATTTATCATATACTCGCTTATATTCGGGAATAGTGAGCAAATTTTTATTTTGCCTAATTTTAAAGGTAGTAGAGTTAAAAGTTTTATTTTCTCCGAAACAGAAGAACATTTTTCTAAAGCCGATTTGAAATTTTCTACAAAGACGTTCCAATAGTTTTCAGTCGAACTTTTGTCCGATTCTATTGATTCAACTGAAATGCCATACGCATCTTCTAATTTACTTCCGACAGTAGCTGAAAAAGCTGAAATTAAAGATTTTCTCTTTTTAGATACGTAATTTTCTGTTAAATTTTTAGGTATTGCAGTTTTTCTTTTTAGCGGCGAAACGCATTGAGGTAAAATTGTATTAATACTCTCGTTTAATTCCTGTATTCGTTCGGGTGTCTTGGGGATAAAATCATCATGTTTTCCGCTAAAAAGTTCAGTGATTTCATTTTCAGATGTAGATTCAAGATCACTTAAAATCATTTTTGATATGCGTTCATGGCAATTTTTGCATACATTAGTAGAGGGCAGTATCTTTAAATCTGGATAAAGCTGTGCCAAATTAATGGCCAAATCTTCCAACGGTCTAAAACGTAAATTTCTGCTTTTATAAACTACTTTCTTATGCATTTGAAAAAAATCGGGACATCGAATTCTTGTAGAAGAGTGAATTTCGGACATCGTAATTGCAGAGTTTTGTTTACTTTTTCACAAGTCCGAAAAGTACCTTTCAAAGCAGACGTAAGAATAACTAGCTTGTATATAACAATTCTAATATGCTGTTTTGGTTACGCGAGGTATTTGTCTGCGAATGAGCCTCCTATTGTCTGTACATCGAAACATACATAATATAGATATACACAAATAGAATTATTATTTTCCATTTTTCAATATTTATTTTTATATTACGAATTTTTATATATATATATATATATATATATATATATATATACATATATATATATATATATATCACTATTGATGATATATACATACATACAAAGGTAAACAAATAATGAGCGAAGCATGCGACAGCGTTTGAATGAACATTGCTTAAGACTTTCGAACGTATATACAAAAATTTTTTACCAATAAAATTTGTGAATTTTTTTTCTCGCTTCAAACAAATAAGTACGGGATCAACCAAGTACCATTAGATAGGTAATTTGGTCCTCTATGGGCACAAAAAATTTCAGCAAAAAAAAAATGGGTTTTTCGAGAAAAATGCATGTGCATAAAAAGTGCATTTTTTGGTAAAATGCATATATCTTAGTCATTTTTTAGTCTTTTTTGAAACTTCTTGCACTGAATTAAAGAGGGCTCAAAACATAATAAAACAAAATAAGGTTTACCAAAATTCATTGAAAATTGATAAAACGATAGCCCTCTAAAGTTATTCTCAACATTTTCAGTTTTAACATTTAGTTTTTGTATGCAATTTTCAAAAGTGCATATCTGATGCAATTTTGATATTTCAGCAAAATAAAAAAATACGTATACCCTTATTTTTAGGGTAGAATAACATACTCCATTAGCGCAGTAATTGGTGACTTGAGTGTATACTGACTGTTCGATTTGAAATGGAATCAGCCATTTAGAAATTATATTTGGTTTAGTCTTGACTGATAGTATATGTTGCAAAGAAAATAATATATTTAAATAATATCTTTATTTGTTAAATATTACTGCCGTCCAAAGTGTAAAAGTGGTTAACTACATTGGAATCCCATTGGAGTTAAGGTTTTCTTACTTTGGACGGCAGATTACTATTAACCTTTTGAATGAGAATTGGGAAAGTTTTTAAAATATGTGTGATGATTAATAAACAAAAAGAAAAGATGTATTTACTGATTCTACAGTTGAAACTACAGAAAGTATCTAATTTGAATGTAGAACTCTTGTTTTAATTCTTTTAATACTAGAAAGAATAATAGCTTTCTTCAATTTGTTCTAAATACAATTTATTCTAAATTGTCAAAAAAAAGATACAATTTACATGAGATTAAGAGTATAGTATTCTTGAACAAAATAGTTAAGTATTAAAAGTAATTAAATTGTCTTTGTTCAAGCACGCAGGCGTTTTTAATTTATTTATGTATATACATTTATGAGATGAGATTGAATTCATAATGTGAGTTTGGTCCTATTGAAATGCTAAAATAATATCGTTATTTGAGATAATAGTTTCTTTGAGTTCACAAAGGTGAAGCTACTCCTATTCCTTGTAATGTTTAGAAGAGAAAAAAAAAATTATATATATTACTCTCACAACATCAATAGTGTATATTGAATTTCAATTTTATTTTGTCCACATCTGATAACTCTCAGTTTAAAGATTTTTACTTCTAACTAAAAAACGCATCAATTCGTTAAACTTGTAAACGTTAAAAAAAAGGGGATATTCCAAAGCCGAACTAATACTTTATTTAGGTATGAATCCATAAAAAAAATGGTATAGTGTTCTCACATTTAGAGTGAAAACACATGTTTGACAGCCAGGCATATTGGGACGCGCAATATAATTTCGAGATGACCTACGGTTAAGAACACGCTTAAAATATCGAAATTATAGTTTTGGGAAATCTTTTTCTAAATTGCATTTATACAACATCACCATCAAAGAGCAATATTTTATTAAAGTAAAATAAGCTGAGTTAGGAAAATAACGCTTTAAGGATAGTCGGTCGTCATAGGCACACCAGCAATAACATCTACAGTAGGTAAGCCAAGACAGTTCTGAAAACTCCCACTCCTCCACCCATCAGCTCACCTGTGCAGGTGCAAAAATAATGACCAGTCGCGCGATATAAGAAATTCACTCCGCGCCTGCGCGCCATGTTAGCGCTCATTGACGCGCGAGCTCCGGCGCAGCGTCGATAAGCGAATCACCGCGATCCGCGCCGCGTCGATAAGCGAATCACCGCGACCCGCGCCGCGTAGACAGGCGAATCACCGCCCGCGTGGATAAGCGAGTTCCCACGATCCGCGTTGATAAGCGAATTTCCCCCGCGGCCCGCGCCCGCCCGCCACCGCTGATGAGAGTAAATGTTAAATCTTTAAAAATTTTAACATGATTATTGAAGAGAGTCTTATTTTATATTATTGGGTATAAACTTATTTTAAACGAGTAAAAGAAGGATAGAAAGAACTATAACGTAGGCCATGCATTATATTTATATATATATTTCTTCTATAAGAGCCTAAAGATGATAAGGGGATAGAAAGAAAGTTACTTGTTTGTGAAGGCGAGAAAGAGATAGAGAGAAAGTCAGTGGCTTTACGAAGGCAAAAAAGAGACAGAGAGAAAATCAGTTGCTTTACGATAAGCGTTCGAATTCTTAGAATCGTTCCAACTATTTTAATTCTAAATTCTCTTTTACACGCTATTCGCTACATATAGAAATTAATTTTGTTATATAATAATAAAGTTTACTATTAAATCTAGAATATTTAGAGTTTAAATAAAATAGGATGATAAGGAAAAAACATTGTAGTTTACACTTGCCCATAATGAAACGTACGAATAATTTATAATAATAATAATAATATTTTAGAGTAAGAGATAGGAGATGAGAACATTGTAGCTCATATACTGAAATGTATAAAGTGGGGAGTGGAGGGGAGAGGTCAAGGATAAGATTGTTTGGGCCCCCTAAAACGCAACTTCATCTTATCTCTGTATGACGTCACTAGCATCACACTTTGTCGCACGCATCGCGTTATAAGTATAAGCATTACAGATCAACTGTCTAGCTAAAATGCAGTTTCTTCTTATCTCAGTATGACGTAACACTGGAAAGAACATACATTACAGTTTCTATGCAGCTTCGTCTCATCTGGCATCACTGTGTGTGTGAAAAATGATAAAAAATTATTGTTTTATAATAATAAAAAAGTATATAGAAATTAATTTTGTTATATAATAATAAAGTATACTATTAAATCGTTGAATATAAATAATTTTATGGGTTGATATTAGCATCTTATAGTAACTGAATGAAATTTTTATTCTACATCGGTTTTAACTTGATGATAATATTCATTTGTGAGTTGATACATTCGGTTAAAATAATTATTTTGACACATGTGTATGACTACATTAAGATAAATATTTCAAAGAATTAACGCCACCTACTATCCTATTAAAAGGGAAGATAAGTAAGGTTACGATTCAGTTCGTATTTGACTTTTAAAGTAAAAATTATGGCTACGTTTGACTGTAAAGAATTAGTTAATAAGATGCTAAATGCTTATTCGCGTTTAACAAATAAGAAGACCAATCCTGAAGAAATAATTGCCTGTCTGAATCTTGATAAAGAAAAATTAAGACTTTTAAAAAATGAATTGCGTAAGTGTACAAATGTTTCTGAGAAGCAAAAGTTTTTAGCTGCTATTGCATTACTCCAAGGAATCCAGAGTAAACTAAAGTGCTTACTAAAAAGTGGTCGAGGTATCCAAAAACGTGAAAGACGAAGTGATAGAGTTAATTGGCAAGACTTGGAAAATGCATTTTGTAATCGAATTAGGTCAGGTGTAATTACAAATTTAAAAAATTTACACATAATAAAATTTTTCAAAGATGCACAAGCATTATTTCAAATAAGAATTAAAAACATTTTAAAATTACAAGATGCAGTAAAAGTGTATACAGTGCTGGGTGCCAAATATGTTATTATAAAAGCTGATGTTGAGACTAGTGAAATGAAATATTTTAATACGAAAGCCAAGCCAATTCTAAAGACAACAGATTTAAAAGAATGGTTTTTAAATAATGTACAAGAACCTATACAAAGAGATATGGAAGAATTCCAACAAAAAGATTCAGGATGGTCATTACGTGCTATTATTACTTTGTGTGTTCATATAAACAAATATAATCCACTACATAGTGGCTCATATATTCCTCTTCCAAAAGAGATAGAATTAAAACATGCATGTATTAATGTGAAAAATTTTGATGATGCTTGTTTTAAATGGGCAGTATTATCAGCATTGTATCCAGTTAAGTCAAATTTTAGTGCAGTACCTTCATATAAATTATATGAAAATAAATTAGATTTCACAGACATAGAATTTCCAGTAATACCAGAGAAAATTGGAAAATTTGAAAAAAAGAACAATATATCAATAAATGTATATTTTTTGAAGAAACATTCTGGTAAATTCAATGTTTCACCTCTACGTTTAACATCATCTGAAGAAAATAAACATATTAATCTTTTATTGATACAAAATTATTATATGGATGAAGGAGAAAAACAACAAAAAAACTATGATACAAATGTATCGATAATATATCATTATGTATGGATAAAGAATTTATCTCGACTAGTTTCTAATCAGATATCAAAACATGATGGGCGAAAATATATATGCAATCGATGTTTGCATTACTTTAACACTGAACAACAATTAAAATTTCATCATGAAGATTGCTCTAAAATTAATAAGTGCAGAGTAAATTTACCACAAGGAAAAGACAGTATATTACATTTTAAAAATTTTAAAAATAAGGAAAAGGTTCCTTTTATTGTATACGCAGACTTTGAGGCCCTTTTGTTGCCCTTTCAAGACAAAAATATTATTCAAAAACATGAAGTATTTAGTGTTGGATATTATTTGAAGTGTAGTTATGACGAGACCATATCATGCTATAATAGCTACAGAGGACCTAATCCTGCTGCATGGTTCATAAACGAACTTGAAAAACTTGCTGTGAATATTGAATTTGTATACCAACATGAAATACCAATGAATGCTTTAACCTTGGAAGAAGAAGAAAGATTTCAAAATGCAATTCTTTGCCACATTTGCCAGAAACCTTTAAGAGGAAAAAAAGTTCGAGATCATTGCCACCTTACTGGCAGGTAAGATTAATACATAAAATAATATTGTAATATTACTTATATTAAATTATATATATATTAACATATATTAACATATATTATGTTTCAGATATCGAGAGGCAGCTCATGGATCATGTAATTTACCATATAAAGACTCTCGTAGTATCCCTGTAGTATTCCACAATTTTACGGGTTATGACTCTCATTTTCTCATTAAAGATGTCGCCAATAGTTTTCCAGGGCGTGTGCAACTGCTATCATTGAACAAAGAGCGATTTATTTCACTTATAAAATATATAGAAAATAGTAACATTAACTTCAGATTTATCGATTCTTTCCGATTTATGTCATCATCTTTGGATAAATTAGCTTCATATATTACAGAAATGAATATTTTAAAACTAGAATTTACTAAGCAATCACCTTTAACGGAAGATAAGTTTAATCTATTAAAAAGGAAAGGTATCTTTCCATATGAATACTTGAATTCTGTAGATAAACTAAATGAATCAAAATTTCCATCAAAAGATGAATTTTATAGTAATTTAAATAACAGTAACATATCTGATGAAGACTATAAACACGCTAAAAATGTTTGGAAAGAATTCAATATATCAAATTTAGGTGAATATTCAGATTTGTATTTGAAAACAGATGTATTCCCAATAAGCACACATCTGGAAAAAAGAATTCTTTAAGAATTCACGAATGTCCGCTCTGAAGTTAATAAAATATATTAATAAAGTATTCATAAAATATTCACAAAGTATTCTTCCACAAAATTTAAATAAAAAATAACTCTTCAACGTATCTTTATAAATATTTTAAAAGGGTTAAGAAAGTATTCATAAAGAATTCTTTTTTGAAAAAGTAATCATAATCCAAAGTATTCATAAAGCAGTCAAAAAGTTTACTTTTGAAACACTGATTTCCTAGTAACTTAGTCACTTTCAAAAATCGAAAGATGTAATGGATATTTTATCGCTTTTCAAATTGTTTTAAAATCATTTTTAATTTTGATTTTCATGAAATTCAAAATTAAAAACTTGAAATTCCTGATAATTTTATAAATTGTAAAAATTCCATTTAATTAATCATTTAATAATTTAAATATTTTTTATCTATTTTAAACGAAAAAATTGTTAACATTTTATGAAACAAAATATATAAATATTTTAAGTGTGTTTTAAATAAATTCTCATTTTGAGAATTTAAACAAATATCTAAATCTAAACATTCTTCAATTTAAATTAAATTAACCATGACTTCACAAAAAATTTCTTTTATTAAATTAAGGTATCTCTTGAATATTTAATAAATTTTTACTTAAATTATTCAAATAAAAATGTAGTTTGACTAATATTATTAACCATGAATAATTAATTAACAAATTTACTAACATTTCTTATGCTTATACCAATGAACATGTACAAGTTTCGAGAATTTATTAACAGATGAGTTGGTAGCCAAGTAGACTAAGTCATGGGCAACAGTTTTTTTTATTTTGTTTGACATCCTCAAGAACCGTGGTTCGAATCTCGAACAAATAATTTTTTTTTTAAATTTAATAGCTTATTTTTAATCAATTATAACATTTTTTGTTTTTCATAATCATGTAAAATAGAAGGAATATTTATAATTTGATGATTAAAAAAAGTATTTTGAGAATGTGATTTAATCAAAAGAATTGTTTAAGAATACTTTGTGAATACTTTAAAAACTAAAGTGGTTGGACATTCGCGAATAAACAAAGCAATCATTAAGAACTCTTTATTGATACTTTCGTTTACGAAAGTATACATAAAGAATTCTTTTTTAATTCTCTCTTTGACACCGTTTGCTTGTTGGGTTATTATTAGCTGAAGTTTTTGAAAATTTTCGAAACAATTGTTTAAGTACGTACGATTTGGATCCAGCTCATTACTACACAGCTCCTGAATTTACATGGGATGCTATGCTTAAATATACGAAAATAGAGTTGGAATTGTTAACCGATATTGATCAGGTGTTGTTTGTTGAGCGTGGAATAAGAGGTGGCATCAGTCAGTGTTCCAATAGGTATGCGCAGGCTAACAATAAGTATATGGGTAAAAACTATAATGAAAATGAGGAAATAAAGTATCTCATGTACTACGATGTTAACAATTTATATGGATGGGCCATGATGCAATCATTACCCTATGGTGGTTTTGAATGGATTGAGGATGTTGATAAAGTAGATTTCAACATTGGCGATAATTCACCATTTGGTTATATTCTTGAAGTAGACTTAGAATATCCAAAATATCTGCATGATGTACATAAAGATTTACCATTCTGTTCAAAACATGAGAAGCCTCGAGGTTCCAAATATTCAAAATTATTGACTACAGTAAAATCCAAAGAAAGATATATTTTACATTACCAAAATTTAAAGCAAGCTCTTAGAAATGGACTCAAACTAATTAAAATTCATAGAATCTTAAAATTTAATCAAAGACTCTGGCTAAAAGATTACATTGATTTAAATAGTAATATGAGAAAAAAAGCAAAAAACGAGTTTGAGAAAAATTTATATAAACTTATGAATAATGCTGTATCTGGCAAAACCATGGAAAATGTTAGAAAAAGAGTTGATATAAAGCTTGTAACGAAATGGGATGGGAGATATGGTGCTGAGGCTCTCATTGCTCAACCAAATTTTCATAGTCGAACCATTCTAGACAAAAATCTAGTGGCAATTGAATTATTAAAAACAGAAGTTTCTATGAATAAACCAATATATGTAGGTCTGACCGTGCTTGATTTATCAAAGACATTAGTTTATGATTTCCATTATGATTTTATGAGAAAACAATTTGTAGATCAATGCAAGTTACTATACACAGACACGGATAGTTTAATAAATGAAATTCGAAATATTGATATTTATGAAACAATGAAGCATAATTTACAACACTTTGATACATCAGATTACCCACCTGGAAACGTTTTCGGAATACTGCAAATGAACAAAAAGATAGTAGGTTTAATGAAAGATGATTGCAATGGGAAGATTATGACAGAATTTATAGGTCTACGTAGTAAAATGTATTGTATACGAATTGAAGGAGAGGATAGAATAAAAAAAGTTAAAGGTGTTAAGACTGGTGTTGTCAAAAAACACAATCACTTTTGATGACTACTTGCAATGTATACGAAATAAAATTGTATTTCATAGAGAACAATATATTATACGTCCTCAAAAACATAATGTGTTTACTGAAAAACAATATAAATTAGCTTTAAGTCCTTATGATGATAAGAGATGTTTGTTAGATAATGAAACTGATACTTTACCTTGGGGGCATTATTTGATTGATGAAAAAATACAAATTAATTAATTATAATTTTGTATAATGATGGTTATAAGGTTAATAAATGAAAACAAAAAAATAATTTTCACATATATAGATTTCTTTATTTGTTCCTTTACAAATCTGATTTATTTATCCAACTATTATGTGCCTCATCAAATCCTAACCACTTTACATAAAATTTATTTCCACGCTTTTTTAATATTTTTTCTACAAGATAAATATCAGGATATTTTGCTTTTGATAATTCTTGTTCATAGAATCCACCAGCGATGGGCTGACTTTGATAGTCCTTCAATTTATAAGTGATTGGATCAGTAGCCTTTACTTGACTTATAGTAAATATTTCTGTTGACCAATTAGGAGTGTAACCCTTTTCAAATACATGTTTATTCTTACTTACTCGAACTTTATCTCCAGCTTTGAATTTAGATATTTTGAATGCTTTGATATCCTTTTTAAAACGTTTGAGTACATTTCTTTCGTTTATAGGAGTAACTTCTTTTGGCTTCATTCCAATAGTTCTATGTTTACTATTGTTATATGCTTCTAATAGGGTAGGTAAAATATCCAACCAACAGTAGTTACCTTTGAGGCTAAATTTCATCCACATTTTATTTTTAAGTGTTCTATTAAAACGTTCACAAATGGAAGCTTTAAGATTACTATATGTAGAGTATAAATTAATATCATAGCGCTTCATGAGAGTTTGAAAGGCAGAGTTATAAAATTCTTTCCCTCTATCAGTATGAAGATTTTTTGGTATACGACCTTGCTTTAATATAGATTCCATTTCTGCAGTAACATCTTCACCAGTTTTTCGTTTTACAGGAACAGCCCAAGCATATTTGGAAAAAATATCTATTATTGTTAGCATATACTTAAAGCCTTTATTTTCCCGAGCATAAGGCTGCATTTCTACCAAATCAGCTTGCCATGTTTCATCCAAGCCGCGTATTATAAATTTACGACGTGGATAATTACGTCGAGCAGGCTTATGCAGCTCTTCTACAAGTCTTTCGTGCTCCATGGCTAAAGACTTAATGATTCTTATAATTCTTGCAATTTGCGTTTTATATTCTGAATATCTGTCAGGATTTTAGCATCTTGAAGTGTTTTGACAAGATGCTTAATCAACTCATGTAATTTATGGATGTTTGTATTAACTTTTTTAATTTTCTCATCATATTCATCAGTTAATTCTTGGATGCTTACATCGTAATTTTTAAAAAAATTTTCATCATATTCATCCTTTGACTTTTGTATTTCTAATTCTAACGCATCAAGGTTACTTCTTAAGCCTCCAGTGACTAGGTATATGCTTCGAATTTCAGATGCAACCATACTTTGTAAGGTTTGCAAATTAACTGCATCATTCGATTGTTGAGGTGTGGCAACATTACATAACCTCTTATTTTCAATATCATACTGCCCATCTTCTGTGATTTTATACCCAACACCTGGAGGATCATGTCGGCCTCCAGCCTGGTGTAATTGTCGTCCGAATACGTCAACACTCATCTTGCGAATAACTAGAGAAACAGCAGTACTTTTCAATATATAATGTTGGCCTCACGTAGCTCTTCGATTATCGAATGAATCTCATTGGTATGACTTGGATTTCCAGCTTCTGTCTCTGCTACTAGTAGCCGTAAGCGATCAACCAGTTCATTGGGGTCATCCCAGTACACGTAATCCATTTTTGTACCTTTTCGAGCAATTTTATAGCGTGGTAAGAGACCCTTTCCACTAAAAGATTTCCTCTTTCGAGCTGGAGATTTATCAAAAAATGGAGCAATATAATTTTTAAATTTATTACTATTTAATTTGCGAAGTGATCCATCAGCATGGTAATTCTTTCTATATGCATTCGTTATTTCAACAATTTTTCGATAATTTCTCAAATCATCTTCCGTAATAAGTTTTTCATCTGGCTGTTTTCGAAACAGTAATTTTAGTAAGCCTACAGTTTTTGGATGTTGTGTGTCAAGTACAACCACATGATCCTTACTGAAATTTATTGGTGAATCACCAATCATCATCATCCTACCCACTTTACGAACTCCATAGATATTATCTAGATATGATTTTTTATTTTTCTGAAACATCCAAAGATATTTATTGGTAAGCGAATCCGTTTCGTTTCTATCATTACCATCATCATCATCAGTTTCACTTTCTGCAGCTGTCTCAAAACTTGTATCAGATGGTCGTATTGTATCGTCAACATTTTCCTTTACAATCTGCTTATCATCGGAAATATACTCATCATCATAAGTGTGCTTATTCTCAGAAATGTGATGATTTTCGGAGGGGCTATGCTCTGTTTTATCTTTCAATTTGAAGTCTTTTTTATTCATTTCAGATATGCTTACAAGTTTTTCAAGTGGATCAACAATAGGTTTGAATGTTTCAGTGAAAACCTTTTCGAAATCAGCTTTACCCTGTTTCAGTAGCATATGTTTACGTTTTATTGCCTCTCTAGATTTTACAATCTGATGGAGAATATTTTCTTCACGTTGAAAATCTGCCATGTTGACTATCCAACGTTCTACAATGTACTACTTGATTTATACTCATTTTCCTATATTTATCACAAAACAGTCAAAACCTTTCCTATAACGACCAGCATTTAGCTCTCGTTCTTTGTCAATTGTGAGGAATGCAAATTTATAATTTCCCCAACATGACAAACACAAATCTTTAAATTGTGTATATGACATATCAGAATTCACATGATCATTGTATATGTGCTTGAGATTCATATCATCTTGTCTAAATATTACCAGTAAATTTACATTGTCTCGAATTAAGTATTTAGGTACATGAGCATATGATTGACAAAGATAGAAACAATCTACATTTTTATGTCTACCCATGCAGAAAAATGCTCTTATATTATCTTGCTTTTCACAAGTCACATCATCAAACACCATGATGGAATTTGGAAGAACATCTTCGGGAGTTACTACGGTTTCATGCTCACTAAATGCAAAATATTGTATACCCTTTATCGGTTTTAAAAGTTCCTCGAGAAACTTATACTTTGGCTGATAAAGCGATTTTGAATATATGTAAACGTTTTCAAATTTTAATCCATTTACGTGTATTATAAGAGTAAGCAATGTATTAGTTTTACCACAGTTTGAAGGGCCGCAAAACACGGCTCGTACACTGTCTGGTAATAATTCTCCATGACGTTTCTGTGACGTTTGTTGCTGTGCAATTGTATCAAAATTTGATACTGGTAATTTGACATTTTGCGGTTGGAAATCCATGTTCACTCTTTGCTTTTTGACAACTGACTGATCACTATACTATAAATAAATAATTTATATAGATGTGAGTTCAGTACTCAATCAACCATCATGGTGTAAGGATCATGATTGAACACAAGCGAAAAAGTGGGCGCAGTCTTGTAAACACTCTCATCAATAAGCTTCCATTTGAACTTCATTTACCAGGTTATCAATACTGTGGACCTGGAACCAAACTAGCAAAACGTCTTGCTCATGGTGATCCTGGAATCAATCCACTCGATGTAGCCTGCAAAGAGCACGATATTGCTTACTCACATAATCGAGAGAACATTGAGGCGAGAAACGCTGCCGATAGAATATTAGCCAAAAAAGCTTGGCAACGAGTTTGGGCTAAAGATTCAGGCATTGGTGAAAAGGCTGCTGCCTACGCTATTTCAAACACCATGGAATTAAAATCAAAACTTGGAATGGGTCTAAAGAATGAGAAACAAAAAAAGCCAACCATGACACTATCGAAGGTGGTGAAAGCTGCATCTAAGTCGTTGATACCAAATACCGATGCTCATAAAGTCATTCGTACAGCTTTAAAAGGTGCTCGTAGAGCCATTAAAAAGGCTGGTGGTAAAAAGAATATTCGAGTTCAACGCATACTACCAGTTCCATCAAAAGTCGGTGGATTTTTACCATTTTTAATACCATTATTTGCTGGTTTGAGTGCTACAGGAGCATTAGCAGGTGGCGCTGCTGGTATAGTAAAAGCTGTGAACGATGCTAGCGCCGCGAAACGACAACTTGAAGAAAGTCAACGTCATAATAAAAAAATGGAAGCTATTGCACTTGGTAAAGGTCTTTATTTGAAACCACATAAAAAAGGCTATGGTATTCATTTGAAGCCCTACAAAGGGGGACGCATAAATAAAAAAAAAAACTTCGATGTAAAACTACCTAAAAGGGCTCTAACTGATGTCGATTTAGTGAAATATGCTCGAATCTTAAAAATTCCATATTTCCGTGGAGTTTTCATGCGAAACGCTTTACCAATTGGTGGACCATATAACCGGGAATCAGCAATAATTAATCTAGATAATGAAAGTGGACCAGGTACGCATTGGGTAGCTTACCGCAAACGTGGTAACGATGTTGTATATTTTGATAGCTTCGGGGACTTACAACCACCTATAGATCTTATGCAATACCTCAAAGTTAAGAACATTAAGTATAATTATGAGAGATATCAAAATTATGATACTTACGAATGTGGACATCTATGTTTAAAATTTTTATGTAAAAGCTTATAAAACAAATGTACATTGGTGAATCAAAGTCAGTAGCGTTCGAGCAGTCATGAAAGATTCATTGACTCTGAGTTTATCAGGAACGTCATCAATATTGGAAGCTCAATATTTTCCACCAATTGAACTTTCACAGAGTAAAAATTACGTTCTCGAATTAGTAGAACTTTTAACTTTCAACTCAGTACCCAACATTGATTCAAGAAACAATAAGATTTATGTTGGTGAGGAAGTAATCACTTTACCGACTGGGAGTTACGAAATTGAAGATATTGAGAGCTATTTGCAAGATATTTTTCTACCAAAGGGCATTGTTCTTAGCCTCAAACCAAATAATAGTACTCTTCGTAGTAGAATAAAGTGTAGCCACACGATTAATTTTCAACCACAAGACTCTATTGGCAAACTGTTGGGCTTCAATCGACGTATTCTAGCTGCAAACACAGTCCACCATTCTGATTTACCTGTAGCTATTTTAAAGGTAAACGCTTTACGTGTTGAATGTAATATTACTTCCGACACATACATAAACGAACATAAAGTACACACTATACATGAATTTTTCCCAGCTGTACCTTCTGGCTACAAAATTATTGAAGCACCATCGCAAGTCATTTATCTTCCAGTCACCAACAATCGTATTGAACATATACAGCTACGTATTGTAGATCAAGACGGAGATTTGGTTAATTTCCGTGGTGAAACTATAACGATTAGGCTGCATATTAAACCCACATCATAATTATGGGTATTGTGTACAATGCAAAAGTTGGTCTAGGCTATACAAACAGTACACCATGTCCGCAGACAGTCAGTCGTCATCGAGTTCTCAAAGCGTTAACACGTCAAAACATCCAGTTTCTCAAAAGTCTCGGTCTAAGAGTCATTCCTGGAAAAAAGTAATTTGCACATTCTTTTGCTGTATTCAAAAAAATAGCCGAAATACTAAGCATACAATCACCTGTAACTTTCGATAAGTCTGTGGTACATTATGAAATTCATGCTCATCAACCATATACTTCATCAGCGTACAATAACAGCGATGAGATTCGCATATCAATACAACATCAAGATCTTTGTCTTCTACCATCACGCAGCTCCTTACACATTTGTGGAAGACTGCGTAAGGCTAACAATACTGCTGTCACGAATACAAAACTAGTCAATAATGCCATCTGTCATCTCTTTGAAGAGATTCGTTATGAATTAAATGCCATTGAAATTGACCGATGTAAAAATGTTGGATTGACGAGTATCATGAAAGGTTTTCTGTCATTCAATCCTAGTCAAAGCTATCATTTAGAGAATGCTGGTTGGCTTGATATTGAGGAAACTCAACAGCTTACAAACAATGAAGGTTACTTTGATGTATCAATACCTTTAAGTATGATTTTAGGCTTTGCTGAAGACTATCGTAAAATTGTAGTGAACACCAAGCATTAACTCATTCTCACTAGGTCCAGAAATGATGTAAATTCTGTTATACAAACATTGCCAACTGGTCAACAAAATCTCGAGAGTTTCAAGATTGAATTGATTAAAATAGAGTGGTTAATGCCTTATGTAAATGTATCAGAGAAGTTTAAAATACAGTTACTTAATCATTTGGAAAAGGATAAACCTATTTCTATGAGTTTTCGCTCATGGGAGATGTATGAATATCCGTTGCTCCCCAGCACCACGAAGCACGTTTGGTCTGTAAAAACATCAAACCAGTTGGAGAAGCCACGTTTCGTCATTATAGGTTTTCAGACCAATCGTAAAGGACAGGGAGGAGCTAATGCTAGCCGTTTTGATCATTGCAATATTAGCAACGTCAAACTTTTTCTCAATTTTCAGTATTATCCTTATGGAAATTTAAATCTTGATGTTGAGCATAATCAATATGCTCTACTATATGATATGTATATCAATTTCCAAATGGCATATTACAATAAAGAAGCAGAACCCTTGCTCAAAAAGAAAGATTTTTTAACTCATGATCCTCTCATCGTCATAGACTGCTCCAAACAAAATGAGTCATTGAAACAGGCTCCAGTGGACGTACGTCTTGAATTTGAGGTCAAAGAAGACTTTCCAGCTGGAACTTCAGCCTACTGTTTGATCTTACACGATCGTATTGTTGAATATAATCCCATAAGTGGGGGTGTTAAAAAACTCATTTAGAGGTGGTGAGATCGGTATAAATTAAGTTATGATGCTGCAGCAGTAGTCAGTCACAATGGAATACGTGTTGGATGTACAAGGTTTTAAGCAGCCTGTCAACGATTTTGTTGTAAAAGAATTGGCAATAATTCCACTTCGTGAAAATTCTAAAACGTTGGTATCTATGTTTAAACCACCACAACCTTGGTGTAGTCTTTCTGCTAAGTATAAATCTACAAACTTGTGGTTAGAGCGAAATTACCACGGATTGTCTTGGAGTTCAGGAGAATTGCCATACGAAGAACTTGAAAATGTTCTACAAAAAACATTAAGTGATGTGCAAATTGTATACGTCAAGGGTAGTGAGAAAAACAGTGGCTTGAAAAGTTTGGCTTTAACGTATGTAATATATCGTATATAATCATGGGAATTCGCTTATCTACGCGGGCGGTGATTCGCCTATCTACGCGGCGCGGGTCGCGGTGATTCGCTTATCAACGCGGCGCGGATCGCGGTGATTCGCTTATCGACGCTGCGCCGGAGCTCGCGCGCCAATGAGCGCTAACATGGTGCGCAGGCGCGGAGTGAATTTCTTATATTGCGCGACTGGTCATTATTTTTTGCACCTGCACAGGTGAGCTGATGGCGGAGGAGTGGGGGTAGCCAGAACTCTCTTTGCTTATCTACTATCTACATTACATATTACGTGATATAAAGGATTTTTAAATCATTAAATCACATTTATTTTCAATCCTGAGAAAAAAAAAATTTGCTTCACATAAATTAATTTATAACGTTCTGGTATTTCTAAATAACAATTGATGAAAACAAAAAAAAAAGAGAAGTGATATTGTTTTCAAGTTATCTCTTCCAATTATTATAAACAGCAGACAAGATTTTAGTTACACTATTTAAAAATAAACAAAATTAAAGTAAAAGTAAAGAATTTGATAAATAATGGTAAAAACTAATAATGAATGGATTTTATGAAATAAGTATCTAAATATTTGCTAACAATCAATTTTTGTGTTAATTGTTTAATAAATATAAGAAATAAAGAATTCGTTTTAAATAACGGAAAATGTACAAAGTTAAAAAAAGAAATAATGCAATTTCAAAGTTTAAATAATAAATTACTTAATTAAATTAGTTTTATCAAAGAAAGATTTGAGTAATAGAATAGAAAAAAGGGAGATAAATAAATAAATAAATAAAGAAAAAAGAGAGAGACAAAAGTTCCTTAAGACTGTCGGAAATTCGAAGCCACGTTTATAACTTTAAGAGGAGGTCACGTATCTCTGTCCTTTTCTAATCAAAGAAATGATTTTTTACAAAAACTAATAACTTTATCAAAAAATGAAGAGAAAGCCGCATCTTGCATCAAAAAAAGCAATATTTTCTTTGATAAGAAAAAATTAATTTTATCGCTTCGTTTTCAAGAAAACCTTGAAAAACCAAATTGTCCACCCTAACCTCTATGATTTGAGTTTTTCAAGGTTTTCTTGAAAACGAAGCAATTAAATAAATTCTTTCTGATCAAAGAAAATATTGCTATTTTTATTACGAGATGCGGCTTTCTCTTCATTTTTTGATAAAGTTATTAGTTTCTGTAAAAAACTCAATTCTTTGATTAGAAAAGGACAGAGATACGTGACCTCCTCTTAAAGAAAACATAAGATGTTGATGAATCAGTATTTCGACATGATACATATGTAGAGGAAAAAAAAAGTAAATAGCGTGACTTGTAAGTTGATATAAACTTTAATATTTCTTAACAAGAAAATCAAAGATTAATTAATGGAAATCAAAGTAATACCAATTCACATTCAAAGGTTAAAGGTTCAGTATACGAAGTACTTAAGTAATGAAATAAATTAACGATTTATAGAAATAACAAACTAAAGAATATGTCTAGTCTATTGTTGACCATGAATAGATAGTATTAAATAGTACTAATAATATTAATGTGAACATAAAATATAAAATAAATTTAAGAAATTCCGGTCATTTAAAAAAAAATGAGATTTAAAAAGTAAAATTTAGAATTTCATACAGATAAAAATTGGTTTACAGATTTGTTATTGGTTTATTGTGTAAAGCACAACAATGGAAAAACAAACCAGGGAGCTGCTGATGAATGATGCGAGATGTTAATAAACATCTAAAAATCAGCGAGTTTCAGCAAGATGTCGTTGACGATTGAAATGATGATGCTGTAAAGCGTCAAGGAAATATTTTAAAATAAGGAATACTAACGCTTGGAGTTACATTGCTGAGAGGTTGGACGACATCTACTATGAAAAACTCTTGTTTTAACGAGAAATCATGATCACGACATCAACAAAGGAGATTGAATATTGAGGATTTTGTCAAAATGGGTCTTCAACAATGATACTGCTGGGCCGTTAAATGAAATAAGTTTGCAGGGCAAACTTGAGACATTGCTGGGCAATGTGCGGATTACGTCAGAACAGACGTTAATTCGGTGATAATACTGCTGGGCAGTATGTTATGTAAGAACTGCTGGGCAATTGAATGAAATAAGTTTGCAGGGCAAGCTTGAGACATTGCTGGGCAATGTGCGGATAACGTCAGAACAGACGTTGATTCGGTGATAATACTGTTGGGCAGTATGCTTTGTTTGTGCAAATTGATGAAATCGGGCCACTTAGGGTCATGGATTTTATTATTCGTAACAGACGATCACACAGCGTCATGAACTGTGTGATGTAGAAGTAGTTAAACTGCAGTTTTAATAATTGATTAATATGTATATATATTTGGCCAATGCATGCAAGTGTAAGATCAATAATACTTGATCATTCTTAGAATGTCATTAGTACTTTTGAAAATTGTATTTTATAATTACAGCAAGGAGATCCTACGTTGTTGAATATAAAAAAAACTAAATAGTAAAGAACAAATATCTGGATATTTGTAAAATAATTATGATCTCTTAATAATGATTTAGAATGCAGTGACTGGACTACCTTGGCTGTGTAAACACTAAATGGAAATATGATATAATGTTTAAATATATTTTTTAAATTAAATTTAGGTACTCAAGAAGTACGACAAGGCTAGCTGCATGACCTGTGGATTATATCTGAAAACTTGGAAGCATTTACTCGATGTCGAGATATTTACTACCTAATATTATTTTGTTTTCACAGGTTGTTATAAAAGATCATCAAAATAATATAATTATATTTCAGTAATCTATGTACATTCACATAGTGCGTGACACGGAGCTGTTTCAACGATAAACGGAAAATTACTATGCAAAAGTGAAAATAATCCTATAACTGTAATATTTTGTTGTTACGTAAGTACTTTACAAAATAGGCATATGCACGTGATTTCGACAATAAAGCAGATGCTACTGGGCAGCATCAAACACATGATATCGCTAGGCGATATGTTTTAAACAAGAAAACAGAGTAAATAATAGGCTAAGCCAGTTAGGGCTGTAGCTTCGTCGTCTGGAACCATCGATCGCGCATGTGTAATGTAATTGATTCAAATTTAACCAAATAATATAAAATCAAATTCTTACTTCGCGAGGACGCGAAATCTGTCAGGAACGTTGACTGAAAGCTGCGCGTTATTCATGCAAAGAGTTTACACATCTATGCACTACACTAATACCATAAATGGCCGTAATACAATAAACAAGGGACCGGCAACACATGATTTTTATGACAGCGGCCTTTGTAGTAGGCAATAATGTGACCTGGGAAAAACCGAGAAGTATAAACATGTGAGGCCTAAGAGAAAAGTGGACATACTGAACAGCTCGAAGGAAAGAGGCTGTAAGGGCTAAACGAACGAACTAGTCGAGTTTAGGCCTTCATCAACTACAGTTCAATTATCAAGGCTCTAATGTACAACCAATCAACTCAACACTCACACACAAGAATATATTTTCATTATACGTAAAATCAGAGTTTTTATTTGTACCTTATTCTCTATTTGATCGATTTTTACATATGTTTGATACATCTAAATGTATATTTAAGACATTTAAGATTTAAAGGATTATTTTGTTATGATTCCTGTTTCATATCTTTTTACTTAATTTTACATTTTAGAAAAATATCAAAATTTTTTTCATAAAATTTTATCTTAATAAAATATTAAACATTTTATAAAAATATTAAATTTATAATTTAAATAATTAATAAATTTAAAAAAATATTATATCATAATATTTTTTTTTAAATATGTGCAATGTTCAATAAATATCTTGAATATGTTTCGTAATTTTGACTCGGATAAAATTCATTTATTTGTTCATGTAATGTTATTTTATATTCTATAATTTTATTAGTGTAATATTTATAATATTCTGGTACTTGTTTCCAATTATGAAATTCTACTTTTTCATTATCTTCACCAATATATGAATTTATTATATTATTTAAAACAGATATTTCAGTATTGTGTAAACTATTATTATCAGTAAGATTTCCCAAGTAATATTCATACTCTTCCTCATAATTTAAATAATCTTCAATGTCATTATTCAAACTATCCATCATTTCTAGATCATTGACATTATCAATTATAACATATCTACCTTCAATCGCATTCCATTTCATTTTGTCATTTGTTTAGATTTTGTTTTATAATTTATGTTTTATTTAAAATATAAAAAATATATATTAAAATTTAATTTTTTATATTATTTTAAATAATTTAAAAAATTGTTTTTTATAATTGTGGGCACATACACATAGAAATGTGTAGAGTATATGTAAGCGCCACGCGCACCCTGCGGTGCGCAAGCGAGCGACGGCAAGTAAGCCGAGACTAGTAGATGCGTGCGAACTGGTGAGACACAGCGTGCTCAACCTCTGACGAGATAAGTTCTCTTTTGTTCACTCTTGTACTCTCAGGTAATATTTAAGCAGCGAAATAAAGACGAGGCATTCCTTATACTTACAGAGTCTGGTTATTTCACCATCCTCCACCTCATCTTCCTTGTATCTTGTGCCAGGAGGCACACATAATCATTTAAAAATAAAGAAAATAAATATTTTAAAAATAAAATTTTTGTAATAATTCTAGAATTAATTAATTTTAATACTATAAATTATATATTATTATGTTGAGTTTTAAGTCTTTAGATTTATAAAATTATTTTGTTATAATTCCTTTTTTATATTTATTTTTAAACTTAATTTTACATCAAATATATTATTAATTTATTAATATTTAATAAATACATTATTATAATATAGGAGGGGGGGCAGTGGAGGGGTCGTGGGGGGGCTGTGGAGGGACTATAGAGGGGAGTGGGGGGTAAAGGGTTGTGGGGAGGGGTCCATGGGTTAATTTCTAATATAACTATATAATATAAGAAGATATATACATATT
This sequence comes from Anastatus disparis, assembly GCA_017163975.1. Taxonomy (NCBI): domain Eukaryota; kingdom Metazoa; phylum Arthropoda; class Insecta; order Hymenoptera; family Eupelmidae; genus Anastatus; species Anastatus disparis. The sequence goes on along the minus strand of JAFFSR010000050.1, from coordinate 1,009,745 downwards.
GTGACGTTTTCATTTTATTCAATAGTATATTATTCACCTAGGGTGTATAAACAAAAAATGTCTTTAATCGTGTGTATATATATATGATCGTGTACCTATAACGACTTATATATATATATATATATATATATATATATATATATATATATATATAGTTTTTACTAAATATTTATTATAGTAAAGCTACATGAAGAGGTTAATTGAAGTAACAACTGGTACTCAAGTAACGATACTTGAGTTTTAAGTCACACTTAATACTCAAGACTCGACTATGAATTCAGGCCTTACGGAAGACTTGGTTCATGAACTCGCTATATGAATAGATAATTGAGAATAAAAAAATAGCAATAGTGCTATATCTTATGTATGAAAAACAAGAAAAAAAAACATTTTGCTTCATACATATATATATACATATATATAGATACATATAGAATTTACATGTAATTTCACAATTGGGCAACATCACTTTTGCAAAAAGTCGTTATAGGTACACGATCATATATATATATACACGATTAAAGACATTTTTGTTCACACACCCTAGGTGAATTATATACTATTGAATAAAATAAACACGTGCCAATATGTGTATATATATATTGTGACGTTTTTATTTAATTTAAATATTATTTCTTAGTAATTAAATAACAAAAATCATTTATCCTCCTTTTGCCAGACGCTTCAGGTGTTATACCCACTAAAAAATACCTATTTCAAGCTGTTTACTTGGCTCTGGTGTCTTACCAAAGACAGTTATAGAAAAAATAGCTACGCCACCATTTTCTTCGTCAAAAAATATGTAAAAATACATATAATAATTGTTGCTAATACTCTTAAGTAACTTTTTACAAATCCCAAAGAAAAAGTGAGTTGCCCTAACATACTCATAGCAGCCTCTTTTCCATTTTCATTTTCTAGCTAGTGATCTAAAAATATTAGAACGAAGTATTACACATATTTTTTATGTATTTTTTGGCGTAGAATCCGATGGTATCTTCAGTTTTGTTATAATTATTTCCGGTAAGGCGAAAAAAGTCAACAATGGATAAAAAATGTCTAAGAAACAGGTTTTTTGTACTTTTAAATATGGCGCACCACTTCAATGAGTCTGAAAAAAAAGTACAGATTGAGAACACAAATTCTCAACTTCTTACCAATTTTTGAGGCTGCACCCTCTTTTTACAAGTTTTGAGAGCAATTTTAAGAATATTTTGTGTTTTTTAGGTTAGTTCTTGAGGCCAAAAATAGCTGAAAAAATTACTTTAAATGTGTATTTTTATATAGAATATGTTTAAATATTTTCAAATCTCCTATTCGTTAATATGGTGCCGAAAAAAATTATTTTTGAAAAAATACGTTTTTTTGAGGTTAGGAGTAGTGGAGGGGAAGGGGGTAGCAAGTCATAGCTTAAAATTTCATTTTTCAGTATGTATTAACTAATTTTGGACGAAAATTTGAATTTCGCGATGGGGGGGATTTTACCTATCTTAATGGGGGGTACCCTTTGGGACATTTAAAACAGTTATAAACAGTTTTAAATATTTTTGAACAGTTTTTAACAATATAGAATAATTTGAAACTAAAGTTAAAACTAAACATTTTATCGTATATATTATATAAATTTTAATATATATAAAAAAATTCCTACAAACACAAAATTATGAAACACTGTTTGAAATAAATAATATGTAAACTTCTACTGGCCTTTTCTGTTCAAAATAAATTTATTGAATTTGTTACGTTACAACGTTTCGCTCTCAAATAAGAGCCTCTTCAGGTATCTAAGTACAAATGATAAACAATGTAAAATGTTAGCAATAAGATAGCCTTATTGTGCAAATAAAATTATAATAATTACAAGATTAATCTCTTTAAAAACGCCGAAACACTTAATAAAGTGATGTCACAGTATTCTAATCCAATAAATGCAAAATCAGCAATCTTCTTGAAACTTTTTAGTAATTTAATATAAGGCAGTTCTAGTGAAAACTGCAATAACTTAAGTTGATTTTTTTCAGCCCTACAAGTATAAGATATGATTTGATGCAATTGCAATCTGATTCCAACAACAGGATATTTTAGTAAATAAGATGTAAACTTCTACACTGAGAGAGTTTTGCCTCAACAAACATGATGCGCGACGCACTAGAAAAAGTGATGCGTTTTGCATCGTAAATCGCGCATACTGCTTCGCATTTCATAATTCATGCATCACTTTCTCTCGTGCATAAGTCAAAATACAGTGCGCGAGATGGCGAACCACCTTGTGGCCCGTTTTAAAAGCGCACCATCGTTTATGATGCAAAACCTTCTCCGTGTACTGGCCTTCTCTGTTCAAAATAAATTTATTGAATTTGTTACGTTACAACGTTTCGCTCTTAAATAAGAGCCTCTTCAGGTATCTAAGTACACTAATTACACTGTTTGAAATAATTTCGAACTTTTTTAAACAGTTTAAAAGTGTTTAAAACTGTTTAAAACTGTTCAAAACTGTTCAAGCTAATACAAAATAGTTTATATTGATTCAAAATTGTTTTGAAATATTTTGAATATTTGAAATAATCTGTAACTTTCAAACATAAAAAATTCAAAACTATTCAACACCGTTTGAAATCATTTCGAACTTTTCAAAGCTTTCTGAAAGTGTTTAAAAATATTTAAAACCGTAACTGTTTTAAATGTCCCAACTTTCACACTTATATACTGTTTTAAACAGTTTTGAACAGTTTTAATCATTTTTAAACATTTTATATTTCCGCTAAGGATAATAAACAATTCAGATATTCATTTATATGGAAAAGAACGAAATTTATTTTTAAACTATTTTTTATCGATAAAGTAGGTCTAAAGCAAACCCTTGAAAATTTTGTTTTATAATAGGTCATTTATTTTGTCCTGCTCTAATCTAAATCTCAATTTTTCAATATAGTGTGTCATGAAACAAATTTTTGAAATTGATGTTATTCAAAAACCAAATAGTAATGATTGTTAATCAAGGTCATGTATTATTTATAAGATATTAAAAGAAAAGAGGCACGTTTGTTCTAAATTTATCCTAGAGCAGGTCGCTTATCTTTGTCCTTTCATATTAAAGAAATGAAATTTTATTTTTAACTGCAAAATGTTTAATAAAAAGGAAGCTCTATTTTTCACCATAAAAATCAAGAGGCGCGCGTCGCGCCTCGAAGGCATGTATGGGTCTCATGAACTCGCAGCTTAAGAGGCCGTAACACGCGCCTTATATAATCTTTGAATTTTTAAAAATCTAACCTATACATCTTAAGGGGTGTCCTCATACCGGCACAGAGATCTACCATATCTACATGTGAATTATGCATTTTAATACAAATTTAACTATTTTTTGACTTAAATTTATAGAAGAGGCATATTCTTAATATTCTAAAAAATTTATTGCAACGTCAAAAGACAGGATAAAAGTGAAAATGAAGACAAAAACTGCATAATACGATTATTCATAACTACATTGAAACGTTAATCGTATTAAGCAGTTTTCGCCTTTATTTTTACCTTTATATTGTTTTTTAACGTTGCAATAAATTCTTTGGCATGTTAAGAATGTGCCTCTCCTACGGATTTCAGTCATGAATAGTTAAATTTTTATTAAAATTCATAATTTAAATGTAGATAAGGTAGAACTCTATGTCGGTATGATGATTCCCCTTAATAATAGTTATTATACATTGTTTTTAGATGATACTAAATAAGTGACAATGTTTCTTCTATCAGGGAATATCACGCAAAATTCTTGACTACACAGAGAAAAAAGTTTTGTTAACTTTAAAGAAGGTGTTTTTGAATAGAAGAAATACGGTGCAAAGAAATGAATTTCTTTGAGTCAAAGAAAAATCACTTTTAAATTAATGAAATATTTTTTTAACTCAAAAAAACCCTTGAAATATTCTTTAAGAAAATATTATATTTAAAAAAAAAATGTTTAAAGTTCGGAAAATATCCTATTAACTTTAATAAATTAGCTACTTCGGAAATAGTGTTAAAAGTCAGGAAAACTTTCTTAAAAACAATGCTACATTTTCTTATTAAAGAAATGTAATATTTATTTTAAAAAATTTTTATATAAAAATGAAAAAAATATTTTGAATCAAATAATTTTTTAATCCAAAGATATAATTTTTAAATTAAACACATTAGTTCATGACTTTAATAAACCTATCTCTTTTCAATAATAAAATGTTAGATGGTGCAAAAAATCGGTGTAATTGATGCAGTAGTCGATTTATTAATGACTTTTATGCTGGTGAGCCAAGAACGATTGAGCTTGAGGAAGGTGTCGGCATATCTTTCTCTGATACCGTTAGGAGTCTTGGTGTTGTGGTTGACGCTAAGTTGTCATGGGAGCCGCACATTAATATGATGACTAAAAAATTTTATAGGATAATGTATAGTTTGCGGTTCTTTCGTCAGTACATCACTGAGGCCCTGCGTAAACAGCTCGCAGCCGCCTTGCTGTTTCCGTACCTCGACTACTGCTAAGTAGTTCTGCTCGATGCTTCGCAGGGGTTGAGAAGACGATTACAAAGACTACAAAATTCATGTGTGAGATATGTATTAGGCGTAGGAATGCGCGATCGTGTCTCTCCTCATAGAGCTACGCTTGGTTGACTGCGTACTTATTCAAGGAGACAGTATTTTTTGGCTGTACTTATATAAAAAATCGCGCGCATGAATACCCCTGAGTATCTAGTGAGTCTCTTCACTAGATACGTACCTAGGGTAGCTACTAGGAGAGAGATTAAGGATTTCGCGGTGCCCTTCATGCGTACTGAGATTGGAAGAAATTCCTTTCAAGTTCAAGGTGCGCAATTTTGGAACTCCCTGCCTGCTGATATAAAAAATCTTCCATCAATCAGAAGGTTTAAAGCCGCTCTGAGGAGGTATCCACTCGACCTCGATTAAACAGTATTATTTTCGGACTATATCATGTATTAATTTATTATGTGTTGTACCTTTTATAGATTTAAGGCATGATTGAATTTATTGGAGTGATTGTAGGATGTCTGTGCATAGAGTGAATGATTATATTTTTATCAGCTTGACTTGTACTGTATACTGCTGATATTTCGACTGTACTTTTTACACGCTTGATTTCATGTAATTCTTTTGACTGATAGATATTTGAGACTGATTTTTGATTTTTTATACTCTTTACGTGTATTTATTCGTGTTATCTGTGATATCACTTGTATTTAATTTATTGACTTACTATTACAGTATTATTATCTCTATTATGTTTTATGACTGTGATATACTGTGCTATTTTAATTTTATATATGCAAGGCTATTTCAAATATTTTATGTATTTTAGCTTTATTTTTAATTTTATTTGTAATTTTACACGCTCTTTTTGTAATTATAATACAAAATAAAACAATATCTATCTATCTATCTACATTTCTTTACATTAAAAAGAGGATTTTGAATTGAAGAAAAATAATTGTCAGAAACAAGAAAATATAACTGAAAAATTTTAAACATTTTCTTATTTTAATAAAGTAATTATTATTTTGATTAAATAAGTTCAGTAAAAAAATTTTTTCACAACAATTATTTATAAACAATCGCAAAAAATAAATGTTAATTAAAATTAACATTTAACTGTCTCAAAGAAATATTTCTTTGAATAAAAAAATAATTCCTTGGATCAAAAGAGTTTAAGTAATTAAAAAAATATTGAAATTTATATTGCAGAAAAAGAACTTAAATTTGTTGAAACATTTATTTGAACTAATATTTTAAATTAACTTTTAACAAATTATTTCTATGCTTAAGAAGGGGCCGAACTATCTGTCTTTGTCTAATAGCGTTTTTCATCATTTATGTAAACACTGTCCGGTATAACAAGAAAAAAATAGCAGCCCCCGCTAGATATTAGTATAATAAGTAAATTTTGTAATAACAACCAAATTTTTTCACTGCGTAGTTTTTGAATAATTAGAGACCTACCAAAAGAAGATAGGTTATATTCTAGATTGCTAGTAGATCTCTAATTAGTCAAAAACTATGCGGTAAAAAATTTGGTTGTTATTACGAAATTTACAAATTATACTAATATCTAGCGGGGGCTGCTATTTTTTTCTTGTTATACCGGATAGTGTTTACATAAATGATGAAAAACGCTATTAGACAAAGACAGATAGTTCGGCCCCTTCTTAACGGCATGTCGGAGCTGCAGCAATTGAGTTTTGCTATTTTTATTTTATCAATATCTTTTTAAATTCATAAATTAAACAAATATAATGACTTGTCCGCACTAAAGCTATATTAGTACAATAATTTTTGTTAAAATAAAAAATCATTTGGACTTGTTATTTTTTTATGAGCTTTGATTGGAAATTAGATATTAAACTCGACAAACCTAACCTTAAAATACGATACATTGAAAGTTTTTATTATAACTTTGTATGTATAATATTTTGGTGGATTTCTTGGGTTGTCCGCACTAGAGTTTAATCTTACAAATTTTTTCTTTGTAGTAAAAAAACTCGATTAAACGCATCGTTTATTCATAAGTTAGGATTGGAAATATTATTAAAAGGCGGACAGCTTCGTCATGCTCTTAAAAGTGATGTTTTATGTTTTCAAAATAATATATTCTTCTACGAAAAAATATGTCTCAGGCTTGAAAAGTTCAGATATATTTTTAAAGAAAGATTATATTTATTCAATGAACAGTTACTTCTGTTTAAGGAGATGTAAAACGGACACTACACCTGTACTTATAGATATTAGCTTCCTTTCCATTTCATTGCTGAATTTCCAGAAAAGAAATGCATTAACTCGCATGTACCATGATGATTATTTAGATAAATTTTCGAATATTAATAATTCATTAATTAGTTTTTAAGATATTTGGATTCCTATACAAAATTGAAAAATGTTAGTAAATAATTTTGGAACCCAAAATTCTCAATAACTAATGAATGAATTTATTTTAAAATTTAACCGAATAATCTTCATGGTACATACTACAAGCTTATTCATTTTTTTATTAAAAATTTTACAATAAAATGTAAAGATAGTGATTATTTATGATTACAGGTGTAGTGTCCATTTTACATCCCCTTAATAGGAAATAATTAATCAATTCGAAATATTTTCTAGAAGCATAAGAATATTTTATTGAAAGAAAAATATTTTATTTCAATTATTTAACTTAATTTTTATTTTGATATTACGAGATATAAATTTATAATAAAATTAATAATTTTCAGTAAGAGATATTGTTAAGTTCAAGAAATATCTTATGTATGTCGAGGTATATTTTAATAATATTTAAAAATTTTATTTTCACTGACGAAATAAATCATATTGATACAAAAAATATTTCACTGATTGCCCGAAAGAATATATTCAATACAATAAAATTTTTTTCGTTACTATAAGAAATTTTTTTCCAGTGTAGCTATTAGATCAAGTAACGGTTGTATTATGTCTTTTATTCTTATCATGGAGAAAAAAAGACAGAATTAGGTTCAAGTAACAACCGCTACTTGAGTTAGGTCTATGAATGGAAGCCTAAGATCGTCTATGATAATGAAAATTTATATGGTTGGAATATATATTAAAAAAAGATTTAACTACAAATACTATTTTAATCATTAAGAAATAATAAGTTGATTAAAATAAAAATTTTTTTCTTACTTATTTTTTAGTCTATTTTTAATTATAATAAATTTATTCTTATCTTACCTGCAAGAAATAAAATGTTGGCTTTCGAATATTCGCCTTTGTGACTCGAAGGATTACAGTGAAGATGACAGTGGTTATTTTATACGTAACTTCCCAACAAGCAAACGGTGTCAAAGAGAGAATTAAAAAAGAATTCTTTATGTATACTTTCGTAAACGAAAGTATCATAAAGAGTTCTTAATGATTGCTTTGTTTATTCGCGAATGTCCGACCACTTTAGTTTTTAAAGTATTCACAAAGTATTCTTAAACAATTCTTTTGATTGAATCACATTCTCAAAATACTTTTTTTAATCATCAAATAATAAATAATCCTTCTATTTTACATGATTATGAAACACAAAAAATGTTATAATTGATTAAAAATAAGCTATTAAATTTAAAAAAAAAAAAAATTATTTGTTCGAGATTCGAACCACGGTTTTTGAGGATGTCAAACAAAATAAAAAAAACTGTTGCCCATGACTTAGCCTACTTGGCTACCAACTCATCTATTAATAAATCCTCGAAACTTGTACATGTTCATTGGTATAAGCATAAGAAATGTTAGTAAATTTGTTAATTAATTATTCATTGTTAATAATATTAGCCAAACTACATTTTTATTTGAATAATTTAAATAAAAATTTATTAAATATTCAAAAGATACCTTAATTTAATAAAAGAAATTTTTTATGAAGTCATGGTTAATTTAATTTAAATTGAAGAATGTTTAGATATTTGTTTAAATTCTCAAAATGAGAATTTATTTAAAACACACTTAAAATATTTATATATTTTTTTTCATAAAATGTTAACAATTTTTTCGTTTAAAATAGATAAAAAATATTTAAATTATTAAATGATTAATTAAATTGAATTTTTCCAATTTATAAAATTATCAAGAATTTCAAGTTTTCAATTTTGAATTTCATGAAAATCAAAATTAAAAATGATTTTAAAACAATCTGAAAAGCGATAAAATATCCATTACATCTTTCGATTTTTGAAAGTGACTAAGTTACTAGAAAATCAGTGTTTCAAAAGTAAACTTTTTGACTACTTTATGAATACTTTGGATTATGATTACTTTTTCAAAAAAGAATTCTTTATGAATACTTTCTTAACCCTTTTAAAATATTTATAAAGATACGTTGAAAAGTTATTTTTTATTTAAATTTTGTAGAAGAATACTTTGTGAATATTTTATGAATACTTTATTAATATATTTTATTAACTTCAGAGCGGACATTCGTGAATTCTTAAAGAATTCTTTTTTCCAGATGTGTGCTTATTGGGTTGGGAGTACGAAGGATGAATATAGGCGACTTACTGCTGTTCAAGCGACAAGCACTTTATTCTCTTCTCTCTTTTTATTGGCCTTTTCCAGACTTTTTATTGTCTATATGATAGGCCATCATCTGGTAATTTTATTATTTTGATATTTTTAGTTTTGCCCAGTGGGACTTTTTATAATTGTTGTATTTTGCCCATTGGAACTTTTTTTTGTATATTTTTGTGTTTTTCGGGTTTATTTCCTCGGAAAAACTTCGAAAATTATTTTTTCTAATTTTTCCTAGGGAATCCAATCCTGGTCCACTGGGACGCAAGGTCAGTTGGTTTTCACAGCTGCACTTTTTCATCCCTTAGTGACGGAGCTCGTAAGTGTGTTCTGTGTACAAAGCACATGAAACAGAGGTGCTCGTTTGAAAAACAGCCAAGAGTGGGATTCGATCTCGGTTCCCCAAGAATACGAATCCAACGCTCCTACCGACTGTGCCACAGACCGGCTCAAGACAAGCGCTTTAGTCAAGCCTGGATTCAGAATCCTATGTACTCCCAAGTTACGTAGATAAGTTTATGTCGTTGAAGGCCATATGAGGAACTATAAAAATGATTTTTAAAATTAATGATATATATTTTACTAAAAATAAGTAAATAATGTCATTATTAACTTATTAACTGTTCTTCGAAAAATTTTTTGAACAAAACATTCTTTAAAGTTAAGATTTTATATGAATTTGTATAAGCATTGCATATCTAACGACATTCTTTTGTTTTCACTAACCTACGAATCGATGTCACTCGCGTCATATACGGCCATGCTGAAAGATATCTCGATCTGCCAATACTCCCTTAGGGAATATAGATCGGTCAATACTCCCTAAGGGAGTATGGACAGAGAGAATATCGTCGAGATATTAGCATGAACGTATGCAATACCTATACAAATTTAGCGTGGTCTATAGGTATTGCACCGAATACGGCCTGCCACGACCTTAGAGCATATATTACTGGAGGTAGCACGCCTGAACAAAAAGTGTAAACGATATTGGGAGAGAGAGAGAAAGAGAGAGAGAGAGAGAGAGAGAGAGAGAGAGAGAGAGAGCGATAATTTGGGTAACCGTTTTCTTTTAGAAAGAAGTGGCCACTGTCACATTTCATTGTCTTGCTTACGAAATTACGTTCGCATACAAATGGCTGCACACGCTTTTCGAAGTTACACACCAGTAATGCTTAGTATATTTGTGTATCCGAAATTCTACTGCACAAACTGGGGGTTTCTTTATAGATAAGCTGTATCGACCAATCAGAAAGCTTCTTTAGAGCTATGTGACGCGTGATAAATTCTGTGAATACGGCGCGCGCAATTTTGAGAACCGTTTGGAACAAAGCCGATGTTTTAGAAGATTACGAAAAAATGATACTCTTGTGTCTTTTGTGACATGCGATTGTGAGAACTTTGATAATAATGGATATCACTTCGTTAAAAATAACCACTGTCAACTTCACTGTAATCCTTCGAGTCACAAAGGCGAATATTCGAGAGCCAACATTTTATTTCTTGCAGGTAAGATAAAAATATTTAATTCTTTACTATGGATTTTATAAATTGAAATTATTTTCATCATTTAAATAGGATTAAAAGTATTATTTCTAAATAAATCAAAAGTATTATTTTCATTGTTAAAATATGTCAAAATAAATTGCTCCGTTTTTAATAAAATTTATTATAATTGAAAATAGACTAAAAAATAAATAAGAAAAACATTTTTTTTTCATTTAACTTATTATTTCTTAATGAAAAAACTAATATTCGTTATTTAATCTATTTTGAATATATATTCCAACTATATTGATTTTCATTATCATAGACGGTTTTAGGCTCCTATTCATAGACCTAACTCAAGTGGTGGTTGTTATTGAACCTAATTCTGTTTTTTCCACTCCATGATAAGAATAAAAGATATATGATACAACCGTTACTAAATCTAATAGTTACACTAGAAAAAAATTTCTCATAGTAACAAAAAAAATTTTATTGTATTGAATATATTCTTTCGGGCAATCGGTGAAATATTTTTTGTATCAATATCATTTATTCCGTCAATGAAAATAAAATTTTTAAATATCAATGAAATATTTCTCAACATACATAAGATATTTCTTAAACTTAACAATATCTCATATTGGAAATTATTAATTCTATTATAAATTTGTATCTCGTAATATCAAAATAAAAATTAAGTTAAATAATTGAGATGAAATTTTTTTCATTCAACAAAATTATTTTTATGAATCTAAAAAATATTCCGAATTAATTAATTTCTTCGCACCAAATGGAAGTAACTATTCATTGAATAAATATTATCTTTCTTTGAAAATATATCTGAATTTTTAAAGTCTAAGACATATTTTTTCGTAGAAGAATATATTATTTTGAAAACATGAAACATCACTTTTAAGCATAGAAATAATTTGTTACAAGTTAATTTAAAATATTAGTTCAAATAAATGTTTCAACAAATTTAAGTTCTTTTTCTGCAATATAAATTTCAATTTTTTTTAATTACTTAAACTCTTTTGATTCAAAGAATTATTTTTTTATTTGAAGAAATATTTCTTTAAAACAGTTAAATGTTAATTTTAATTAACATTTATTTTTTGTGATTGTTTATAAATAATTGTTGTAAAAAAATTCTTTTTACAGAACGTTTTTAATTAAAATAATAATTACTTCATTAAAATAAAAAAATGTTTAAAATTTTTCAGTTATATTTTCTTGATTCTGTCAATTATTTTTCTTCAATTCAAAATCCTCTTTTTAATGTAAAGCTTTTTTGCACCAACTAACATTTTATTATTGAAAAGAGATAAGTTTATCGAAGTCATGAACTAATTTGTTTAATTTAAAAATTATGCCTTTGGATTAAAAAATTATTTGATGTAAGATATTTTTTCATTTATATATAAAAATTATTTTAAATAAATATTACATTTCTTTAATAAAAAAATATAGCATTGTTTTTAAGAAAGTTTTACTGACTTTTAACACTATTTCCGAAGTAACCAATTTCTTAAAGTTAATAAGATATTTTTCTAAATTCAAACATCTTTTTTTTTAAATATATAATTTTTTTAAAGAATATTTTAAGGGTTTTATTTTGAGTTTAAAAAATATTTTACTAATTTAAAAATGATTTTCCTTTGACTCCAAGAAATTCATTTCTTTGCACCGTATTTCTTCTATCCAAAAACACCTTCTTTAAAGTTAACAAAACTTTTTTCTCTGTGTAGTCAAGAATTTTGCGTGATATTCCCTGATAAAAGAAACATTTTCACTTATTTAGTATCATTTAAAAACAATGTATAATAACTATTTTTATGGTGAAAAATAAAGCCTCCTTTATTTTCAAACATTTTGCATTTAAAAATAAAATTTTATTTCTTTAATATAAAAGGGCAAAAATAAGCGACCTGCTCTAGGATAAATTTAGAACAAACGTGCCTGTTTCCTTTTAATATCTTACAAATAATACATGACTTTGATTAACAATCATTGATAATTTTATTACTTACTAATGTCAAATTTTTTTTGTCTTTTATGTTATAATATTGAAAAAATTAATAATTTATAGAAAAATTATATCTTATTATTACTATTTAGTTTTTGAATAACATTAATTTGAAAATTCTTTTTATGACACGATATATAAAAAAGTTGAGATATAGATTAAAACAGGACAAAAATAAATAACCTATGATAAAAATTTTTAAGGGTTTTCTTTAGACCTTTTTTATCGATAAAAAATAGTTTAAAAATAAATTTCGTTTTTTTCCATATAAATAAATATCAGAATTATTTTTTATCCTTAGCGGAAATATAAAATTTTTTTAAACGTTTAAAACTGTTTAAAACTGTTTAAAACAATTTATAAGTGTGAAATTGGGGACATTTGAACAAGTTAAACAGTTTTAAACATTTTTAAACACTTTCAGAAAGTTTTGAAAAGTTCGAAATGATTTCAAACGGTGTTAAATAGTTTTGAATTTTTTATCTTTGAAAGTTACAGATTATTTCAAATATTCAAAATATTTCAAAACAATTTTGAATCAATATAAACTATTTTTTATTAACTTGAACAGTTTTGAACGGTTTTAGACAGTTTTAAACCCCTTCGAACAGTTTTAAACACTTTTGAACAGTTTTAAAAAGTTCGAAATGATTTCAAACAGAGTTTCATAATTTTGTGTTTTAAAAATTTTCTTATGTATACTAAAATTTATCATAAAAAAAGGATAATAAGTACTAAGTTACTGTTAGTTCATTAAAGGTAGTTTGTCATAATGTTCTAAGACTTAAGAAACTGTTTTTACGGCGACATACAAATTGTATAACAATTGGTAAGACGTGTTATGCCATAAATCTAAACCAGATGCAGCGTGCGTCATAGAACGACACTACCTATTGATTAGAAAAACTATCATTAATCAGTGGACTGACCCCGACCCCCCTATACATGATTTTGTCTGTGATATGAAATGAGTAACTCAATTTGTGAATACACAAATTCTGTACAAACCTTTGTATACGAACGGCATCGCTCCAGACCTCACTGAAAAGTGATGGCCTTCTCGAGTGTAAAAGGCGATATGCATAATTGCAGTGACTAGTTTCTTAACTATTATTTGTAAATATCGTCTAAATCTTCGTTAAAAATTTGTTTGTTTTTATTATTATTCAATCGTCAAGTATAATTATGCTCGAACATAGTTTAAAACCATAATCCATAATAGCATGCTTTAGATAATGATTGTTTTGTAGATGCAGAGTAGAATCATTCAATCGTAATGTTAGAATATATAAAAATTAATTGAATTATAGACCAAATTAGAGATTTAATGTCGTTGACATTGATTACAGCTATAAGTGTAGGAGAAAATAAAATCTCACCTGAGATCTCACGTGAGATCGGGTATCAGGAAAAATAATATTTCGCAGCACATGAGATCTCACGTGAGATTTCATGTAAGTTCTCATATGAGATCTTGTTTCATTTTCAATCGTGAGAGCCCATATCATTTTTTTCAGTAGGGTTATCAATTGTTTATTTATTATTACATAGCGCCAAAATAGTAATATTATTAAAACTATTAGGAATTTTCAATTTCTCATTGTAATATAAATATCAGATTTAGATGTCGAAAACTCTCAAGAGGAGGCCACGTATCTTTGTTCTTTTCTAATCATAGAATTAATTTTTTGCAAAAATTAATAATATTAGCAAAAAATAAAGAGAAAGCCGCAACTCGTATCAACAAAAGCAAAATTTTCATTAATAAGAAATAATCTATTTTATTGCCACGTTTTCAAGAAAACCTTGAAAAACCGAATTGTCTACGCTAACCTTTATTTTTTTAGTTTTTCAAAGTTTTCTTGTAAACGAAGGGTTAAAATTAATTCTTCCTTATTAAAGAAAATTTTGCTTTTTTTGATACAAGATGCGGCTTTCTCTTTATTTTTTGCTCAAGTTATTAGTTTTTGTGAAAAAAATCAATTTTTTGATTAGAAAAAGACAGATACACTCGATCTCCTCTTAATAAAGCTAAAAGCTACTTGGTGCGAGTTATTAAAAAAATACTCTATGTACAACATTCAACGCATTTAAACATTGGTTGTTTTATTTTTCAAACAGCGCTATTTTAAATTTACTACTGATTACGATTTCAATACGACTGCATATTCTCAAAGCTGTTTTCATCGTCTATGATCAAATAAATCCATTGAATGCTGAATTCACGAAATTAAATTCTTTAAATTTCGGACATGAGTAAGATAAAGTTTTCATTCCCAAAAGAATATGTATTCTATTTCCACCAATAGATAAATTGGTGTTAAATTGTACGAGCAAAAAATGTTCTACAAAAGCTTGCATTTGTAAAACATCATCTATAAGTTGTACATCTTCTTGTGTCTGTAAATCTAGCATGGCATGTGAAAATCCATATGATTTCAAAAATTTATTAAAATGAATTCATTTATTTAAGGAACTTAGAATAAGTTTTTTTATATATATTAAAATCATAAATTAAATTGAAAAATATACAATTCCTCTTATCCACTCAAGACTGTCAGTATTTCGATTTCCTTGGAAAATTTGCAGGTAATTTAAATATTGAATTTTACCTAAAATGTTTTAAATCTGATTTTAAATTCTAAAAGAGGAAAATAGAGTTTTCTTACATAAAAAATCATAGAATCTTATAAGAAATAGTTTATTGATTACTAAGCCATGGAGTGTAAAATATGTGATCGCAATCTTTCGGATCAGCTTTAATTTTGATTATGAAAATGAAATTTTATGAAAAAATAAATAGCTTCATTAGAAAGGATGGATAAAAATCTATCAAATTACATCTGTAATTCATTTATTTACATTGAATCCTTAAAATGATAAAAATCTGGACAAAAAAATCATACATAGGTATAGGTGTCCCATTTAAGGAGATGTAAAACGGACACTACACCTGTACTTATAGATATTAGCTTCCTTTCCATTTTATTGCTGAATTTCCAGAAAAGAAATGCATTAACTCGTATGTACCATGATGATTATTTAGATAAATTTTCAAATATTAATAATTCATTAATTAGTTTTTAAGATATTTGGATTCCTATACAAAATTGAAAAATGTTAGTAAATAATTTTGGAACCCAAAATTCTCAATAACTAATGAATGAATTTATTTTAAAATTCAATCTAATAATCTTCATGGTACATACTACAAGCTAATTCATTTTTTTATTAAAAATTTTGCAATAAAATCTTAAGATAGTGAATATTTATGAGTACAGATGTAGTGTCCATTTTGCATCCCCTTAAAGCAATTTATAAGGAATTGAAAGCATAATTTGCAAATTACACTCGAACCAAACATCCAATGAAAAAATGACTGAGAATATAAAATGCTTAAAATTAAAAAATCCTCCAAATAATATTATATATTAGTTAAACATTTTATTATTTTTCCGGAGAATTAGGAAAAACCATCAATTGTAACCATAATTGGGCCATATATTGAGAAGGAACCAATTTCGGGCCGGACGACCTTAATAAATCGATTCTCCGCACCAAAGTACATCAAGAAACGTCAAGTTATCGAGGGGACCCCGAATTGCATACTCGACCTTCTCTTTGCTTCTAGACTAATTAAAAGTTAAGCGCAATATTTGTTATTACTATAAATATCTATATAAGAGGTAAGAAAATGTTATTGCATTGTATTTCAGAAAAGTAAGGAACGAGAAAACATTATAAACATAATTTCTTATTTTTAGCATTCCTTACTTTTCTTCAAAACAATATAATAAAACTTTCCCTTCTGCATGAATATAATAACATCTACTGCTCTCTTCTTTTGATTTGCAGATACAGCGATTAATATTTGAGTAAATAACAAAAACTCAACTAGATAAGGACAGCAAATCTAAGGTTGGCAACATGGTGACTGTCAGCTAAGCTATACTCACATGAACATTAGACTTTCTTCCCCAAAAATAATAATTTTGCTTCGAACGATTTTTTTTGCGATCAGACATTTCCGACATTTATTTTAAATAAATGAAACCATTCGAAAAGGGAAAATCATGTACATTGTACCGTTCGAGCATAAGTCGAAATCTATGATAGTGGCATGCTTTTTTTGGCTTATTTTTTAAATTCCGAAAAATTGACAAGCTTCTACTTCTCCTTTGTTTAAAATAAATTAATAACTACAAGTACAAAGATTTCTGATATTTATTTTTATCCAAAAAAAAATTTCCTTTTCATCTATTTTTGATCGGTAAATCTAATTAGACCCTTAAGAAGGGGCCGAACTATCTGTCTTTGTCTAATAGCGTTTTTCATCATTTATGTAAACACTATCCGGTATAACAAGAAAAAAAAAAGCAGCCCCCGCTAGATATTAGTATAATAAGTAAATTTTGTAATAATAACCAAATTTTTTCACTGCGTAGTTTTTGAATAATTAGAGACCTACCAAAAGAAGATAGGTTATATTCTAGATTGCTAGTAGGTCTCTAATTAGTCAAAAACTATGCGGTAAAAAATTTGGTTGTTATTACAAAATTTACTAATTATACTAATATCTAGCGGGGGCTGCTATTTTTTTCTTGTTATACCGGATAGTGTTTACATAAATGATGAAAAACGCTATTAGACAAAGACAGATAGTTCGGCCCCTTCTTAAGAAAATAAAAGATAAAAAAATTTAAAAGAAATATTTTTTTTAAGTTTTTTTTTTTAATTTTAAAAAAATATGGCACAAAAGGATGAGCGATATAACAATATTGTTTTGGTTTTGAAAGTACAAAGTTAAAGCCACAAATCTAGTCCTAAAATAATAATAAAGTTAGCTGATTTACGATTCCTGATCGAATTAAATCATTTGAACAATGGAGCATGAATCTACAAGAAGTTGACGAGGAGTTTATTTTAAGATAAATAGAATGTATTAAT
Organism: Anastatus disparis; assembly: GCA_017163975.1. NCBI lineage: Eukaryota > Metazoa > Arthropoda > Insecta > Hymenoptera > Eupelmidae > Anastatus > Anastatus disparis. The sequence continues at coordinate 992,233 of JAFFSR010000050.1, read as the reverse complement.
TTTTATACACTTATTATTCAATAAAAACAAAAAGTTAACAAATAAAATATTAATAAGATTTTTCTATGTAAACATTTAGTTGCAATATTTTTATTATTTTTCATCACAAATGACGTTGTGAAACTCATCATGCCGCATTTTTTTTATATTAACAGTTTTTTTATAAAATTTTTATTTTTCCAGAAAAAAATTAGAAACAAAAAAATTTTTTACATTAAATTTCAGTACTTTTTTCAACTTAAATCCTTGTAATTCGAGTAAATATTGACCGATTTCGCTGAAATTTGAAATATATTTTCTAAACATCATTGCAAAACTTATGATGATTATAAAAAATGTTAATTCTTAAATAGTTAGTCGCAATTGTTTATTAATTAATACAAATTACAAATTGTGCGTTTATAATGTTCTCGAGAAAAAAGTATCTAGGGAACTTTCAAGTACAAGAAACTTGTAGCGAGAAAGTTTTTGGTTTTTGTATAAAGAAGATCGGTGGAAAGTTTCAAATCGATTGATAAATAATTAAAAAAGATATAACAACATTTACAAGTAGCGCACATGCGGTCGAGCGCTGCAATTTTCTTATAAGTTAGATTCTTAGTGAATATTACCTCAACTGAATGACTCTTGGTAATATTATTTGGAAAAAGTAATAATACAAATATAACAATATGATATTTATTAAAAGTAAATAAACATATAAATAAAAAACAAATAAATAAATAAACAAAAATCTGTAATGTAATTATTTAATTATTAAATAATTACATTACAGATTTATGTTTAATACTGATTTTTTTGATTGTTTCAAAGGATTTCTTTTTTATTTTGTCTCTTAAAATCTTTTTTACTTTCGCATTAGTAATATGAGTTTTCTAAAAACATAAAGTGTAATATTTTTAAACAGTATAATGTTAGGATTTATATTTATAAAAGTAAACATATATGCGTGTATATGTTCACTCTTAGGAATATTTTGCTACCAGTCTTCTTTTGTTTAACGATGAGACTTGTAAAATTGTACAGCACGAGGAATGAAATTTATTTTATACTTATAATGGAATCAAAAAACGGTCGGAAAAGAACGATGTCTCATTTCCTGTTCTTTTCTGACCGTTTTTGGATTCCAATATTCCCCGTGCTGTACAATTTTGCGAGTCTAAACGTTAAACAAATGAAGACTGGTAGCAAAATATTTCTATATGTTAAGACCACAGCACTTGCCTAAATCGTATATATATATACGAACAAAATTCATAATAATGTTTATATAGAAGAAGAGTGAACGCACACACGCATATATGTTTACTTTTATAAATATAAATCCATATATTATATTGTTTAAAAATATTACACTTTATGTTTTTAGAAAAGTCATATTACTAATGCGAAAGTAAAAAAGATTTTAAGAGACAAAATAAAAAAGAAATCCTTTGAAACAATAAAAAAAATCAGTATTAAACGTAAATCTGTAATGTAATCATTTAATTATTAAATAATTACATTACAGATTTTTGTTTATTTATTTATTTGTTTTTTATTTATATGTTTATTTACTTTTAATAAATATCATATTGTTATATTTGTATTATTACTTTTTCCAAATAATATTACCAAGAGTCATTCAGTTGACATAGTCTTCACTAAGAATCTAACTTATAAGAAAATTGCAGCGCTCAACCGCATGCGCGCTACTTGTAAATGTTGTTATATCTTTTTTAATTATCTATCAATCGATTTGAAAGTTTCCACGAATCTTCTTTATACAAAAACCAAAAACTTTCTTGCTATAAGTTTCTTGTACTTGAAAGTTCCCTCGATACTTTTTTCTCGAGAACATTATAAACGCACAATTTGTAATTTGTATTAATTAATAAACAATTGCGACTAACTATTTAAGAATTAACATTTTTTATAATCATCATAAGTTTTGCAATGATGTTTAGAAAATATATTTCAAATTTCAGCGAAATCGGTCAATATTTACTCGAATTACAAGGATTTAAGTTTAAAAAAGTACTGAAATTTAATGTAAAAAATTTTCTTTTTTTTAATTTTTTTCTGGAAAAATAAAAATTTTATTAAAAAACTGTTAATATAAAAAAGATGCGGCATGAGTTTCACAACGTCAAATTTTTTGAAATTTATTTGAAGAAAATGAAATTTTTACTATTAAGTGACTTCAATTTTATGTGCTCCGAGCGTAAAAATGCCCTTATTGCATCCGGGCCTTCAATTATTCTACATATATATGGCAAGAGTTATTGATAACATTAAAAGTATATTATTGTCTTAGTAAATTATAAATCCGTACGTATAAAAAATATTTTATATTCTTCTCTCACCTGCAGCGCCACCAAGCGGCAAATAATTCTGACCTCCTCTTAAGCCATATTCATAATATCTAGTTGGTAACCATAAACTATAGTATAGACATAGATTATAAGCGATAGTTGTTAGCCGTAGACTATAATGTATATAAAAATTGTAGGTACTAAGTAGTTCTACCATATAATATAAGCTATTAGACGTTCCCGTTTTATTCCCGCTCCTATTCGTTCAGAATATAGTGGAGTAGCAAACCACACAGTATGTAAGTCGTGCCTTTAGAGCATATATACCTGGAGGGAGCATGCAAAGCCAAAAAGTATAAGAAAAAAAGAGAGAGAAAGGTAGCTTAGGGTGAAGTGTTTCCTCTCTCGCGCTGATTCTCATTGGCTGTTGCTTTCTCCAAGCGTGGCCATCTTATACTTGACGCTCATATTTAGTATATGCTTAAAGGGGGAGAGCACCAGCCAATGAGAATCCGCGCGAGAGAGAAAGCACTTCACCTCAAGCTACCTTACTCTCTCTTTTATTTTTTATACTTTTTGGCTTTGCATGCTCCCTGCAGGTATATATGCTCTAAGGTCGTGCCGCAACTCCGAGAGATTCAGTCCTTCCTGAGGTCTCAGAGTAATCTCTCCAGACGGCTATTACGTGATTGCAAGTCGTAGTGAATTCATAAGAAATGATCACGCTTAGTCGAGTCTCTTGTCGCTACGGGATTGCTCATGGTGATTGGTACCTACAATAAACCTAGTGGAGTTGTTAAGCTTGCCATACAATGCACGTAATTGCACGTGATTGTAGGGCAAGTGATACAGTCAAAGCTAACCATTGGCTCACTTTTAAAATTAATTTTATAACAAAACTGGAAATAATTGGAAATAACTGGAAACAAATGTTATGTATGTTTCAAACTGCACAGTTTTTAACAGTTATTTCCGGTTATTTCCGGTTATTTCTACTCATTTAAAGATTCGATTTTCTTAAAGGTATTATTTAAACTATCTATAAAATATAATCATAAAAGTTCATAAGGTTGAAAATTTTTTTTAAATTTCTATCATATAACATTCTTAATAATTCTTTATACCTGATGATAATTCAGTGAGTATTCTCATTGTCAATTTAATTGAATGCTTTATGTTTTGAAATTATCAATTTAATAAATAAAATTTTTTATAATATTGAAAATTTTGTATACGATTTATATACGTTTTTATGAAATTTTTATAATAAAGTAAAATAAAAAAAATGCACAAAATTTATACATTTTGTATACATTTTTCACGCATTTTATATGCAATCACTTTTGTATACGGAATGTATACTATATATAGATTATAGGTTATATTACATAGACGGTATAAAATATTTTAATTAACAATATAAGTGAGTTCTGACATTTTAATAAAGAAAGTAATAAAAATTCTGGGAACAATATGAGTAAATTTTCATACTTTATTAAAAATTATATAATGTTTGAAAAAACTTTTTAAAATAATATTAAATTCATAAAAATATCATTACACTATCTTTCAATTTTCGAATGTAATAAGATTTCTTCAAAGCTTTTGAATATTATGTCTGTTATTTTTTGTTTTAAGTCATTATTCGAACTGATGAATACTATATTATTATATTATTATTACTTTTAAAAAGGAATATTTTAGGCGAGTTTAGTTATTAAACAGTATAGTATTCTTTAGAACATTTTTTCCAAATATTTCTTTTTTTTTTACTACATACATCATATTTTTTTTTTAATTTCAGTTCTTGAGAGTACTGAAATGAATTGAGTAATTATTATTAAGTTTATACCTTTTACTAGATTTATCTATAGTTTTTGCTTAAGAAAGTTTTGAAATCAATCAAGCAATCGTCGAGTACTTCTGTATTCAATTCATTCTTTTTAATAAGCTAAAATTCATGAAATATTTACAGTTTCGGCTGAAGAAAGTTTTGAATTCAATGAAGCAATCGTCGAGTACTTCTGTATTTAATTCTTACTTTTTAATAATATAAAATCCATAAAATGTTCAATTTATATTCTCTTTGATAGACGAATATTTGGAAAAACTTTGCCAAATAATTTTTGAAAAAAAAAGGATTATTGAGATGAAGATAGCGATGATAGTACACATCAAAATTGAAAAAAAAAATGATTTATCAGATCAACTTATTATTCCATTTATAAGTGAATATTACTACTTAAACATTGATGAACTATACTTGATCTTAGTGATATCTATTTTATTTTATTCCTGATGAAAGATTTACTCAATAAACAATTTCCGAAACGATTAACTTCAAAGTTTCGGAATAATTTTCTATTTAATATGCTACGGTTAAAGACCAAAATTGTGCAATTTTATTTCTAAAAACTTGGCAGAAGAGCCATTAGCTTCTAACAACTTATATTTGAGAATTTGCTGCCATCAACTTCAAAATTATTTATGCCTTTTTAAAACTTTCAGGGAAGATACCCTTTTCAATTGTAATAGTTTTAATAAAATAAAATTATGCATTCTCTATCTCATGTGATAACCGCAATCGAAGGTTTTAATTTCGATATTGGAACATCTAATTTTATAGCAACTGTTGGAATTTAAAGGAAGAAGGTGTAGTCAGAAAGCACAAACAAGTAATTTTTATAAGTCTTTATTTCGTGCTCTCTCTTATGCTGTTAGACTTGAACTAACTAGATTACCATGCACTTTGTGTTTTATGGACCTTATCCTAAATTATTATTTTGTTTATAGTATATGAGTGTGTGAGTATATATGAATGTTACAATCAGTTTCGTATATACAGTTCTTAGAGATTATAACTTAATATGTTTGTATTTTCTATGTAACTTTAGGAGTCTTTATACGTTACTTTTTCTAGTTAAAATAATATAAAGAATATTTATTAAAAGATTATATTAATTTTTGTACATATATCAATACTCCCACTCAAAAATTAATCCGTAACTATCAAACACAAGAGAGAACACTTTGTTTCTTTTATATATGTTGGGTGATACATAAGTGGTTCAACATTTGTTGCTAAGGATTGGGGAAAACCCAAATAAAAACCCAATCAAACCACTGTACTCACAATTACAGATACAATAAAAATTTTAAGAAAAGAATATATATAAACGAATAAAAACAAATTTAAAATATTAATTCAATTTTAACTTATAAATTTGACATTGATGAATTAACTTTTTTTTTTTTTTTTTTTTTTTTTTAAATTCTCATAAAATTTGTTTATTTTATTCATATTCTTCCAATCCTATCTGCTTGCGGATGTACGTAAATTGTACTTTCGGTAATGGCTTTGTAAAGGCATCAGCCAGCTGCTTATCTGTGGAAATATATTTAAGCATTATTAATTTTTGTTCTACTTTTTCTCGTGTAAAATGATATTTTACATCAATATGTTTTGATCGTTTATGATCTGTTGGATTATTTGCAATGGCTATGCAACCATTATTATCTTCAAAAAGACTTATTGGTTCTTTAAAATTAATTTTAATACTTTGCAAAAGAAATCTCAACCAGCAAGCTTCTTTAGCTGCTTCATATAATGCCATATATTCGGCTTCTGTTGAGGAAGTTGCAACTGAATTTTGTCTTTTTGTATTCCAACAAATCGTATTACAATCAAACATTCTAAATATATAACCAGTTGTACTTTTTCGGTCAACTTCATTATCTGCCCAATCAGAGTCTACATAACCATTTAATAAATTTTGATAATTTTTATTTCGTTTGTAAACTAAACGAAGTTTTAATGATCCTTTTATGTATCTCAAAACTTTCTTTAAATTTTGCCATAATTCTTTGTTATTTTTATTTTGATATCTACTAAGTAAATTTATAGCAAAACAGAGATCAGGCCTTGTACATAACATAGCGTACATTAAACAGCCTATAACATTTCTGCATGGAGCATCATAATACTCGTCATCATTTAAAGCATTGAAATCTAATTTTGCAGGTAATGGAGTGTTTAAAAAATATTACAATTTATCATATTGTATTTATGTAAAATATTTTCTAAATAGACGTTTTGATCTAATGAAATCGTATCGTCTTTTCTTATTATATTTATTCCTAAGAATAATTTTATTTCATTCATATCTGTCATTGAAAACTGCTTTTTTAAATAAGTTTTAAAATTTTGCATTGTATTTTTATCATAAGTTACTATAAGAACATCATCTACATACAATAGCACATAAATATTTTTACAGATATGATTGTTATTTTGAAAATATAAACAATGATCTACTGAGGAGTTTTGAAAACCATGCTTTTTAAGTGTAATTTCAAAAAGTTCAAACCAGCATCTTGCTGATTGTTTAAGACCGTATAATGCCTTATTTAACTTACATACGTAACCTTCAGGAGCTGAAATTCCTTCTGGCACTCGCATGTATATCTCCTCTTTCAATAGACCATTTAAAAATGCAGTTTTCACGTCCATTTGATGAATCAATAAATTATATTGATTTGCAAGGACAACAAGCATTCTAAATGTTGTTATTCGCGCAACTGGTGCAAAAGTTTCATTATAGTCTTGTAAATATTGTTGACTGAAACCTTTTGCAACAAGTCTTGCTTTATATTTACATGGAATTCCTTTTTCATCCATTTTAATATTAAAAACCCATTTGCAATCAACTATATTTTTATTGTTCGGACGTGGAAGCAATTCCCATGTTTTGTTTTGTATTAATGATTGAATTTCATTATTAATAGCTTGCTCCCACTTACTTTTATCATCACGATATTTTATCTCATTGTAAGACTTAGGAATGTCAGTATTTGTCGATAGTGCATAAATATGATGATCATAATTTTCATCATAATTTACTTGAAATTTATTTTTTATTCTTGCACTTCGTCGCAATTCACCTTCATGAGAATCAATCTGAGCTTCAATCTTTTGATTAGAATTGTTTGCTTCAGTTTCTTGATTCTCGCTGATTTTATTTTCATCAGCTTTAAATCTTTTCATTTGAAGGTGATTGTCTTCAAAGTCATTTTTGCGTGTACAAATGTTGGTCTCGAATCTTTAAAGTTTATTTCATCGAATACAACATCACGTGCTATAATAAATTTATTTGTTTGCACGTTTAATATTTTGTATCCATTTCTCTCATAGCCAACTAAAATTCCTTTAATAGATTTTTTATCAAATTTATTTTGTCTATTTTTGTCATAATAATAAACAGTGCTACCAAAAATTTTTAAACGATTTAATTTTGGTTTTTATTATGCCAAAGTTCATATGGAGTTTTATTCTCCGCAATGGCTTTACTTGGGGTTATATTTACTAAATAAGTAGCCGTTAAAATAGCCTCTCCCCATAATTCTTTTTTAAGTTGAGCACCATGAATCATAGATCGTGATTTTTCTAACAGAGTTCTATTCATGCGCTCTGCTATAGAATTTTGTTGTGGCGTATAAGGAATAGTTAAATTATATTGGATACCTTTTTGTACACAAAATGCTTTGAATTCATTCGACAAATACTCATTCCCATTATCACAATTTAAATTTGCAATTTTTAAGTTAAAGTGAGTTTCACTTTTAGCTACAAAGTCTTGAAACATTTTAAATACTTCAGACTTATATGAAATGAGATAAACTACCGTATAATGTGTAAATTCATCGATAAATGTAACAAAATAATTTTTATCATCAATAGTCGAGGGCTTTATGGGACCGCATACATCAGAATGTATGATAAATAAAGGTCTTGTTACATGACTTCTATCTCTTTCTTTTGAGAAAGGAAGACGTGCTTGTTTTCCGTAAATACAAGCTTCACACAAATCATTAGTGGGACTTATTGATTCAATTAAATTATTATCATCGATTAAATTATTTTGTTTCATTTTGATAAATTTAGATTTTCCTATGTGGCCTAAACGTTCGTGCCATAATTTATATGCATTTAAAATAATTGTATTATTTGCATACGTTTTATTACACGTATTATCCTTAGTAAAAACTATGCATATTAAATTATTTATTGACTTACCAGTTAGAATGGTCTTACCACCTCTTTTTATAATTACACCTCCAGATTCACCAAAAATGACTCTCATTCCGGCCTGCTGGATACGGCGCACAGACAAAAGATTTGTTGTTGCATCTGGTGCATATAGTACATTCTCAAGAATGCCCGATACACCGAGATTTGTTTTGACTGCTATCGTTCCAATATGTGTGGCGTCAATTGTTTCTCCTCTCTTGGCTATTGATATTTTAATAGGTTTTTCCAAAGTCGATAAAGTTTTGAATATTTTATTTTCTTTGACTACGTGATCTGTGGCTCCTGAGTCTACTATGAAAATAATTTTTGTTGGATCATTATTATGAAATTTAGCTTCGTCCGCTGTCATAAATGCAAAACTACGATCATCATTTTGCGTTTGAATCGTATGCAGCGTCCGTTGTTGATTGTCAATAGTAGTGTTATTTTTTAAGAAATAACAGTCTCTTCTCTCATGATTTTTTCTACCACAATGATCACAGTGTTTATTATTATTTTTATAAAACTTTTTATTTTTATAACTATTATTTTGTTTTCTTTTAAAATTTACTTTGAAATTTTTATGCTTTTTAATTTTCTTTCCATTACTTGATATAGTTTCTGTTTGCAATACTTTTACACTTGTTTCACTCTGTTCATTTTTTAATTTTATTTCATAATCTAGTAATTTTATTTTTACAAAGGCGAGAGTTAAATCTTTATCTGACTGAGTTTGAATAGCGGTAACAAGTGCATCATATGAATTCGGTAACGTTAATAAAAGTCTAGCAATTTTACTCATTTCACTTAACGTTGCTCCTGCTCCTGTTAAGTGTTAAAAGCTTCTTTTCAATCGCCAATTGCGTTGCTAAACTTTTTCTATCATAAATCGCATCTAATTTTTCGATGACACTTTTTGCTGTATCTGCTTCTGTTGAAAAACTAAGCATTGAATCAGACAAATATTCAATAATAATACCCTTAGCAATTCTTTCGCACTTTTTCCAATTATCATCTGGTTTATCAGGAATATTTTCGTCTAAGACTTTAAGTGCATCTTCTTCTGCAATTAAAGCGCGAATACGATATTTCCATATGCTATATTTTTCACCATCAAAGGGCTTAATGTTTCTTTTTGTCTTTTTTGTATCTTCACTCATTTTTGCACTATATCTTAACACATATACTTATCACAAGCACTTATTATTATTTTTAAAATTAATTTTTTTTAATTAAAAAAAAAAAATGTTATTTATTATTTATATATATATCTATATTTTTTTTTTATTTCGCACTACATACACCTTAGCTATGTGCTTGGGCTCATAACCTGTTGGAATTTAAAGGAAGAAGGTGTAGTCAGAAAGCACAAACAAGTAATTTTTATAAGTCTTTATTTTGTGCTCTCTCTTATGCTGTTAGACTTGAACTAACTAGATTACCATGCACTTTGTGTTCTATGGACCTTATCCTAAATTATTATTTTGTTTATAGTATATGAGTGTGTGAGTATATATGAATGTTACAATCAGTTTCGTATATACAGTTCTTAGAGATTATAACTTAATATGTTTGTATTTTCTATGTAACTTTAGGAGTCTTTATACGTTACTTTTTCTAGTTAAAATAATATAAAGAATATTTATTAAAAGATTATATTAATTTTTGTACATATATCAATAGCAACTTTCGTAAACTACAAAACGATGTTATTTTTTAGGGTGGATAACTGGCGCAATGTCATCCTAGTTTTTGAGTCACTGCCTAGCAGTAAAACTCGGGTATTAAGTGCCCGTCAGTCAACGTATTCTGTATTTTAATTAATTATGACGCATATATTAATTCCGTTTTTTATTTTCGGAAAAACTAATCAAATTTTATTATGAAATTTTTATTTTAGTTACTTTTATTTATTTATTCAGTTATTAAAGATTAATATATAAAAAGAAACGCAAAGGAAAAATATTTCTAATATTTTGTAAATTAAAATTATGCGAATTTATTTTATGAATAAATGTGTTAGTTCCTTAACCTTCTTTTTTAATTGATAAAATTACATTTCGTTCTACAAGTCATTAATAACCGAGTCTCTCGTGAAGTGACCGGGCTATTTTAGAATGGCTTTCCTAATTAGATTTTTTTTTTTTGTTTGCTACCTATCGCGCGTTACTAATTTTATTCGCAAAGGTCTCTCCTTAAGTGACCAGAACAAACAAAAGTGTAACAAGATTTATGAAAATGTGTTATGAAAATTTTAATAGATAGAATTAAATAAAAGTAACTTTTGTCGAAACTATTGAGTCAATAATAACTTAGTCTCTCCTGAAGTGACCGAGTTATTTTTGAATGACTCGCCTATTCGTTTTTATTTGTAGCTACGCTACGCGTTATAATTTGAATTCATAAAGGTCTCTCCTTACACTGAGAAAAAAATTTAGTTGGATTAAGTAAGGCTTAATTGAATCAATGAAATCCCTTAGGTGCGGGCGGCACATAAAATATTTTGTTACATTAATACAAATATCTGAATTGAGTCAAATAAATATTTCATTTTTTTAAATAAATATTTGATTCTACTAAACATCACAAATATTGGTTAAAAATAATATTTTGTATTTTCAAATAAATATTTGACTTACTAAATGTCGCGAAGATTGATTCAATAAAATTAATTCATTGTTTTTATAAAAAATTTTATCAATTAAAATGCCCATTTGTTTTTCTAATTGATTATTTCATTACATTAATATACATATTGGAATTAAATCAAATAATATTTTTTATTTTCAATTAAATATTTGACTTATTAAATGTCGCGAAGATTGATTCAATAAAATTAATTCATTGTTTTAATAAAAAAAATTATCAATTAAAATGTCCATTTATTTTTCTAATTAATTATTTCATCATATTAATGTTATATTGAAATTAAATTAGTTCAATATTTTATATTTTTAAATGAAAGTTTAATTTATTGAATATTTTAAATTTAATAAAATTTTAAGATTTAATAAAATTAATTCATTGTCTTAACAAAAAATTGATTAATTACTCGGTTTCACAAATAAAATATTCCTTCAAAGTAAAGAAATATTTAATTAATTCGATTTATAGATATGTTAATCGAACAAATACTGTCTTTAATCAACAGTATTTGCTTTCAGTGATTTACATTTATTTATTAACATCAATGAATTGATGACTCATTAAAGGACAGGTGAATATGATTCCATTTATTTATATGGTAAAGAATAACAATTATTAACATACTAACATTAGTATGCTTTATACAGTGATCGCACACGCAGTAAATCTAACATAAATTTCGCTCGCATTACAATTTACGTATTATCTTGAATTTTTAACTTTCTTATATATCAACTTAAAAGCCCTCTTACCGCTTGCGAGATCGAAAATTAACGACGCCACCAAGCGGTAGTATCATCAAACCATCGAACTAAATGATTTTGTTAAAACAATAAATGTTTCTTTTAGTTCAAATATGTGTTATTTGAATGAAATAAATTATGTAGATGAATCAAATAGTGGATTTACTTGATTTTAACAAGTATTGAATCAGATTTCTCTGTAATTTTTATTAACTTTAGTACATATTTTGCTAAGTTATTCACTTAGCAAGACACGTATTTAAAACACGAGTTTGTTTGAGTATAAAGGATGATAACTTATACAAAAAAATATTTTTCAAGAATATTAAATATTAATTTTAACATTATATTTCATTTGATTTAGTAAATATGTTATTAAATAATAACTGCTTGTTTCAATAAATATTTCATTAAGATAATCAAATAATTATTTAATCGATCTGATAAAAAAATTAATTAATACAACAAAATATTTAATTTGGACATAAATAATAAAATATTTAATTGTTAAAAATAATAATTATTTCAATTAATCACTGATTTTATAGACGCAATATAATTAAATAATAAAAGTAATAAAATAATTTTATAGAACAAGATAAATCAAATATTTGAATTAATTAAAAATTTAATTAATTTAATGCATCCAATTAATTATAATATAGCAATGAAATTATTTGAGTAAAAGACAATGAGATATTTCATAGAATCAATCATATATTTTATAAAGAGAAAAAACGCATTCATCAAAGCAACTAAATATTGAATTAAAATGATTAGGTATTTCATTGGCCAGTGAAATAATTTAATATAAGTCATATAATATTTATTCAAAACAATGAAATATCTTTTTGTTATTATTCAAAATTTATTGAAAGAATAAAACAATAATTTTGACATTATTAAATATTTCATTAATATAATTAAATATATTATTGAACAGTAAAGTAATTTAATAAAGGTGATATAATAATTAATTAAATCAATGTAATATATTCTTCTTTTAATCAAAATTTGATAAAAATAATAGAATAAATACGTTAGAATTAGTAAACATTTTATTAAGATAATTAAATATATTATTAAACATCAAAGTAATTTAGTAGAAGTATTATAATATTTAATTGAAATAGTGAAATATATTCTTATGTCAATCAAAACTTGATAGAATTAATAAAATAAATATATTCGGTTTAATAAAAATTTCATTGAGATAATCAAATATTTTATTGAACATTAAAGTAATTTTATGGAAGTGTTAATATAATATTTAATTGAATCAATGAAATATATTCTTGTTTCAATAATAACTTGATAGAAATAATAGAATAAATATATTTGGTTTAATAAATATTTCATTAAGATAATCAAATATATTATTAAACATTAAAGTAATTCAATAGAAGTGTTTACAATATTTAATTAAATCAGTGACATATATTCTTGATTCAATAACAATTTGATAGAAATAATAAAATATTAAAAATAAAAAAAAACTTTTTAATGTACTACGTTTTTATAATGAACCAAAAAGTATAAAATAATGTGTAATAAAATGAGAAATGAATACTGATTTGAAATAAAAAAAACATGGGGCGCATGTTTATTATTATGTATTGTATGCGCCCCACGTTTTTTTTAATTTCAAATCAGTATTCATTTCTCATTTTATTACACATTATTTTATACTTTTTGGTTCATTATAAAAATGTAGTACATTAAAAAGTTTTTTTTTTATTTTTAATATTATTTTATACTTTTTAGTTCAATTAAAAAACGTGGTAGATTGAAAATTTTTTTTCTAATTAGATATTATCTTATACATTTTGGTATTATTATTATTATTATTATTAATATTATTTATCGTGTTGTCCAACAGTGCATATTATATAGCATATATATTGTTGTCAAGGGACTAAAACGTGTTTCATCTATTTTTTTTAGAGAACACGTAATCGCATGGTGAGTTTCTCGCCATTTTGATGATAATGACGCCATTAGAAATTCAACCAAGATTTATTATTTTATGCATTGTTAGACCATAAAATGAATAAAATACAGTCTCAAATTTTATATGTAGAATACAAAATGCTGTAATTTATGTCTAATTGCAATATATGACAAGTTAAAGAATTTTAAAAATTTTCGAAGATGGTTAGACACTAATGTTAAAAGTATATCTATATATAAAATCTTCTAATCTTAAATATATTAATATATTTTTCGGTGGGAATATATATTTTTAATTATATTATCCAACAATGCGTGCAAAAATATAATATTGAATATATTAATATATCAAAAAAGGATTTTTAAAATTTTCGAAGATATTTAGACACTAATGTTAAAAGTGTATCTATATATAAAATCTTCAAATCTTTAATTTTGCCAACATCTCCGTATATGATTGAATATATTAATATACTGTTCGGTAGATATATATATTTTTTTTTATAATATTGCATTGTCATCCAGTTCTGAGCTATATTTAAAATTTCAAGTCTCTAGCTCATCGGGAAGTTAGTTTACAATCGGTTGCAAAATTTGTACTGAACAGACAGACAGACAGACGGACAGACAGACAGACACCAAAGCGAGTTAATAAAAACGTAGTAAAATAAATATATTTGGTTTAATAAATATTTCTTTAAAAAAAATTTAATATCTGATTTTACGTTGCACCTTTCTTGACTTTAAAAAAATAATTTTTTGGTTTTCTTTTTGTGAATTCATTGAAATCGGATTTGTTGATTTTGAGGAACCTATTTCTTTAAATTAATTGTAATTTTTATTGAAATGCTGATCAAATTTTATGTGTTATATACAACAAAATATTTTTTCTTATACAATCACATATATTATTAATTAAATGACAATGTTATCAACTTAGTGAAGCATTTATTTACAATATAAGCTTCTTTAACTTAATCGGATGACCGTTAATTCAAGCAAATATTATATTGATGATTGACCAATATTTTTTTATTGTTATTAAAGATTTTGTAAATTTAACAAACGATTTACTAAAATAAATATTTAATTATTGTAACAAAATATATAGATAATTTACAAACATATTCTATTGTTACAAATAAATATTTTATAAAATTTTATCAGCTGCCTTAATGAAATTGATTTGAATTAATCAATCAAATAATTTAACCGAAACAATAAATTTTTCTTTATTTTAAAAAAATATTTATTTTTTTCAACTTAGGTATCAATTTTTTTTATCCCAACTAAATATTTCAGTGATTTAATAACCTTGCATATTACTTCAATCGAAATTAATTTTTATCAACAAAATATTTAATAATTAAATTTATTTCATTGACTCAACTAAATTTTTTTCTCAGTGTAAGTGACCAGAATAAATCGAAATTATAAAACTTCCTTTAATTTTATTATTTTTATTTCTTGGGTATGTAAGTCCCAAAAGTATTAGGAATATGTCGAAGTGTGCGTTTGTGCTAGTTAGTCTTGCTTATGTTTCTTTATTTTATTTTCTTTTTCATGAAAATTTTTATTATTTATAAAACAAATTAATATACAATCTCTTTAGGAAGGAATTTTTTCCTTTTATTAATCAAAAATTCTTTAAATTTATTTTAAATAAATGGAAAAAGTCTACGTCTTCTTTTTAATTTCTATTTCAAAGAAGAGAGAAATTTATAGCAACCAAACAAAAGTCTCTCCCGAAGTGACCAATGTTCAGCTGATATGAAGTTTTCTATAAAGTTAGAAAATACTCGGTCTCTCGTGAAGTGACCAAAAATATTTTTAAACTCTGTATTTCCTCCTTTTCAAGAAATCCAAAAGATAAAATTATATACGAAGACAAGTAAATAAAAATTTTATTTAAAGGTGTAAAAATACTATTTAGAAAAAAAAGTTCGAAATTATTAACTGATTGCCCTTTTGGCATAAGTGCTAACCAACAAGTAATATTATAGTCTCTCGTGAAGTGACCGTAATATTAATTTGTTTGGTTAGTTTATGTTTTCTTTTCTTAGATTTTATTATTAATAATACATCTATTTACGATGCAAAATTACTTACTCTTACGGGAAATGAAGGGAACTCCTTTTTAAAAATAAAAAGATGTTATTTAAATTTGAATTTTATTTATTCAATAAAAAGAAATTGTGTTACAAAATTAACCAACTATTTTCGGATTTTATTTACTACTAAAATTATAACTCTAAGTCGATTCGAGTAAGAGAGAAATAAGTAAAAATTTAAAAGAAATCCTTCGAATTATAATGAGTAAAATCTATTTTTAAGGAAAAATTCAAACAGTAAGTCACGATAAAAAATGAGAAAAATCTCTAAGTTATTTCGAGAAAAAAAAATGAGTAAAAATTCTAAGTTGATTTTGAAAAGTAGAAAAAATTTCTAAGTTTGATTCGAAATGTTAAGTTTTAGAATTAAAAATTTCTAAGTTTGATTCAAAATGTTAAGTTTTAGAACTAAAAATTTCTAAGTTTGATCTCGAGAAGTGAACTCGAGCAAGAAAAATTAAGGAGTGTTTGTACATTGGTCGGTCAGGCCCTTTTATACCTAACAACTAACGCTGTAGTATGCTAATAGATAATCTACAAAACTATCTAACAATTTTCTCCAATTAGAGAAAATTATTTTCTCTAACGCTTTTCTTACATAATTTCTATTGGCCTTTTGCTTTTTTTAAGAGGTCAGAGAGGGATCTCAAGCCCTCCCAAAATTTGAACTTTGGCCTTGAGTAACGCGTAAGACAAAGAGAGAAACTAGGGTATAGAAGTTTTCCTTGCAGCGGAGGGGGTATATCTGAAAAGATATGCCACCTCCCTTAGAGAAGCCCTATTTTGTCTCTTGATCTTTTACGATTTTTCTTAATTTGTTAAAAATCGTTATAAATCGTTATTAAGAGCAGGTCGTATATCTCTGTCCTTTTCTAATCAAAGAATTAATTTTTTTGCAAAAACTAATGATTGTAGCAAAAAATAAGAAGAAAGCCCCATCTCGTATCATAAAAAGCAAGATTTTCTTTGATGAAGAAAAATTATTTTTATCGATT
Organism: Anastatus disparis; assembly: GCA_017163975.1. Classification (NCBI taxonomy): domain Eukaryota; kingdom Metazoa; phylum Arthropoda; class Insecta; order Hymenoptera; family Eupelmidae; genus Anastatus; species Anastatus disparis. The sequence continues at coordinate 975,427 of JAFFSR010000050.1, read as the reverse complement.
CGTTTTGAAGAAAACCTTGAAAAACTTAAAAAATAGAGTTTAGGATGGACAAATCAGTTTTTCAAGGTTTTCTTAAAAACGAAGCGATAAAAATAATTTTTCCTCATAAAAGAGAATCTTGCTTTTTATTATACGAGATGGGGCTTTCTTCTTATTTTTTGTTACAATTATTAATTTTTGTGAAAAAATCAATTCTTTGATTAGAAAAGGACAGATATACTCGACCTCCTCTTAACTAATTACGGCCTAAATTAAATGTCTCTATAATATTGCAATTAAAATTCTCTTTAAGACGATATAAAATATGCCTATTTTTGCTAGAATTTAATGATTTTTAAAAGAGTAATTGATATAGTATTTCCTTTGTTATTTAATTTTATATGCAATATTATTCGCTATATGTGTAGAGCTACAATTTCTTACAAAACGCCATTGTTAATAGGTTTTTTTGTTTTTATTTTTATTTTTGAATTTTTCTTCATGTGCTTTTCGTTTTTTTTTCTTGAAATTTTCTCTTAACTTAATTATAATTATCTCTATTACTATTTAAAAAGAGGAACAATTATGACCGAATAATAATAAGATCAAAAAGGAAAATCGTTTTGTTTAAAAAGTTAAAATAAAATTTGAAAATAAAAGAATGCTTGCAGGACCGTACATCTAGAGAAGCGAGGTTTTATAGTTTACAGATGTGCATGTTATAAGTGCATGCATCCTTTAAGAAAATCAAAGAAAGAAGTTAAAACAGAAATATTATTTGGGGCTAGAATTGTTTTCCTTTATTAACTTAATATTGTACATTTTTTTTTTTTCTTTATATAAAAATAATGATTAAAAAGTAGTAAAAATTATTTATCGAAAACCTTTTACTCTTCTAAATTTTTTAATATCAAACTCGCTATAATGTGCGTATATTAATTAATTAATTATTATTAAATCCATTTCTTTACGATTGTGATTTAAGAGTAAATTATTTTTGGTAAATATTTGGAATTAAAATTATAAAATTTTCGTCGCATAGAAAAGAAAAGTTTAGTTTTAGTTTCTATGTGACATGTGTATACACACATATATATATATATTTTTTCGGCTGAGGTGCCCGTAACCGTGCTTTCATGTATTGAGCACGCTAAATATGTAAAAAGATTGATTCTGTCGGAGGACCGCTCCCCGACTATAATCACTCACTCCTTGACTATAATCATTCCTCCTCGGCCATAATCCTCATGAAAAGGTTGAGGAGGCCCGATACCCATTGATTTAAGCTACAGAAAAAGTGCAACAGAAAGAAAAAGGAGGGATAATGCTAGAATTTCCCCTCTGCGCAGATACAAAAGCGCCCACATACACTAATAAGTACAACGACAATATAGAGAAAAACAAAGCTTTCATTCACACCAACTATTGAGTCATGCATTTTCGAAAACAAATGCATGTATTGACGTGCCTATAACATCAGCAGTAAGAACAGAAATCATTCGCTGTTAGTACTGGCTGTTCTACACATGAAAATGGATTTTTCAAATATGTTCACGTTATTAGATAAAAATAAAAATTATATAAGTGATATTGAAAGTGATAATAATTGTGATGATAAAATATATCACAAAAAGTGTCGAAAAATACAACTGATTCTTCAACAAATAAAATACAAAAAGAAAAACCACTTTATATTTTTAACAATTGTAATATTAATATAATTAATCAATGATTTTTAAGTAATAATTTTTGTAATTTTTAATAGTTCAAAGTAATTAATAATTTTTTAAGTTTATGAAATAATGTACAAAAATTAATAAAATAAAATGAAATTTCTTATACGATGAAAGCCCGGATACGGACACCAGAGCCGAAAAATTGTTTATGCACCATGGCCAAGAGTCACTTGATATGTCTCGAATTGTTTGTAGTGAGAGGGGAATAGAATAGTCTCGGCCGCTGACGCGGCCTCGACTTTTCTATCCCCCTCCGGGAGATGTTGTTTTATTTTATTAATTTTTGTACATTATTTCATAAACTTAAAAAATTATTAATTACTTTGAACTATTAAAAATTACAAAAATTATTACTTAAAAATCATTGATTAAGGGGTGTCCTCATACCGGCACAGAGATCTACCTTATCTACATTTGAATTATGCATTTAAATAAAAATTCTTCTATTTTTGACTAAAATTCATAGAAGAGACACATTCTTAACATTCTAAAGAATTTATTGCAACGTTAAAAGACAGAATAACAGTGATAATGAAGAAAAAAACTGCATAGTACGATTATTCATAACGATATTGAAAAGTTAATCGTATTGAGCAGTTTTCGCCTTTATTTTTACCCTTATATTGTCTTTTAACGTTGCAATAAATTCTTTGGCATGTTAAGAATGTGCCTCTCCTACGAATTTCAGTCATGAATAGTTAAATTTTTATTAATATTCATAATTTAAATATAGATAAGGTAGAACTCTATGTCGGCATGAGGATTCCCCTTAATTATATTAATATTACAATTGTTAAAAATATAAAGTGGTTTTTCTTTTTGTATTTTATTTGTTGAAGAATCAGTTGTATTTTTTGACACTTTTTGTGATATATTTTATCATCACAATTATTATCACTTTCAATATCACTTATATAATTTTTATTTTTATCTAATAACGTGAACATATTTGAAAAATCCATTTTCATGTGTAGAACAGCCAGTACTAACAGCGAATGATTTCTGTTCTTACTGCTGATGTTATAGGCACGTCAATACATGCATTTGTTTTCAAAAATGCATGACTCAATAGTTGGTGTGAATGAGAGCTTTGTTTTTCTCTATATTGTCGTTGTACTTATTAGTGTATGTGGGCGCTTTTGTATCTGCGCAGAGGGGAAATTCTAGCATTATCCCTCCTTTTTCTTTCTGTTGCACTTTTTCTGTAGCTTAAATCAATGGGTATCGGGCCTCCTCAACCTTTTCATGAGGATTATGGCTGAGGAGGAATGATTATAGTCAAGGAGCGAGTGATTATAGTCGGGGAGCGGTCCTCCGACGGAATCAATCTTTTTACATATTTAGCGTGCTCAATACATGAAAGCACGGTTACGGGCACCTCAGCCGAAAATATATATACGGGTGTATATAAGTGCATATACACTTGCCGAGCTAGCCCGCCTACGGTGCATACACACTCAAGAGCTTCGGCTCCTAAGTCTTTTATTGCCGTTTGCTTTCCTTTTTTTTCGGGGTTTTCCCTTGTATTAATATTAATAAAAATTTGTTTAATTATAAAATAATTTTCAAAAATTTCCTCATGAGATGCATTTGACATTACACTCATCACACTATCTTTTTATTTTCAAGTGCTGTAAAATATATTAAATTTTACTAAATATCTACAAAAGAACTTGCCAGTCCCGTGGTTTAATATATTTATGGTGAAATGCTCAATGTATGTGAGTACTGCTTTATAATTGAATTATTAGCTAATTCAAGTGTGTTGAATAATAAGTAAAAATATGAATCTATAAACCAATTGTGTACATGTACAATTTTTATCCGTCGCAATATATTGTCAATGTAAAGGAGTAAAAAAATTTAGTCTTATAGAATATGCTTTTCCAATTTTCTATGTTCTAACTTTTTAAAATAAAAAAGGATAAATACTAACTTGTATATAGTGAAATTCAAACGTTAAGAATCAATCCGTATTTATTATTATTTAATGGTTAACATGATCTACTAATTTTTGTATTTTCCATTTATATATATATACCTTTCAATGATTATTTACATCCGATGGATAGTAGTTTTCTATATTCAAAGAATATTATTAAGAATTATTTTGACATCATGGTGCATGTGATTTTTTTCTGTATTGTATTGATAGAAAATATTTTATTTATTATTCAACGATAAAGAACAAAGATACATCCTAATACAATGAACAAAATTCTATTTTGACCTCGAAAATTATTTTTTGTAATGCATGCGATGTAATACGAAAAAAGATTTTTAGTTTTCTCTCACTTATCTTCACTATATAAACCTTTCAATTTTTAACTACACCATAAAATATTAAACCACGGGCCTGGCGAGTTCTTTTGTCGATATTTAGTAAAATTTAATATATTTTACAGCACTTGAAAATATTAAGATAGTGTGATGAGATAGAGAATGCATAATTTTATTTTATTAAAACTATTACAATTAAAAAGGGTATCTTCCCTGAAAGTTTTAAAAAGGTATAAATAATTTTGAAGTCGACGGCAGCAAATTCTCAAATATAAGATGTTAGAAGCTAATGGCTCTTCTGCCAAGTTTTTAGAAATAAAATTGCACAATTTTGGTCTTTAACCGTAGCATATTAAATAGAAAATTATTCCGAAAATTTGAAGTTAATCGTTTCGGAAATTGTTTATTAAGTAAATCTTTCATCAGGAATAAAATAAAATAGATACCACTAAGATCATGTATAGTTCATCAATGTTTAAGTAGTAATATTCACTCATAAATAGAATAATAAGTTGATCTGATAAATCATTTATTTTTTCAATTTTGATGTGTACTATCATCGCTATCTTCATCTCAATAATCCTTTTTTTCAAAAATTATTTTGAAACCATGTGTATATATATATACATAACATATGTATCAATGCGCATATACCATGAACATTAAAATATATTATAAAGCATCTATATTCGTTGATACTGCGCATTTCCGGTTGCGCAGTTTGTGCTGGCTGAAAACGATGAAGTAGAAAAAAAATAACGAGAAGACGATATTTCAAAATTTTAAACTGCATTTTCTCGTGATTGAGTGAACTGATTGTAATCAATTTTTTTTCAAATTAAAGATAATGAAAATCTTTAAATATTATTAATTGTATTTATGTGTAGTTATCGATGTATTTTTATGGGATTCGATTTCAAAATTTTTGAAACTCTATTTTAAAGTATAAGAGGAGCGCCTCGACGTTTTCGTATTCGTACCTTAACTCGCCGTCGAGGCGCTGCCGCGCCTCTTGATATGATGGGTGAAATCCCACACTTTATCTTGAAAGAATATAAAGTTTGGGAAAGAGTATGGGAGAGTATCCATTCTTCTATTTTTCAAGCCATAATATACCCATACACTGACATGAATAACTTCTAGCGGAAAAATAGAAAGTTCACGTCATTAGCGTTTCTCCACGCATAGATAAATTTACTAGATGTTAGTAGAAAGAACTGTGCATTCTTATAAACAATGCCGTTTTTGTTGTTAGAATAAAAATCGCCTCTCTTTAATAGAAATCCCCTAATCCAAAAAAAATCTAACTGATTCTATATTTACTTCAAAAATACAACATTATTAGCGTTGCATCATGAGCCAGAGATAGTGATAGAGACAGAATCATAATGAGAGCTCCTGAGATATATAAGTAAGCAAATGAATTAGTGCTAACTTGATGGTTTAATAGATCGTTAGAAATTCAATAGGTTATCGGGCTAATGGATAAATGGATGCATAGATCGATGGGTTGTTGGGCTAATGGGTTTTGGGTTAATAAATTAAAGGGTCTTTGAGCTGATAAATTAATGGATTAAAGAATCGTTGTACTGATGGATTAATGAAATGATGCGTTAATAAGCTATTGAGTAAATGGGTTAATAATTCAATAGGTTGATGAGTCGAAGGATTATTGGATCGATGGGCTAAAGGGGCGGTAGATCAATTAATTGATAGGTTGATGGGTTATAGAGTTGATGGGCAGTTGGGTCAATATATTAATAGATGAATGGATTAATGGACTGACGGGTTAATGTGTCGATGGATTGTTAGGTCAATAGGGCAATGTGATGATAGCTCATTGGCTTGATAGGTTATTGGGTTTATAGGTCGATTAGCTAACGGATTCATGGATTGATGGGTTAATAGGTTGTTGGTTCAATGAATGAATGGATCAATGCATTGATAGATTAATAGGATGCCCATACAGCATGAAAGGACTTTGAAAGGATTCTGAAAGGATTCATGAAAGGACTACAATCTTTCAGAAATATTTCACTGAAAGGATTCTGAAATAATTCTATGTCCGAGGTATTATTCTTTTAAAAATAATACATAAAAATATTTCATAAAGAATTCACAAGTCATTTCAAAATCCTTTCAATGGAAGAATTCTGTAAGCATCCATGAATTCTTTTGGTAATAATACGTAAATCTTTTCATACATCTTCCATTGAAAGGATTCTGTAAGAATAATATGAAATATTTTTAAAATATTTCATTGTATTATTTCTAAAAGGAATATACCTCGGACATAGAATTATTACAGAATCCTTTCAATGAAAGAATTCTGTAAGGATCCATGAATTCTTTTAGTAATAATGCATTAATCTTTTCATTTATCTTTAGTTGAGAGACGTGTAAAGTTCTAGAAATTTTATTCTTTTCTGTATTATTTAAGAATCAATTTAGAATTATTACACACACACACACACACACATATATGTATATATATATATATATATATATATATATATATATATATATATATATATATATATATATATATATATAACGGATACATGATGATATAATTATTCATAGGATTACGAATAGTTTTACAGTGGTTAAAATCGAAGTTATTATAACACAGACATCGCACGCATAACAATTTATAGTTTCCATTTAAGATTCTTATTTTCCTTATATATGAAACGGGAAGCACTCTTACCGCTTGCGAGAGTAAGAGATACCGCCATCAAGCGGATAAATTATAAACTAATCCCGAAAATATTTCTAAATGATTCTGTTATCTTTCACGTTTTCTTTCATAAAGTCCTTTCAAAGTCCTTTCAGTATGGATTCATGTAATAACTTTTATTCTCATCATAAGTTATTTCATGAAATATTTCAAAAAGATTTCAAAATTATTTAATGTAAGATTTCTTGAGACTTTACCAAAATATTGCATGAATTATTTCATGAAAGCTTTTTGAATGAATCTTGAAATGATTCGGTGAAAGAATACCTTGGATCATTCCGAAAATCTTTCTAAATTATTTTCTGATTTTAATCGTTGGAAGATTTCTGAGTTCTTTTTTGTTTCCTTTCAAGAAGTCTTTTCAAAGTCCTTTCAGTAAGGATTTATGTAATAACTTTTATTCTCATCATAAGTTATTTCATGAAATATTTCAAAAAGATTTCAAAATTATTTCATGTAAGATTTCTTGAGACTTTACCAAAATATTGCACGAATTATTTCATGAAAGCTTTTTGAATGAATCTTGGAATGATTCGGTGAAAGAATACCTTAGATCATTCCGAAAATCTTTCTAAATTATTTTCTGATTTTAATCGTTGGAAGATTTCTGAGTTCTTTATTGTTTCCTTTCAAGAAGTCTTTTCAAAGTCCTTTCAGTAAGGATTTATGTAATAACTTTTATTCTCATCATAAGTTATTTCATGAAATATTTCAAAAAGATTTCAAAATTATTTCATGTAAGATTTCTTGAGACTTTACCAAAATATTGCACGAATTATTTCATGAAAGCTTTTTGAATGAATCTTGGAATGATTCGGTGAAAGAATACCTTAGATCATTCCGAAAATCTTTCTAAATTATTTTCTGATTTTAATCGTTGGAAGATTTCTGAGTTCTTTTTGTTTCCTTTCAAGAAGTCTTTTCAAAGTCCTTTCAGTAAGGATTTATGTAATAACTTTTATTCTCATCATAAGTTATTTCATGAAATATTTCAAAAAGATTTCAAAATTATTTCATGTAAGATTTCTTGAGACTTTACCAAAATATTGCATGAATTATTTCATGAAAGCTTTTTGAATGAATCTTGAAATGATTCGGTGAAAGAATAGCTTAGATCATTCCGAAAATCTTTCTAAATTATTTTCTGATTTTAATCGTTGGAAGATTTCTGAGTTCTTTTTTGTTTCCTTTCAAGAAGTCTTTTCAAAGTCCTTTCAGTAAGGATTTATGTAATAACTTTTATTCTCATCATAAGTTATTTCATGAAATATTTCAAAAAGATTTCAAAATTATTTCATGTATGATTTCTTGAGACTTTACCAAAATATTACATGAATTATTTCATGAAAGCTTTTTGAATGAATCTTGAAATGATTCGGTGAAAGAATACCATAGATCATTCCGAAAATCTTTCCAAATTATTTTCTGATTTTAATCGTTGGAAGATTTCTGAGTTCTTTTTTGTTTCCTTTCAAGAAGTCTTTTCAAAGTCCATTCAGTAAGGATTTATGTAATAACTTTTATTCTCATCATAAGTTATTTCATGAAATATTTCAAAAAGATTTCAAAATTATTTCATGTAAGATTTCTTGAGACTTTACCAAAATATTGCACGAATTATTTCATGAAAGCTTTTTGAATGAATCTTGGAATGATTCGGTGAAAGAATACCTTAGATCATTCCGAAAATCTTTCTAAATTATTATCTGATTTTAATCGTTGGAAGATTTCTGAGTTCTTTTTTGTTTCCTTTCAAGAAGTCTTTTCAAAGTCCTTTCAGTAAGGAATCGTGTAATATTTCATGTCTTAACTTTCGTTTCCTTTTCGGTAATATTTTTGTAAAGACTTTATAATCTTCCTGTGTATTATTTCATAAAATCTTTTTTAATGAATATAGTTATCTTTTTAAGTTCTTTTTAAATACTTTCAACGTATTATTACTTGTAATATTTCATGAAATTATTTCAAAATTCTTTCATGCTGTGTGGGATGATACACTGAAAAAAAAATTTAGTGATTTCAATAAAAATTTATTTGGTTTAACTAAATGGTTTGTTTCAATACTCCCTAACAAATATTCATTTGAACCAAACCACAATATTTAGTTGGATTTAATAAATATTTGATTACTTTAAATAAAATTTTTAGTTTGAACAAATAAATATTTCATTGAAATCAATTTTTCACACTCTCAAAACAAGCAAATATTTATTTAAACCAAATAAATATTTAGTTAATTCAACTTGATAATTTTTTAGAATCAACTAAATATTGATTTGAACGAAATAAATATTTTATTAAATTGCAAATCCCATTCTTTTAAAACAAGCAAATATTTATTTAAACCAAATAAATATTTGATCAATTCAACTTGATAATTTGTTTGAATCAACTAGATATTGATTTGAACGAAATAAATATTTCATTAAATGGCAAATCCCATTCTTTTAAAACATGCAAATATTTATTTAAACCAAATAAATATTTGGTCAATTCAACTTGATAATTTGTTTGAATCAACTTGATAATTTGTTTGAATTAACTTGATAATTTGTTTGAATCAACTTGATAATTTGTTTGAATTAACTTGATAATTTGTTTGAATCAACTTGATAATTTGTTTGAATCAACTTGATAATTTGTTTGAATCAACTTGATAATTTGTTTGAATCAACTTGATAATTTGTTTGAATCAACTTGATAATTTGTTTGAATCAACTAAATATTGATTTGAACGAATTAAATATTTCATTAAATGGCAAATCCCATTCTTTTGAAACAAGCAAATATTTATTTAAACCAAATAAATATTTAATCAATTCAACTTGATAATTTGTTTGAATCAACTGAATATTGATTGAACAAATTAAATATTTCATTAAATGGTGAATCCCATTCTTTCAAAACAAGCAAATATTTATTCAAACCAAATAAATATTTGGTCAATTCAATTTAATAATTTGTTTGAATCAACTAAATATTGATTTGAACGAACTAAATATCTCATTAAATGGCAAATCCCATTCTTTTAGAATAAGCAAATATTTATTTAAACTAAATAAATATTCAGTCAATTTAACTTGATAATTTATTTAAATCAACTAAATATTGATTTGAACGAATTAAATAATTACACAAATGGCAAATCCTATTATTTAAATCAAGCAAATATTTATTTGAATCGAATAAATTTTTAGTCAATTTAGCTTGATAATTTGTTTAAATCAACTAAATATTTATTTCAAAAAACTAAATATTTCATTAAATTGCAGAGCCCATCCTCTTTAAGCAAACAAATATTCATTTGAATTTAAAAAATAATGTATTGATTCAAAGCACTAAATTTGAAAATTGAGCTTTGTAGATCGAAATAAATGTTTGTTTGGATGGATAAATTATTTGGTTATAACAAATAAATTGTGTACTTTTATCAATGATACATTTGATTCTACCAATAAAATATTTCTTTGAATTAACAAAATATTTGGTTGATTCAAATAAACTATTTGGTTTTAGCAATAAAAGATTTTTTTTAAATAAAAAAAAATATTTAATCAATTGACATATTAAGACTTCTGATATATGCATTATATAAATATATATATATATATATATATATATATATATATTTTTAATATTTTTTTTAATTTCATTCAAACAAATAATATACTTCAATTCAATAAATATTTAATTAGATTCATTTTGTTCTATCAAACAAATGAAATAATTAATTTCAACTAAACCATTTATTTGATTTATATATATATATATATATATATATATATATATATATATATATATATTTAATTCTACGAAGGTTTCGACATTAATATACGCTTTATAAAGTTTATCGCACATAATACATTCAACATAAATATCGCACGCATTACAATTTTATTATGATCTTCAATTCTGATTTTCCTTATATATGAAAGCCCTCCAACCACTTGCGAGATCCAGTAAAGAGAAAAATTAACGACGCCAACAAGCGGTAACATGATCAAACCATCGTACTGATTTGAATTAGTTATTTTAAATAAATGAATTATTTGAATTGAATAAATTTTTTTTGCTATCCTATTAAACCTAAAGATTCCGAGTTCGATCAACATCGCGATTTTTTTTCTTTTTTAATTTTATTCTTAATCAATCTAAAAATAACTATTTGTATTTTTTATTAATTAAAATAATTTTTATTTTTATTTTAACGGTAGGCCGGAGTAGAACCTGATACCGACCGAGTAACAATTGAGTTGTTTGTTATTTACTCAAGTTTTAATCGGTGTATCTTCAAATTAAAGGTGGAGTGCAATAGATATTATTATTATGAACATCTATGCACAAGAAAAAAAATATTTACCGGTTTGTTTTTGAGAAAAGTAAGTAACGTGAAAATATTATAAACATAAACTTTTACTTTGGCGTTACTTACTTTTCTCAAAAGCAAACCGGTAGATATTTTTTTTCTTGTGCATAGATGTTCATAATAATAATATCTATTGCGCTCCACCTTTAATTTGAAGATACACCGATTAAAACTTGAGTAAATAACAAAAATGCCAATTAGACAAGGACAGCGAATTCGGCCTGCTCTTAAATCGTGTATTAATAAAAAATAGTTATTTTTAAAATTACATAAAAAAATAAAAATTTTTTAACAAAATTAATTAATACAAAATAGATTATATGATTTGATTCAATAAATCATTTATTCAAAATATAAAGATATATTGTTAAATTAAATAAAGTATTTTTAGATTTTAAATAAATAATTATTTGATCTTAAGCATTTTATCACTCATAATTAATTTGGTCAACTTAAATAAATATTTTTAATTTAGATAAATAAGCCTTTTAATCTGACTAATTATTTATTTACATGTGAATAACTTTAAAAAATAAAGTTATTTGTTGTAGATAAAAGATTTTGTTGACAAAAAAAATCTTATTATTTAGATCAAATAAATATTATTTGAAGCGAATAAATGAGAATTTGAGTAAAAGATACTTTTTTTTTTATTCAAATCATCAATTTATTTCATTCAAACAAATAATTTAGTTGAATTCAATAAATATTTATTTGAATTCATTTTGTTCTTTCGAACAAACGAAATAATTGATTTCAAACAAACTGTTTATTTGTTTTAATTAATGATTCTGCATTATCCAACTAAATGTTGATTGATTTAAATAAATGCTAATTGAAATAAAAATGTTTTTAATTCAAAACTAATTTATTTCATTCAAACAAATAATTTAGTTTAATTCACTATATATTTATTCAAATTCATTTTGTTCAATCAAACAAATGAAATATTTGATTTCAAATAAACCGTTTATTTTATTTAAATAATTATTCTGTTTTATCCAACTAAATGTTGGTGATTTTAAATACATGCAAATTTAAATAAACGTGTTTTCAATTCAAAACTAATTCATTTCATTCAAACAAATTATTTAGTTCAATTCAATATATATTTATTCAAATTCATTTTGTTCTATCAATCAAATGAAATATTTGATTTTAAATAAACCGTTTATTTCGTTTAAATAACTATTCTGTTTGATCCAACTAAATGTTGGTGATTTTAAATACATGCAAATTTAAATAAACGTGTTTTCAATTCAAAACTAATTCATTTCATTCAAACAAATTATTTAGTTCAATTCAATATATATTTATTCAAATTCATTTTGTTCTATCAAACAAATTCAATATTTGATTTCAAATAAACCGTTTATTTGATTTAAATAATGATTTTACTTTATCCAACTAAATGTTGGTTATTTCAAATAAATGCTAATTCAAATAAACGTGTTTTTAATTCAAAACTAATTTATTCCATTCAAACAAATAATTTAGTTTAATTCAATATATATTTATTCAAATTCATTTTGTTCTATTAAACAAATGAATTATTTGATTTCAAATAAACTGTTTATTTCATTCAAATAATTATTCTGTTTTATCCAACTAAATTTTGGTTATTTCAAATAAATGCTAATTCAAATGAACGTGTTTTTAATTCAAAACTAATTTATTTCATTCAAACAAATGATTCTGTTTAATTAAATAAATATTTATTCAAATTCATTTTTTTCGTTCAAACAAATAAATATATTGATTTGAAAAGAACCATTTATTTGATTCAATTAATGATTCTGTTTTATCTAACTAAATCTTGAATAATTCAAATAAATGCTAATTCAAATAAACCATTTTTTATATTCAGAATTAATTTGTATCTTTTAAATAAATAATTTAGTTTAACTCAATAAATATTTATTTAAATTCATTTTGTCCTTTCAAACAAATGAATTTATTGATTTCAAATAAACCGTTTATTTGATTCAATTAATGATTCTTCATAATCTAATTAAATGTTGTTTAATTCGAATAAATAAGAATTCAAATATTTTTGTTATTAATTTCAAATAAATATTTGGTTGAAGCAAGAACTAAATATTTGATTCAACTTAATGTTTATTTAAATCAACTAATCGAAATTCAAATAAATATATTTAGTTGTTTCAACTAATTTTTTTTTTTCAGTGTAGGTCAAAGGGTTATTGAATCGATGAGTTGATAAGATGATGTGTTAATGTGTTAATAGGTTATTAGTTGATGAGTCGTTGTCTTGATGGATTAATAAATTAAAGAGTCGATGAGCTGATGGGTCAAGGTGCCGATTTGTTATTGGATCGATGGGTCGATAAACCATTAGGTTGTTGGATCGATGAGTCTTTGGGTTGATGGGTTGTTGGGTCAAGGGATTGACCAGTTGATATTTAAGAAGCGGCTGTATAGCCCTGCTTGTCTAATCTAAATTTTTGTTATTATTAATAAATTAAATATTTTCATAAAAAAGTAAGAGTAGGCCCCAATCGATTTAAAGACAAGTAAACGATTCTATTCTATGAAAAAATATAAAATTCTTCTTTATTTTCGAGTCAAGTCTAAAACGGAAAAACAATTGAACTTAACTTTAATCAACTGTTTTTCTGTTTTAGACGTTACACGAAAACTGATAAAAATATTATATTTTTTCATAGAATAAAATCGTTTGCTAGTCCTTAAACCTCTTGGGGCCTGCTCTTACTTTTGTATGAAAATATTTAATTTATTAATAATTATAACGAAAATTCGTATTAGACAAGAACAGAACTATATGGTTATATCTCATAATAAACTTAAATGGTTAGGAGGATAGGGCAGTATATGACCCTCCGAAAAGAGGTTCCGCGACTTCTAGCGCTAAAGTTAGAGCTACTTTTTAGACTTATTGTTGTACTATATTTAACGATTCTTATTGTGTCGCTTTATTGAGCGAAAAGCGGCGGAACTTTTGGTGCAAATAATATTTTTGAAAAAGTAGTGGCGCAACTTTTTTTAAAAATATTGTATGAAAAAATTAATTTGTAATTATAATTATCTACTAAGTGTTAATTTTTAAATTAACCTTGTTTTTTATTGGTCTATGGCGCTTAAATTTTCTTGTTCTTAATTATGAATTTTGTCGTCCACTCATGACGTCACAGCATTATTACAAATGTTAACTATTGTTTTCTTTTCACGCACAGAGATGCTGATGACGAAGACGACAATAATGATGACGATGATCATAACGATGATGATGTTGATATTGATACTGTTGTTGATAATGATGTTGATGTCGATGATAATGTTAATGATAATGATGTTGATACTTTTAATATTAATACTAATAGTTTATGGATGACGATACAAAACTTTTACTTTGTTTTTAGTGAATTAGGTTTTTAGGTTTTGCGTTCAGGTTTTTTGGTTCGGATTTTAAATCATACTTTTTTGTCTTTATTTTTAGTTTTTAGTCTTTGGTTTTGAGTTTTACATTCATGTGCTATGTTCAACGTTTTGGTTCCATGTTTGCGTTTGCATTTTAGGTTTTAGATCTAATGATTGCATTGACCTTTTAGATTTACATTTGATTTCAGACTTTGGAACGTACATTTACTTGTATATTTTGTATTATGAATTTATATGCCAATTTAAATTTCAAACTTGGGTTTCAAATATTATTTTTAGATTTTAGATATTAATTTTAGATTTAGTTTTTAACTTTTTGGGTTTAGATTTATTTTTTAACTTTTTGGGTTTAGATTTTAAATTATTGTTTTAGTTTTTAGATTTTAGACTCTAGACCTTATATTAAAATTACAGATTCCGGATCCAAAGATGGATCCTGAATTGTGTTTTTAAATTTAGGCTAAGGGATTGGTTTAGGTTGATTTGAGTTTTTGTAAGGTTTACATTGGGCTTTGTTGATGTTGACTTGTATTTATCTTAGTAATTCAATATCTCAGTTATTTCTGTTTGTGTTCTGATGTTTTTAATTTTTCGATTTTTTAATTGTCATTTGTCGCTACTGCTGTATGGTATTTGATACCACGCTTAGCAGTTTATTATTGATGGGAATATTAAACTTAAAGTTGAGGAGCCAGAGATTTTTAACTAATAATTTAAAATTGGTAATTTCTGGGGTTTTTGGTTTGTGATGTTGTGTATGTGTGTGTGTGTGTGTTAATCTATTGATGTTGGTGTTATTGTATTTCTTGTCTGAGTATCCACCTGCACGCTGGGGCTGCTGACCACGTATTGCTACGATACACCATTTATTTACCGCCCCATAGGACCGAAGCCTACACATTCGTATGTGCGAGGGTATGCAAGCATATACAGGATAGGACTCGGAGAGAAGCCAATTTATAGGTCCAGAAAATTATTTCATCTATTTGAAGTGTGTATCGGCATCCAGTTTATTCGAAGGCTGTGGCTATGTGTCTTTAAAGGAAAGGCTCCCACATGCACGCACACGCTCGCCATCCATTGCACATGCACACGTTCGCCATCCATTGCACGTACATATGCACAGACAGTGCACATGCCTGCGTACATTTCATTGTTCATACTTTTTAATTAATTCTTCAATCTGTTTGTGTTGATAAATGGCTGCACGAGTATACATGTGAGGCCAGAGTCTAGAAGTATGTAGCATTTCAGAATCTAGGACTTTTAAATATGCAACTCAGTATCAAAGCAACTGAGCTGGTCATGCAATTACCATTGTAGCATATTGTTGCTACCATTCACCACACACACTTGGTGTTATTGCAGTCTTGACATCGCACAATATTGTCATGGTCACAAGATAGCTCTTGTCGTAACAATTGCCAGTATTACTTAGGCACAGCATCACACAACTAGTATTGCTTAATCACACTTATAGCTCACGGTATCACACAATCTGTATCTCTCATTCACCGTTGTTACAGTTAACACTAATATAACTTTATCACTACTCATTCATCACATAATCACAGTTAACAGAGACCACAATCATTATTTTATTACAGTTACCTTTATAGCACAAGGACTATTACCATATTATTATCATTATTACGCTATAACTATAACACACGATTACTCAGTTACTGTTTCAAAAGTCACCCTCATTACATTATTACCAATAATATACATTAACACCATCATGCATCTACTCAAACACCACCATTATTACTACTATCCCGCAGTTACTTATCGTAGTCACTTAAGCGTTATAGTAAGTCACCGTACACAATACACTATCCATTCACACAGTCCGCAGTCACCATTTTAAAACAGTCATTTTTGTAGCACAGTGTCTGTTATCACACTATCACCATTATTACGCAAACTTTAAAAATCGTTAGTAACCGTTCTACCAGTCACTAGCGCGAATTAATTAAAATTAATTCCGAAAACGCGCAACTCAATTATGAGCTGACAGGAACATTGTTTTGGCAAAAGTGCTAAAAACTGTTCTACGGCATCAAATCTATCTTACGAATGCGGCTGTGCGAGCTGGAAAATTATGTGAAAGACCCGCGCATCTGTATCGTGGAATAATTTCGATTCCTATCCAAAAAATATTCACAAAAATCTGGTGCAAATACGTGCATATGCTTATTTTTATGCAACGCATTAGGGATTACATAAAATAGTGAAATTCACAAATGAAACGTGCACTGATACTGATCAGATCTTTAAAATATGTGTATTTCTTGACATTGATAAAAAAATATTTTTTTTAACAGTGCTAAACGGTTGACATTATTAATTTATATATTTGAATATTGTACGGATTTATTATGTAAATGAATTCAAAATGTGTATACCTAATCTTTTTAACAACATACTAGTGAAAAATACGTCCCTCCTTACTGTCAACATCATCATGATCCTCGTCGTCATCGGCATCTGTGTATGTATGTGTGCAAAGGAAACAATAGAAAGCATTTGGAATGATGCTGTAACTTTACGAGTGGACGACAAAATGGATAATTAAGAACAAGAAAATTAAAATGTATGCACTGAAAAATTCATCATTCCGCTTATAGATCCAATCAACATATCAAAATTTTCATTTATTGACTCATCGACATCATTATTTATCCACTCATCGGCCTTTCAACAAATTCATCTATTCACTCATCAACCCATAAATTCACCAACGTATCCATTGATCGACCCATCTACGGAAATATTCATCCGTCCACCGACCCATCGTTATATTTATCTATCTCATCATCACCTCATCAATCTATCGATATATTCATTTATCAACGCATCATCATATTTATTAATTCGCTCATCGATCAATTGAGTCGTGAATCAATAGACCCATAAATTTATTAATTAATTCATTAATATATTGATGAACCCATTCAGTATAGCTTTAAAAGAGAAAAAGTAAACTTCTCATATGATATGGGAAAAAAATCAATGCCTATGACCAAACTATTTTTCTGTCATAGAGTAAAAAAGACCTATTTTACCCTCTGAGAATAGACTGAAAAAAATTTAATTCTATGCCGTGAAAAAGTAATTTAGAAAAAACAATAAATATCTCAAAATAACATTAACATTATTTTGCTAGGGTACTTATTTTGACTGAATATCTAGTTTAGTGATAAAAACAATAACGATTGTTAAAGTTATAAGACATTGTAGAAAATTATCTAAATGAAAAGATTTACTATGAAAATAAGAAATTTCTTCACTAATATTCATATATAAAATAGAGATTGAACTATTTTTCGTGTATATTACAGGGGTTGGACACCCACTTAATAAGTGTCCGTTCAAAAAGAATGGGTGTCAGGATATCCAGGACACCCACGGTTAATCCTCCTCTGTTGAACAATATCCTATACAAATTTATTCATGTCTGCATCGACCCATCATTCCATCGCCATATTGTGCCATCGATCAATCAATCCATCATATCATCGATCTATCAACCCATCGATCCATCATCCTATTATTCCATCATCCTAGCGATCCATCACACCATTAACCCATCATCTATCGACCTATCAACTTATCTATGCACTAAAAAAACTACCCATTATCCTATTAACCCATCAACCCATTTATTTATTAATTCATCGACCCATTGACACATCATCTCATGAATCTATCAACCCGTCAACTTATTGACATATCGACCCATCAGCCCATTGACCCATCGAGCCATCGACCCATTAACCGATCGATTTATCAGCTTATCGATGCATCAATCCATCGATCCATCATCACATTGACTTATTTAGGTTATTAAACCATTGACTGATATGCCTGTTCCATCTATTTATATATTTATCGATTTATGTATTTGTTGATTTTTAATCGTGATCAGACTTTATCCCGACATGATATTGATCTAACATGATATTGATGAATGTGACATATATTTACATTCTTCTTTAGTGTCCAAAGATATATTATTAAATACTTTTGATAGAAATTTGTTAAGATGTAGAAAATATCTATTTATGTAAAAAATAATTAAAGCTCATGGAAAAAAAGTTGTCAACATTTATCTGTTACAAGACTAATTGAAAGCAAGCAAATTTAATTCCATCCCAATGTTGAAATGTTTCAAGAAATCATTTCTGTCAATATACTTTATCCAAACTATACTCAGACTATAAATTTTTATACAGATTCTTTATATTTTTATGCCACAAGAAGAGTACCCGATCTTCGGGAAACGGATTTGGCTGAAACTGCGGATATGATTTTTTGATGAAAAAAATGAACCCGTGTTTTTTCTTTTTTTTTTAATAGGCCCCATGGAAGGAGATATAGGCATTTTTTCGAAAATATAATAAAAAGGAGCATTTATAAGATCTTGAATAACCAAACAACTAAGACTCTTACAAAAAAATGTATAAATAATAAAATAAAATACAGATTAAATGCTTTAATTGAAGCTTTGTTGCATTAAAAAAGCTCGTGTGTTTCAAAAGTTGTGCCTAATTGAAAATTACTACATATTTATTAATATTTTTAGCGTGTAACATATCATCAATTTTTTACGCTATTTCATTAGCATATTTTAATCGCCTGTAACTTTTGAACCACACAAGCTTTTTTAATGCAATAAAGCTTAAATTAAAGAATTTAATCTGTACTTTATTTTATTTCCTATACATTTTTAGTGAGAGTCTTAGTTGTTTGGTTATTCAAGATCTTATAAAAGCTCCTTTTTATTATATTTTCGAAAAAATGTCTATATCTCCGACTATGGGGCCTATTCAAAGAAAAGAAAAAACATGGGTTCATTTTTTTCATCAAAAAATCATATCCTGCAGTTTTAGCCAAATCCATTTCCCGAAGGTCGGGTACTCTCCTTGTCAGCGAAAAATATAGCTCTTTAAAATATATTAAACTGTGATGGAAAAATGATTTAAATCGCAAAATAAAACCATTAGAAGCCTTCCTTAAAATGTATGTACAATAATAATACAAATAGATGCTGCTATTTTAAAAGAAAATTAAAAAATAAGCCTTTTAAAAAATACTATTAAATAAAAATTATAATACTCAAAAAAATGTTTATTTTTGCAAACACATTTACAGTTTTTTACAGATGTTTAATATTGTTTACAGTTAATAACAGGTATTTACAGTTATCACCAGTTATTAACAGATATTTACAGTTATTAACAGTTATTTACAGTTATTTACAGTTTTTTACAGTTTTTTACAGTAATTTACAGTTTTTTACAGTTATTTACAGTTTATTACAGTTATTTACAATTTTTACAATTATTAATAGTATTTTTCACATTTATCGATGTCGTTTCTGATATTTGTTAACACTTAGTTACAGTAGTATACAGTTATTTACATTTATTAATACTCATTAACAGTTGTTTACAATCATTCTCAGAAATTCCCATATGGGTTATTTATTAAAAAAACTTAATTTGCAGTCAGCCTTACATACAAAAGGCAAAGCTTTTATGCTATCAAAGAAACGATTCAAGGCGCAAGAGCTTAGCAAAGAAAAGCTTTGAAATGCTTGAGTAACGAGACATAGCAGCGGTATGCCATTTTTTCTCTCAGCTGTTTCGGTTGTTGAGAGATCGAAAAAAATATTTAAAATAAATGCACTTATGGTTAAGTTTTTTCACTTAACTTAATTATTTTCTTCTGATGTCGATGTGGGATTTTGGATCAAGCAAGTAATTTGAGTTCAAAATTTGAACAGTTTTGCAAAAAAACTCGTATAATCACTTGAAGTTCCATTTTTCTAAGAACTTTATCAGAGGTTTAAAAAGTTAAGATGATATTACATAAGTGTGATATCTTTACATTTTTTTCACGATCTTTTTTATTTGTCTCAGAATATAAAAGAGATATAAATATGATTAATATTTTGTGATTATGTTTAATTAATTTGAAAAAAATTATTTTATGTAGTATATTATGATACAAGTGTTTTAAAGGGCGTATTCTGGCACGTAGTTAGCGACTAAGCGAAGCGAGCCATTTGATCGAGTATCATATACTTTTGATAACATCAAGTATCATATCCTTTTGATAACATCGAGTATCATATACTTTTTTGTAGCACATGCTTATGGGATTTGCCATCAAATTATGAATATTTAAGATTTATAAATAAAAGTTAGTTCTATGCAGAAATAAGTTATAATTCAACTAATAAACATAACTTTATTTTGAATTATTCAACAGGATTAGGATTTAAATAATAATGGATAGATATGAATGTAAATTTCACCAAGAAATCTATTCTCATATTCAAAATTATATTCTATTTCAAAAATTTGCTCAGTATCATAATCACAGTAAAGACGGTATTATTACGAACACTGATACTGTATTATTACGATAAGGTTCAGTTTGCGCAGTAGTTTAGACTGTTACTTCTAGAGTATATACGCAACGTAATAGCTGAATACATACACATACTATACATACGTATAGTATAGTACTATTACTTGTCTGTATGTTCATGATAAGTGTCTTAAAGTGCCTTAACCGTCTACAGTATAATATTAAAACGCATGCACACTACGTATATGTATATATAGATATATTGAACAGTTGTGTAAAATATACCAAAACAATCCGTTTACGCTCCGAACAAGCATGTATACAGAGCGGATTTCAGACACGGAGTGCTATGAGAAAATTTCTTATTTATTTTATCACTTTTTATCGTAAAAATAACTTTCAAATAAAAATGACATAATTTGCATGTTTTGTAATCATCATTGCAGCTAAGAAATACTATGGAAAATCTTACTTGTGCAACTGTAAAAGGTTCAGCAGTAGACATGTATTTTCGTAGACAAGTAGAATTATCAAATATGTATCGTACTATGGAAGTCAACAATTATAACAGCGCTGAAGAAGCAATTCAAGATGTTAAAATTGGGTAAGTCGAAATCCAAACGAAATAAATATATTTTTTCTACAAATAATGTGACTTTATATAATATAAAAGAGCTGTTAAATATTTAATTTTTTTATATTTATAAAGTTTATATTTTCGGATAATTTTATAAAATGTTTTATAAAATCATCCGAAACATCAAAAATATTTCAAGAAGAATTTTAGAAAAAGATATTTGAAATAATGTATACAATAATACATACAGAACACAATATATTCATTCAATGTAAAATTTAAAAAAAAATTCAGAATATGAAATATTACTTAAATCTTCAATAAAAGAACAAGTTAACCTATCGTATTGGAAATGTACCAATAGATTTCCACATTCATTATCTACATGGATATCTATGGGGATGGATATGAATTACATATCGATTTAAATGAAAATTTGCGTAAATGATCCACGTGGATATCTGAATAAAAAATTCCTAAATTTAACCCCATGAATTTTCGAGCATTATTGTATTATTGCATTCAACATTGTCTTGGATAGTGTTGATATTGTTTTGTGTGTATTTAGGTACAGAAAAATTGTAAAATAATATAAGAACTATTCTTTTATTTTCCATTTATCAAATCATATTGCAGAAAATATAATAACTAAAAAAATTAATACAGATTTTTTTTAGAATCCAGGTGCTATGTTCAGAAATCTACATGTATTTTTCACTCGGATATCCGAATTAATAATCTTTATTATCAATAGCTCGTCCAGGGCTGTGAGATCAATAAAGCAGAACGTTACTGATCTCACGGCCCTGGACGAACACTCGCTTAACACAAACACTATAGTGCCTGTAATTTCGTACGTATTACAAACATTAGAAGTACATACAGATGGTAGCTCACTTAATACTAACACTGACGTGCCTGTAAACTCGTCTCACACGTGGATTGACCTGATCTTTGTTGGCAACAATGACGGGGGCTTGACACATGGAACCTACAGGCGAGCTTCTACAGTCTACATAATTTGATCGACGTATGCCTGCCTTGCAAAACTGTTACTTTTGGTCAAAAACCGATCATGTATAGAAACTATAAAGATATTTCTTTAACTTCATTGTGAGAAAAACTTTTTGACTAAAATTGTTCAACGTTTATGGTTAACACAGTTGACCCAGAGTCTGCACTTGGTTGCCTCTGTGACAGTCTCACTGCTGGAATTGAGAATTTGATACAATTAAAAATATCAAAGCATAGTTGGGATAAGTTTTCATGAATAGATGAAGGATTGCTACAGATGCGATGTAAGAGAGATGCTGCTTACCACAGATACAAACGACCAGATAACAAGCAGAATTTCTGCAGTTGCGTAAAACAGTGGACGAACAGACGAAACGTTCTAGGATGACGTACATTCGCAACGAACTCTTTAGTAATTTTGCGGGTAATGTCTGTGAAGAGTTGAGAAACCTGACCTCCAGACCTCAAGAAGATTTGAATGGATTCGCTCGAAATAAGCCCATTTTGCTGGGGTGTCGATCTCGCCACATGAAGATGATGAAGAGCGGTTGAGAATTCTTTCTCAATTCAATGAGAGTACATGTAGATGTTTTTCTTGCAATCTCACATTTTTCCTCACAGGCTCGTGGCGAGGATGGCATTCCGCAAAGTGTGATAGTTAAGGATTTACCATTTATCAGCTAATATTTTGTGACTCTATTCAATTCCTCTTTTGCAAAGGAGGCTCTTTCTTTGCATTTGGAAGTGAGCACGTATCATACCGTTAAAAAAGTGTACTGCACCTTTGCAGCCAAAAGATTTTAGGCCTATAGCCATCTTACGTTTTCTTTCAAAGGTTCTTGAGAAGATTACCCGTGACCAGTTGCAAGAGTACATTGCTTCCAAGAAATTGCTCGATCCTATGCAGACTGGTTTTAGGAAAAACCATTCGACGCAGACTGCTATACTTAAACTTACAGATGACATAAGGTCGGGTGTAGACAGAAAACTTGTCACGTTGCTGCTACTTTTTGACTTTAGTAAGACATTCGATATGATCTTTCCCTCTAAAATTTTTGCGAGGTTTAGATCGATGGGGTTTTCTAGGGCCGCATTCGGATGGATTAACTCCTATTTATCAGGGAGAAAACAAATATATTCTACTTATTTAAAGGAGGAATCAAATTGGCTAATGACCCATTTAGGAGTTCCTCAGGGTTCAGTGCTCGGGCCCCTGTTGTTTTGCCTTAACATTAATGACGTACGTGAAGCATCTACTGTATGCAGATGATCTTCCAATTTATACACAGGTTCCTTATGACGATGTCGATAAGGGTATTCCTATTTTACAGAGGGCGGCTGAGGCGGTGTCGGGGCGGACTGATCTTTCTCTCACCTTGAATGTTAGTAATGTAAAGGCGATTGGTAGTAGTTGTTTTATTAAAAATTTTCATAATGGCGCGCCAAGGATGATTGACCCTGGGAGTGGAATCGGTATTCCATTCTTCGATTCCGATACGAGCCCTGGTGTTGTACTCAATTTTAAACTGTCGTAAAAACAGTACATTATTATGTTGATTAAAAAATTTAATAGAGTTATGTATGGCCTGCGGTTTTTTCGTCGGTAAACCACTGAGGCTCTGCGTAAACAGCTCGCAACTGCCCTGCTGATCCCGCATCTTGATTTCAGCTTGTTGGTTCTGCTCGATGCTTCACAGGAGCTACGAAGAGGACTACAGTCAATGCAAAATTTGTGTGTAAGATATGTATTAAGAGGACGCTGGATCTCTCTATCCTTTTCTAATTAAAAAATGTAAATTTTTGGAAAAACTAGTTATTGATAGAAATTAAGGGTTGTCCGCAACTTCTATAGTGAAAAACAATATTTTGTCTGATGAGAGCAAATTAATTTTATTGCTTTTTTTTAAGTAAAGTTTGACATACTTAAATAACGTATTCTCTAGCTTAATTTAGGATTTTGTAAGTATGTCAAATTTTACTTGAAAAAAAAGCAACAAAATTAATTTGCTCTCATCAGACAAAATATTGTTTTTCACTATAGAAGTTGCGGACAACCCTTAATTTCTATCAATAATAACTAGTTCTCCCAAAAATTTACATTTTTCAATTAGAAAAGGATAGAGAGATACAGCGTCCCCTGCGTGAGGATAAGCGATCATATCTCTCCTAATATATATGATTAAGGTTGGCTGCGTACTTATTCGATGAGACAGTATTTTATGGCTGCACTTATGTACAAAATCGTACGTATAAATACTCCCGAAGATCTAGTGAGTCTTTTCAGTAGATATATACCCAGAGCAACCTAGGGGCGAGAATAAAGATCTTTCAGTGCCCTTCATGCGCACTGAGACTGGGAGAAATTCCTTTCAAGTTCAAGGTGCGCATTTTTGAAACTCCCTACCTGCTGATATTAAAAATCTTCCATCAATCAACAGGTTTAAAGCCATCCTAAAGAGGTATTTATTCGACCTAGATTAAACAGTATTATTTTTCGGACTATATCATACATCGTCAGGTTGGCGAAACAGGCGTAGAATAGGATATACGTCGTTTTTTGTTTCGTCAATACTTCGGTTTTGGGCGTGAAAAGGATACACGTCGTTTTTTGTTTGGAAAAGGCGACACGTCGGTTTTCGTTCGGAAAAGGCGACACGACGGAGGTAAACTTCTTTTTCAAATGTTGAGTTAAAAAAAGAGATCATTCAATTCTTTGTATAACTAGGAGCTATCCTAGTTTCTAACTAGGAAAGTACCCACTAAAATTTATAAATGACTAAATTTAAATATTTTTTTACCAGGAAATTTTTCTTTTTTTTTAATTTCTAAATAATTGTTAACACAACTAAAATGAAGTATAATTAGTGTAAATGTTATTTACATATTATATTTTGTAAAAAATATTGTAATCTACAAAATGAAAAATTTGAATTGAAGATTCCGTTCATGGTACTCTTAAAGTTTATTGAATTTGTTACACAATTTATATTATTAGTTCTTAGTTACACATGATCCACGGTTATATATTTGACATATTATAGTTTATATATACCATACATTTACATCTTATGTTAAGTACATATGAAAAAGTAAATATTTAAAAGAAAAGTATTAAGCTTCTGACAAGTGTATCATGTGGTATCTTCTAGACTTATGGCCATAAAGAAAGTATGAACCGTTAAAGGCATTTCCTTGTGGTAATGAGTCTAGAAGATATGACTCGAAACACAAGAAGAGGATTAAACATTACGGAAATCAAACGTAATAATTATATTTTTATAATAATGATAACATACTTTTTGGAAATTAAATGTATTTTGAAGAATAAATCAAATTCATCACAATGGCTTAACAAACGTATCACATAGTTACTATAACATAAGATGTGAATATATAAACTATAATATGTCAAACATGTAATTGTAGATAATATGTAGCTATGAACAAATAATATAAACTATGTGACAGATTCAATAAACACAGAGTTCATAAATACACACAGACACAGGGACACAAAGGATACAGAGTACACAGAGTACCATAAACAGAATTCTCAATTCAAATTTTTCAGTTTGAAGATTACAATATTTTTTACAACATATAATATTTATACTAATTATACTTTATTTCAGTTGAGTTACCAATTATTCAAAAATCAAAAAAAGGAAAAATTCTTTGATAAAAATTATTTTAATTTAGTCATTCATAAATTTTAGTAAGTACTTTGCTAGTTAAAAACTAGTTTAGTTCTTAGTTATACGAAAAATTGAATAATTCCTTTTTTTAACTCAACATTTGAAAAAAAAGTTTTCCTCCGACGTGTCACCTTTTCTAAACGAAAAACGACGTTTATCTTTTTTCAGCCCAAAACCAAGGTGTCACCTGTTCGCCTTTAAAAGTTTATGTTTATAATATTTTCGCGTTCCTTACTTTTTTCAAAAACAAAGTGGTAGATTTTTTTTTTTGCGCATACATATTTGTAATAATAATATCTATTGCGCTTAATCTTTAGTTTGCAGATACACCAATTAATACTTGAGTAAATAACTAAAATCTTAATTAGACAAGGACAGCGAATCCGACCTGCTCTAAAATGAAATTTACTATGCTCATAGTTTTTATAAATTTTTATGTGGTCTTGACATTTTTAGATAAGTTTAAATTCTGTCTTTCCGTTGAATACTTTCAGCAGTAAAAGATCAGGTGTTCTAGGAGTGGTGTTTCAACATTACATTCGGTGCATTTTGGAGGCTCTACTTTTTTCATAAGGTATGAATAAGTTAACTTGCTGTTCCTTATGTAAATTTTCGTAAGAGCTATCTGATATTTTCGTGTCAGATTATCAGTTGGACTTTTGGTGGTAGTATTGTCTCTGATTTTGTGTAAGTACGTTTGTTTGCTTGATAGCCAGTTTTATTCCCGTTTTTATAGATAGGTTCTGAGAGTATTGTTCTAGCTTTTTTTTGCTGTTATGGGAGTATGTTTTAGGTTTGAAGTCCAATGGGCTGCTTTGTAGGCGTTTTTCTCTGTTAATTTCATTTTTGGCTGATCTGAGTCTGATGGGAGGAATGATAATGTTATGTTTTTTGTTGCTTACTAGGAGAGTATCACAACTCCGGATCACGGATTTTGCTCAAACTATGTAATAAGTTTCCAAATGTCAAAATATGAGTGGAAACATAATTTTAGACACCAACGCTCCATATTTCCCTAGTTATAGGCAATTAAAGAAAATTACTAAAAAAGTTACTAGATTTTTAAACGCATATAGTTCTTTAGAATTGATAGCTAGAAGCTTTAAACTTCTTTTTAATGAAAGCTGAGCTCAAATCCTTTCAAAATAGTAGTTATAGGGTATCAAAATATTATTTTTTCCCAAAGTTATAGCGTGATAAACATTGGACCTTATTTTTCTTTTTAAAACATTAATTAATAACAAAAGCTCAAATTGGGTTTAATATTTATCCCGCTATAACTTTGGGAAAAAATAATATTTTGACATGTTATAACTACTAATTTGAAAGGATTTGAGCTCAGCTTTCATTTAAAAAAAAGTTTTAAGCTTCTAGCTATCAATGCTAAGGAACTATATGTGTTTAAAAATCTAGTAACTTTTTTAGTGGTTTTCTTTAATTGCCTATAACTAGGGAAATATTGAGCGTTGGTGTCTAAAATTCTAATTCTTTTCATATTTTGACATTTGGAAACTTATCACAAAGTTTGAGCAAAATCCGTGATCCAGAGATGTGATACTCTCCTAGTTAGTTTGATTAATTCATTTTGGATCAGATTAAAGATTGAATTTTTTTAGTAAAGGTTTTTAATTTTGTTTAATACATTTACTGAATTGGTATATATAATGAAGAGCTCTTTTTTTGAGTCTCCTATTGATTCCAAAACTTTAGTTATGTCCCAGTATTGTGCTTGATTTGAGATGAGAGATTTTCATTTTTCCTGTATCTGTGGTTATAGCTATTCCAATTGTATTGTATGTGGTATGGGTATTTGTAAATATTTCTGTGGTTTTAGCCGAGAGGTGTTTGATGTATATGTATTAATAATTTTTGGGTTAAATATTTCTATTGATGGTGGAGCTGGAGTCTGGGTTAGAATTTTTGAAGCAGTGACGTTCCAATCTATTATGAGGTCGTGAATCTTTTTCGTTTATGATTTAGGAAAGTTGTTGTATTCCAGGTAAGAGATGGTTTTATTTTTGAATATTATTCTGAATGTTCGAGTATTAGGCAAGGAGGCTGTTTTGCAGGCAAATTAATAACTGTCTTTAATGTGCGAATGGGAGGATATTACTTTCAGCTAACAAGCTTGTAGTAGGGCTAATGTGGTAAGTTCCTAAATACATCTTAATGGATAGTATTAGGACTTTGTAGGTTTTTGTAGGTATCTTTTGATCAGTCTCCCGTGAGTTAGCTGCGATAGTTTTTAAAATTTTCAATCTACTTGATATAACTTTTTCTAGGTTTCGTAGGTGATATTTTCAGGTTAGTTTGTGATCGAAGTTGAGTTCTAGAATTTTTGTTTGGTTAACTACTTCAATTTCTTGGTTTTTTTGAGCCAGTTATGTAATTGGTATTATTTTACTGTTAGATTCTAGGTATGTTTTTATTCTTTTATTTAGTATTTTTTTTTATAAATTTGCAGATGTTTGTTAGCAAGATAGGTAAATAGTTCTTTGTACACGTTGAGTCTTTACCAGGTTTTTTTAATGGGATAACTGTGGCTAGTTTCCATTGTTCTGGAAAGACTTCACCGATCCATATCACGTTTAGTAGTTTTTCTAAATACTGGATTGCTGGAACAGGAAGGCCTTTTAGTAGTATGTTGGGGATGTGGTCAGGTCCAGGGCTGGAGTTTTTGCACTGCTTAATAGTTTCCATTATTTTTTCTATCGCTATTTTACTATTTAATATATTGTCTATTGTCTTATAATATCTAGTTGAATAAGATTCATTAAATGATTATTTTTTCTTGATTTATAACAATTCTTTTTAGTAGTTTTTATCACTCGAGTTACTGGCGAAGGTTTTTGCGCGTTCATTAGCTATTTCATATTCGTTAAATAATTTATTTTGATCTTCAGTAATAAGAGCTGGTATTGAAGTCGATTTGTATTTTCCTCGAATTTTTTGTATTTTCTGTTATAATTTGTGGTGGTGTCAAAGTCTTGCCAAAATTTCTTTTTGCTTTCTTTAATGATCCTTTTACGTATTACTCTTCTTTTGTTGAATCCAGTTTTATTATTAATGTTGTTATTTTTTTAAATCTCTTAAATGCATGCTTAGGTTCTTTCAAGGTTTGAGTGCACTTTTTGTTTCACCATGGTACTTGTTTTTTCTTGACAAAGTTTCTGATTTGTGGCATACTTTTGTTAGCTGCGGAGTAAATCATTTCGTTAAAATTTTTTAGGATTTGATTGATCGTTTGTTTGTTTTTTTTAATTTTAAGTTCTTGCAAGAGTTCTATGTTTTTTTCTATTTCTATATGGTATAGTGTCCAATTTGCTTTTTTGAAGTTCCATTTGTAAGTTAAGTAATTATTTTGGTTGCGCATATCTTCTTTTATGATGTGTATATTTGTTTCGTATATGTGAATGAATATCAGATAGTGATCACTATCGTGTAATTGGTCTGATACTTCCAGTATATAGGCTATGGGGGTTCTGGGTCACTCCCTCCCCCCTTCATTACTGGGTCACCCCCCTCCCCTCTGGAGTTTTGGGTCACCCCTCCCTCTTCAGTACTGGATCACCCCCACTCCTCTGCATTTTTGGGTCACCTCCCCTGCCCCTCTGCAATACTGGCGCACTTGCATTTCTATGCAATTGCACAAGCGTCGATAAGGTAGGGAATATCCCAAGATGCGGATAGTTTTTATTTGAATATTTTATTTTTAATATTTAAATAAATTAATTTTTAATAAATTAATTTAATATTATTTTTATTAATTTTTAAATAAAAATTTTTATTTAAAAATTTTTTTAGCAAGAAAAAAAAATTTTTTTTTATAATAAATAATTATTAATTATTGTTAATAATTATTAATAATTAACAATATTTAAAAAATTAATTAAATTAATAAATAAAAATGGAAACATTCGATAAACTGCGGATATACAAGTTTCCAAAATTATTAAGTGTAATGACTCCATGGTAGAGTGGTATAAGTGCAAGCCTCTCGACCAGAGGGTCACGGGTTCGACCCCAACCCAAGTCGACTTTTTTTTCATTTTTAAAATTTTATAAATTTTAATTCAAAGTGAAAATTTATTTGATTTGAATTAAAAAAGCACTTTGAAAATTTTTTCAAATTTATATCTTAAGTAAAAATGAATTTTTCGGTTTCTCGCGTATACACATAGAATCCCCGATCTTTTAAACATCGCACCGTATAATAGTTCATTACTCGGATCCTAGGTGGCGTATGACTTTACACAAGTAAAGTAATGAAGTTTAAAACATAAAAGAAGCATTAATCAAGGGCTGAAATATTCGATTGACTTTCGATAATTTCGAAAGTCGGACAGAAATTAAATTAATTTCAAAATGGAGTCAAAGGACGAGTACCAACTCACCAAGGAGGACTACCAGTGACTGGTCATGGCCCAAGCATATGCTGCTGAGGTGACTCGAACTCTAGGAGTGACCAGGCAATCACCAGTCAGTGATGGATTTCGAAGATGCTTATATGATATCCAACAGCCAACTTCAGAGTATATACTACAGAATAATATATTCTACTTATACTCTAATTCTACGGTATGCTCTGAAGTTGGCTAAAGGATATCCTAATATATAGATATACATAAATGTATAAAGCATCCTCGAAATCCATCACTGTCACCAGTGCAGCCTCCCAGAGAAACCAAGGAAGTCCAAACGGATATCCAGGCAGCGCACGAATGGGGCAAGGCTCAACAGGCGGCCAAAAAGAACACGACAGCAGCGAAAAGGAAGGCGAAACAAGGAACCCCACAGTCTTTTCAACCAAAGTCAGGTTTGAGAATTAAAAACTCTCAAACTCTGACTGAGGATGAGAAGGCTGAGTTAGCTAAGCGTCTCCAAAAACGCTAGGCTTAGCCAAACGTCTTTGTAGACACTTGCCATTTTTTCAGGCTGATCTCTATTTTGAGATCGGCTGCACATCAAATCAAAAAATAATTTTTCAGCTTTTCTAAGTTTACATCAAGAATATTGCAATTATTCAAAAATGTAGAACTTAGAAAATTTTCTAACTATATCCAATTGAATTTTGTTAACAAGTTTGATTGGATTTGAGACTAAGTCCTTAGATCTAGTTTTACCAATGAGTTTAAATACTGATATGAATGAGTTTAAATACTGATATGAATGAGTTTAAATACTGATATGAATGAGTTTAAATACTTATATGAATGAGTTTAAATACTGCTAAACAAGTTTAAATACTGCTAAACAAGTTTAAATACTGCTAAACAAGTTTAAATACAGCTAAACAAGTTTAAATACTGCTAAACAAGTTTAAATACTGCTAAACAAGTTTAAATACTGCTAAACAAGTTTAAATCTTATTATGAAGATGTATGTGAATAATAACAAATAGAATAAGAAAGTGGTAAGAGCCCGAACCATCGCCCTTAACCTATGAGGAACAACCACAAGTTTTCCTCTGCTTTCAACTTTCTTATTCTCATTTTCTTTATTTTAACAATTCATAATATAAAAAAATAAATAATAAATTTAATCTAATATAATACATTAATTATACATCGCGAACAATATGCTTTTATCTAATTCCGTGCGACTGAACAGTGAATATATAGTCGTTTGTTCCAAGTTATGGCAAGCGCAATCGACTTCATCCCTTCCTTCATCTTCTTCGGGTAGTGGCGTCTGGATTGGAAGGTATTGAGTGAGTAGCCATTCCTTAAGAGCATGCGCATTCGTCACCGCACATACTGGTTTCTTTGCAAATGGATGACAGTCACATTTGCAACCATCGATATCAATCTTCTTGAGGGCTTTTAACTTAGGACATCCAATTTCCTCCATGTTGACAATAGTTCTAGAAAAAAAATAAGATTAATTAACAATGGTCAAGTATACATTTATATTCATACTTACTTTCTTGGTAAAATCTCTTGTATCCATCTTTTTTTCTCAAGACCTTTGACGTATATTTTGACAGCACTCTTCAGACTATCTTGTAATACTTTGATTACGTCACAGTATGGAGTTTCTCCAGCTTCCCACGGAATTCCATGATGCTTCTTCTCTAACCATTCGTTTACCGACTGTTCCACAGCGAGCAGTTTCTTCCACTTACAAGGAGGTTGGAAAAAGTATACCAAGGGCTTTACATCCTTCTCTACGGAAATAATGGCGACCTCTTTTACAACAAATAGGTTCGAGGATCTTCTGAAGCCTTGTACGTCTAATACGTATTCCATCATCTTTGCTCTCTCCTTGATGTTGCTGCTAGCTCTCTAAACTGAAAAATGATTTGACAGAGCTCGTGAGCTTTCTTTTATACTCTCATCCCTTCTCTCTGTAAGCTACCACCTCCATCACATCCCCTCTCTTTGAGCTGCACCAATAATAACTTCTCTCTAAACTCCCACTACCATCATATCCCCTCTCTTCCAAGTTCCAGCACCATCTGAACCTCGCCC
Organism: Anastatus disparis; assembly: GCA_017163975.1. Lineage (NCBI taxonomy): Eukaryota > Metazoa > Arthropoda > Insecta > Hymenoptera > Eupelmidae > Anastatus > Anastatus disparis. The sequence goes on along the minus strand of JAFFSR010000050.1, from coordinate 942,769 downwards.
ACGCTTCCAAAAATGGGTATAAATGGAGGAGCTCCGCGACCTGAAAATCATTCTTGTGCCTCAAGCTAATCGAGAAGGAAGTCCTCTGATAAGTCCACAAAGAGTTTATTTTCAAAGATCTCCAAATCATCATCAAAGTGTATTACAAAGATAGAAAATTTCCCGATAGATCTTCATAATAGGTAAATATTATATGAGCTATTATTTTTTAAGTACATATTGCAAGAGCTAATTATTTATTTATTTACAGACGTCTTGATCATCGAACAGAGCAGTTTAACAAAGGGAAAGTCTCAAAGAGTACAACGTGAGAGGGATCTCCACAACCAATTGATAAATCTACAAGGATAAGATGCAATCCTCTGAATATTTCTCGCATACTGTCAAGCTGCTTCAAGATTCGTTGGAGTATCAGAAAAATGGCCAAGCTGATATCAACGACTTGGAATCTTGGAGAAGTCTGTGTACCGCTGCCATTGATGGCTTACGTGCTTTGATGACTTCTCATTTATCCAATCATCAGAAGAAAAAGTGCCAGACTTCTATGGTTCATCTGCTCACCATCCAATCCAAGCTGCAAAGTCTTCTGAAAACAGGCGGGCGTGTACAAGATCCAGTCCAGAACGAGTTGCAACCTATGAACAATCAAAAGAGCGTTCAATGGGATGACTTCCAATCAGCATTCGAGACTCGCATACGATCTGGTGTGATTTCCAACCTAGGCCATCTGGATATCATCATATTCTTGGCTGATGCTCGAGCAGTGTTCGAGTCAAAGATCACCGATGCTCTCAAGGAATATGCAGCAATCAAAGTCAACGCTGAGCTGTCGGCAGAATGTATGGTTCAAAAGGATGATTCGATAGTCGCCGAAGTTAAATATTTCAAAACGGAGAATGCTGCCATCTTCCAGACTACCGACATCATCCAATGGTTTGACAGTAACTTGAAGCAGCCCATTCTTCGGGAAATGGAGGAATTCAAGCAGAAGGGATCTGGATGGAGCTTGCAAGAGATATTGAACCTCACTATCAACATCAATAAGCTCAACCCCATGAGAGGAAGCTCATACATCCAACTACCAAAGTCTATTCAAAATAAGAAAGCATGTATGAACGTGCAAAATGATGATGACCAATGCTTCAAGTGGGCGATTTTATCTGCGCTATATCCAACTGATGAGAATGCAAAGCGAGTCAGTAAATACACAGATTACGAAGACGAGCTCGACTTTAAAGGAATAGATTTTCCAACTCCAGTAAAACAGGTTGCTAAATTTGAAAATCAGAACGCTGTCTCCATTAATGTATACATACTAAAGAAGTCTGGCATCAACTATTCAGTGCATCCATGTCATGTAACCTCTCTCAAAAAGGAACTTCACGTCAATTTATTACTTATTCAAGACGTCTACGTTGACGATGATGAAGAAGCCGGCAGCAATGACGAGGACTCACTACCCAAATTCCATTATGTGTGGATCAAGAACTTGTCACGACTTGTAAGAAAACAAGTAACGAGACATAATAATCATCATTACATTTGCGATAGATGTCTACATTTCTTCAATAACGAAGAAAAATTCAAGCATCGCGAAGTAGACTGTCAGCAGATGAATACATGCAGGATTCGATTGCCTTTAAAGGAAGATAATATGCTATCTTGCCGTAACTACAAGAACAAAACTAAAGTCCCATTCACCATCTATGCGGATTTCGAGTGCTTGTTAAAACCTGTGGAGGACGATGTAAAAGTCTATCAACAACATCAGGCCTACAGCATCGGCTACTACGTGAAGTGTAGCTTCGATGATAAAAGGTCCGGCTACTTCAGCTACAGGCAAGAAAAAGAAGACACGAAGACTCCTGCTCAGTGGTTTGTGGAGAAACTAGGAGGATTAGCCGATGAACTAAATTCATTGTATACTAATCCAAAACCCATGAATCTTACTAGAGAAGAGGAAGCTGAGTTCAAAGCAGCGAGGTCTTGCCATATCTGCAACAAATCTTTTACTCCTGCTGCTATCAAAGTTCGAGATCATTGTCATCTGACTGGGAAATTCAGAGGAGCTGCTCACGAGGGATGCAACATCAATTTCAAAGACGCACGTTTCATCCCAGTAATATTCCACAATTTGACTGGTTACGATTCACACTTCATCATCAAGGATCTCGCTACAGCTGACAACTTTAAAGGACGAGTACAGAGAATAAGGAGTGCTACATTTCCTTTACCAAATATGTAGAAGGAAGCGATGTGAGTTTCCGTTTTTTAGACTCCTTCAGATTCATGGCATTATCTTTGGAGAAATTGGCCTCGTACCTGGATAGATTCGATATAACAACGCAGAACTTCCACGAATCCAACTATACAGATGAGCAGATCAAGCTGTTAGCGAGAAAAGGAGTCTTCCCTTATGATTATGTAAGTTGTTTGGAAAAGTTGGAAGATAAGGAGCTCCCGTCTAAAGAAGAGTTTTACAATAAGTTGAACGAGAGCGAGATCAGCATGGAAGATTACGAGCATGCTAAAAATGTGTAGGAAAAGCTCAAGATTAAGACGCTCAGAGAGTATTCAGATGTCTATTTGAAAACGAATGTACTCTTATTGGCCGAAGTCTTTGAAAATTTTAAAGCAACTTGCATGGACGCGTACGGATTGGATCCGGCGCATTATTATACGACTCCAGGCTTGACATGGGATGCCATGTTGAAACACACCAACATCAAACTGGAGCTATTAACGGACATCGATATGCTCATGTTTGTGGAGAGAGGTATTAGAGGAGGAGTCAGCCAATGTTCCAACCGTTACGCCAAGGCCAACAACCAGTATATGGAGGACTTTAATCCGGCTAAGGAAGATAAGTACCTCATGTACTTCGATGCGAACAATCTGTATAGATGGGCGATAACTCAACATCACCATATGGAGATTTCAAGTGGGGCAATACGGATTATATCAACGAGCATCTGGAAGTTATCTCTGAGATCCCTGATGATTCAGATATTGGATTCATTCTCGAGGTGGATCTAGAATATCCTGCAGAAATTCACGATGCCCACAAGGATCTCTATGTCCTACCTCTATGTCCTGAACACCAAGCGCCATCTGGTAGCAACCAGAAAAAATTGTTGACGATTCTCCATGATAAAAAACGCTATGTGATCCATTACAGAGCGCTCAAACAAGCAGCAGAGAACGGACTGATCATCAACAAGATACACAGGATGGTGCAGTTCAAACAAGGTCCATGGTTAAAGACGTACGTGGATATGAACACAGAAAAAAGGCAGCAATTGAAGAATGAGTTTGAAAAACTATTCTTTAAACTCATGATCAATGCTGTCTATGGCAAGACCATGGAGAACGAGCGCAAAAGAGTGGATGTTAAGCTCGTCAACAAATGGAGTGGATGATATGGTGCAGAGGCCTTAATCGCAAGCCCCAACTTCCACAGCAGGTCAATATTCGACAAGAATCTCGTAGCGATTCAGCTAGCTAGGACCGAGATTACGATAAGGAAGCCGATCTACGACACGCTACCTTGGGGTCACTACTCCGAACTAAGCGAGCTGATTCAAATTCTGTATCCGTATATGGTCGAATAGTTTCATTCAAAGATGGTTCATCGGACTCGTAAGATTTCTCTGCAATGCTATCATTATTTACACTCATGGCATCAGTAGCTTGTTCCTTGGTTTCAAGATTCCTTTCAGACGTCTCAACAAGTTTCTGTAGAGGATCGACTATTGGTTTGAAAGTTTCTCCAATAGCTTTCTCGAAATTATCCTTTCCATATTTCAATAGATTGTATTTACGCTTAACTGCATTTCTTGCTTTGATAAGTTGATGCAATATATCTTTTCTTTGGCGAATGTCGGCTATGTTGTCGATTCAACGTTCAATCGTGCAATGTCATGACTACACTAAGAGTGTGCTATATTTATAGCAAAACAGTCAAAGCCCTTTCCATAGCTGCCAGCATTGATTGAACTATCTTTTTCAATCATCAAGAAAACATACTTATCATCGGTTCAACTTCGTAAACATAGGCTTTTAAATTGTGCATAAGTCATGTCCGAATTTACGTGATCATCGTACAGATGTCTCAAGTTGACATCATCTTGTCGGAAAATTATTAATAAATTTACATTGTCTCTTACAAGATGTTTCGGTACATGAGCATAAGATTGACAGAGATAGAAACAGTCGACGTTTTTATGTCTCCCCATGCAGAAAAATGCTCTCACATTATCCTGTTTCTCGCAAGCTATATCATCGAATACCATTATGGAATCGTGTAAGGCATCGTCAGGTGATACTACTGATTCGTGTTCGCTGAATGAAAAATATTGTATACCGTCTATCGGTTCGAGGAGTTCCTTCAAATACTTATACTTTGGTTGATTTAGAGACTTCGAGTAGACATATACGTTCTCGAATCTTATTCCATTAGGATGTGTAATCATTGCGAGTAGGCTATTAGTTTTACCGCAGTTAGATGGTCCACAAAATATGGCTCGAATACTATCCGGAAGTAAGTCTCCGTGCCTCTTTGTCTTTTTTTCCTGCTCGACTATCGTGTCAAAATTTACGATTGGAAGTTTAACCGGATGTTCTTTAAAATTCATGTTGATGCAATTAGATCTCAAACTAGAGTGATCGATTTAGTATAAATAGAGGCCTTATATACTCTCACAAGCATCAGTCTTCACTTAACCTTCATAGGGTGATGATCGTACATTATCAACAACGACAACGTCGACGTGGCCGAGGTTTTTTCAATAAAGTCATCAACAGTCTTCCGTTCGAACTTCATATTCCAGGATATCAGTACTGCGGACCAGGTACAAAATTAGCTAAACGATTAGCTCGAGGTGATCCAGGAATCAATCTTCTTGACAAGGCTTGTAAGAAGCACTATATAGCTTATTCGCAAAACCGCGAGGACATTGGAGCGAGAAACACTGCAGACAAAGTGTTGGCAGAGAAAGCTTGGCAGAGAGTAAAATCAAAGGACGCAACCATAGGAGAGAAAGCAGCTGCTTTTGCTGTTAGTAAAGCAATGAAGTTAAAGTCTACATTCGGTATGGGTATGAGAAAGAAGAAGGGAGCAGCCATTACATTCAATAATGTAGTAAAAGCTGCCTCAAAATCGGTAGTTCCCAGCAATTGTGCTCGTAAAGTTATTTTATCAGCATTGAAAGGTGCACGTAGTGCCGTTAAAGCAGCAGGTGGTAAAGAAAACGTTAAGATTCCACGCAAACTACCGATCCCAAAGAAAGTTGGAGGATTTTTACCATTTCTCATACCGTTATTTGCCGGTTTGAGTGCAGTTGGTGGTATTGCAGGTGGCGCTGCTGGTATAGCTAAGGCAGTTAACGATTCTAAATCTGCCAATTCACCTTACCATGGTAAAGGTTTAAAAAAAAAAAGATGGACGAAGTAAGATTGCCTGAGAGAGCTCTCACTGACGCTGATATCATCAAGTATGCTAAAATTTTGAAAATTCCAAACTTCCGAGGAGTTTTTATGCGAAATGCATTACCAAAAAGTGGTCCTCGTTATCGTGAATCGGCCATCGTTAATCTTGATGATGCAGATGGACCAGGAACTCATTGGGTAGCTTATCGAAAACGAGGAAATAGCGTAGTCTATTTCGATAGTTTTGGAGATCTTCAGTCACCTTTAGATTTGATATTGTACTTGGGTGTTGATGAAATAAAGTACAACCCTCAAAGATACCAAGACTTCAATACATTTAATTGTGGTCACCTTTGTCTAAAGTTCTTCTGCAGAACTCTTGGTATATAAAGCAAGAAGCATGCGAATATCGACTTATTATAAGTTTAACAGTCATCATGAAAGATTCAATGACGTTAAGTCTTTCGAATACAGCATCCATACTCGAAGCACAATATTTTCTGCCTATTGAACTTTTTCCCGATAAAAATTATGTTCTTGGTTTAGTTGCTTTCATGGCCTTCAATTTAATACCTAACATTGATGAGGGTAGCAATCTATTCCATGTTGATAAAGAAGAAATTACTTTACCGACAGGTAGTTACGAGATCGAAGACATAGAGAATTATCGTAGCGAGACATTGACACACAAGAATATCTCAATCAGTATAAAACCTAACAATAATACTCTTCGTAGCGAAATAAAGTGCAATCAACCGATTGATTTTTGACCAAAAAATTCTATAGGATCTTTATTGGGGTTCGCTAAACGTCTTCTCGAAGCAGACGTCACTCACAGTTCGGATTTACCAGTAGCCATCTTGAAGGTCAACGCTCTACGAATAGAGTGTGACATCACCTGCGGTGGGTATATAAACGGTCAGCGAGTGCATACGATACACGAGTTCTTCCCAGCAGTACCGCCAGGATATAAGATCATCGAAGTTCCTTCACCGGTCATTTACCTTCCGATCGTCGTCAAGAGCATAGATCACATTCAAGTGCGCATAGTCGATCAAGACGGACAACTTGTTAATTTTCAAGGAGAAATTATTAGCATCAGATTACATCTTAAACAAGCGTAATGGGCATTGTATTTAATTCCAAAGTTGGAAAAGGCTATTAAAGCAGATCAAGATGGAAACCAACCATCAGTCAGCCAAGAGCAGACGAAGCGTTAACACGGCAAAACATACAGTTTCTAAGGAGTCTCGGCCTTCGCGTCGTCCCTGGTGGAAAATAACTTGTTTATTCTTTTGTTGTTTACAGAAAAATGGAAGAAATACTAAGCATAAAGTCAGCTGTAAAGTATGACGAATCAATTGAGCATTACGAGGTACATACTCATCAACCATACTCAGCATCCAACTTCAACAACAGCGATGAGATTCGTATAGCCATTCAACATCAAGATTTGTGTCTTCTACCATCACGCAGTTCGCTACATATTTGTGGTAGACTAGTGAAAGCCGATGGAGCTGCTGTAACTAATACTAAATTAGTCAACAACGCCATCTGTCATATGTTTGAGGAAATACGCTACGAGATCAACGCAGTAGAAATCGATAAGTGTAAGAATGTAGGTCTGACTACTGTAATGAAAGGTTGGGTTTCGCTCAATCCCAGTCAAAACTTGATTATTGAGAACGCAGGATGGCTTGATGTCGAAGAAACGCAGCAGTTGAATAACAATGCAGGTTACTTTGACGTATCAATTCCTCTCGCTATGATTCTCGGCTTCGCTGAAGATTATCGTAAAATCGTAATCAATGTGAAACACAAGCTCATTCTCACAAGATCGAGAAACGATTTGAACGCTGTTATACAGACAGCACCAGACCCAGCTCATCCTAACGCGTTTGAGAATTTCAAGATTGAATTGAATAGAATAGAGTGGCTTATGCCTTACGTAGTAGTATCAAGTGCGTACAAGATTCAACTATTAAATCATGTTGAGAAAGATAAACCGATCGATATGAGTTTTCGTAGTTGGGATTTGTACGAGTATCCACTACTTCCCACAACATCTAGGCATGTTTGGACCGTCAAAACTTCCAATCAGCTGGAAAAGCCACGATTCGTAATACAAAGTTTTCAAACGAATCGAAAAAGTCAGAGAACTATCAACGCGAGTCGCTTCGATCATTGCAATATCAGTAATGTAAATCTGTTTCTCAATTCTCAATACTATCCTTATGGAAATTTGAATTTAGATATCCCACATAATCAATACGCAATGCTATACGATATGTACGCCAACTTTCAAAGTGCTTACTATTTTAAAGATATCGAGCCTATGCTAAAAAAGCAACATTACATCGGATACTTACCTTTAATCGTGATCGATTGTTCTAAACAAAACGAATCGTTAAAGAGTGCCCCTGTGGACGTTCGACTGGAATTCGAATCGAGAGGTAATTTTCCAGCCGGAACTTCTGCTTACTGCTTAATCTTGCACGATCGTGTAGTTCAGTACAGCGCCACGACCGGTAACGTACGAAAACTTGTATAAGAAAATCATTATAAAAAGCTGACTCGTCAGTAAGAGTCTCTCATTCAGGATGGAGTACTTGGTAGATATGCAAGGCTTCAAACAGCCAGGCAATGACTACATTCTCAAAGAATTGGCTATAGTTCCTCTCAAAGATGATTCCGACCCTGTTTTACTCTTATTTGAGAAACCTTATCCATGGCGTCGACTATCGGATAAATATAAGAGAGAAAATATATGGTTAGAAGAGCATTACCATGGACTATCTTGGGATTCAGGAAATATTCCCTACACGGATGTAGTAAAATTACTCAGAGAGGCATTACACGATGCTAGTAAAGTCTTGGTTATGGGCTCCATCAAGAAAGCATGTTTAGAACGCTTCAAGTTCAGAGTTCATGATGTAGCAGAAATGGGTTTTCCACCGCTAGACAAGATCAAACTTGTCACGGTTTGCCCGCATCATAATGGAGCATACAGAGCTAGTTGTGCGCTTCACAACGTAAGACTTATGAAAAAATTCCTCACTGAGAGTATTTCCGAGAAAATGGAGTGTGATTAACTATAAATAACAGATGCTTTTCGATTTTAGATTTATTCCAAAATGGGACAGGCTTCAACAAGCATGGGAGGATATAACTCCTGTGATCAAAATTCAGATCAAAATTGTTCAGAGTATACACCCCTTCTTCGTAACAGACGAAAGAAAGATGTAAATTGGAAAGAATATGTGGATGAAAAATATTCCAGTATGAATCAATCATCATCGAAAACAGAATCATCGAATATTAAATATAAAAAATTATAATATTTAATATTCAAAATAGTAGATATGGATATAGCAGGTAAAAATAGTAGATATAAGCAGGTTAACATTGCACTTGTTAGATGACGCAGGTCTGCTATCGATCGCCGTATGGTCACACTGTTACTTATCTTTGATTTTTCAAAGGCGTTTGATAGAGTTCCTCATACCAAATTACTTCTAAAGCTATTCACTATGAACTGCTTGGATATTGTAATAAAATAGTTCGCTTCATATCTATCAAATCATTCCTACTCTGTGATTGATGATTCTCATAAATCAAAGGAATGGTTGTAAGTGTCAGCTGGTGTCCCCCAAGGGCAGTGTTCTTGGGCCATTATTATTTTTATTTTTTATAAACAATGTCTCTTGTGTTCTGTCTTCAACTAAACTTATTAATATTCTTTCCACCGCCGATCTACAGATTTACGAATCAATCTTGCCGGTAAATCTGGGAGATGAGGTCAATCTCATAAATCACGAGATTGCTTCTGTAGTTAAATGGGCAGATGATAATGGCTTACTTCTAAATGCAGGGGAAACTCGGGCCATTTTTATTGTTAGTGAGCAATATGTCTCTTGTTTAAAGGATATCTCTGCCCTTAGTATTTTAATTGGTGATACAGTCGTTCCATACTCCTCAGTTAAGATATCAAACCTAAGTTGAAGTCTAAAAAAACATCAAATTTAATATTTTCTTATAATATTAATTGGTAGAACATTTTTTTATCTTAAATACATATTAAATATAAGGCTTCAATGCATGAATATTTTCAAAAGATCTCATCCTTAACTAGTTAAAGTCCTTTTCTCTAATCGACGAATTGATTTTTCCTATTTTTGTTGTTGCGACAGGATTTCTCAGCCAATTTTCAACCAATTGACTTCAAAATTTGCAGAGGTCTTTGATTTATATATCTTCACAAGTTCACCGTCTGAAATTTTGATAAGACAAGCTCAAGTGAATGTTGAACAAAATTACTTACATCAAATTTTCAAAAATGCCTGCTTTTTCTAATATTTTCCACTTTTTCCAAACAATACTTTTTTAATTAATTTTCTTTAGAAAACTGAAACAATAAACTTGTGAAGATATATAAAGTGAAGATCTCTATAAATTTTGAAGTCAACATGTCGAAAATTAGCTAAGAAATTCTAGGACAACTAAAAAAATAGACTAAATTAATTCATTGACAAGAGAAAAAGATTTCAACTATCAAATGAGGTCTTTTGAAATTATTTATGGATCAAGGTCTTAAATTTAATATCTATTTAAGATAAAAAAAAGTTTCATCAATTAATGTTATTAAAAAAAAAATTATCATTACTTTTAAATTAAATTTTTTTCAAACCTTATCTCAGACATGTTACTTTAAAAATCTTGGCATATGAATATCCTCCACACCCAATTGAAACAAAGAGGTCTCTTCTATGATCCACAAAGTACATGCTACTTCTCGATCACTAAAATTTTTCGAACACGAGGAAACAATTGGTCGAGTGCTTGATCTTTCCTTATTTTGACTACGCAGTAGTTTGCCTACAATGATCTTCCGCAAACCTTAAATTTACGCTTGCGTAGAGTTTTCGATACCTGCGTACGCTTTGTTCATGGTCATATAGGTGGACGAAGTAGAGTAACGCTGTTTCGTCTTGATTATCGTTGGCTTTCTGTATAGAGTAGGCGCTAATACCTAAAAATTTCCGTGGCATATAGTATGGTTGCTCATGGTACTCCATCTTACCTTGCTCACTTAGGTTAACAGTACTTAATACTTATCTTGTGTAGAACTTCGTAACGATAAATTTGGTTAAGAATTAGCCATCGTAGCTTAATGTTGAGGAACTCGCGTTAGAGCGGTCTCACTTGGGCGTAAGCCCGTTTGATTAATTTCGTTTATACTTACAGTCAAACTTTCTGAAGTTGGCCACTAAAAATCGAATGTTGAAATTTAATCATTTTTTTTGCAGATAATTAAAGGTTTATACGTCAAAATTAATGTCAAAAAATATTTTTTGAAAATTTCAATTTTTGAAAAAGTTATAAACAAATGAATTTTTTTACGCTATTTTGTTTAAATAGCGATTTCTCGGCAACGACTCAATACAAATTAACGAAATTTGGTTTACATATGTATTAATATTAACAGAATAAAATAATAAAAAAATATTCTGTAAAAACTAAAAAATTGTTTGAAAAAAAAAACGATTTCGAAAAGAACAATTGAAAATTTATTAAACTTCTCCGAAGTCTAGGAAATTTTTTTGAGGGGGATCTTATTCTTTGAACCTTAAGGGGCATCCTCATACCGATATAGAGTTCTACCTTATCTACATTTAAATTATAAATTTTAATAAAAATTTAACTATTCATGACTGAAATTCGTAGGGGGGGGCACATTCTTAACATGCCAAAGAATTTATTGCAATGTTAAAAGACAATATAAAGGTAAAAATAAAGGCGAAAACTGCTTGACGAGATGTAAAACGGACACTACACCTGTACTTATAGATATTAACTTCCTTTCCATTTTATTGCTGAATTTCCAGAAAAGAAATGCATTAGCTTGTAATATGTACCATGATAATTATTTAGTTAAATTTTCAAATAAATTCATTCATTAGTTATTAAGAATTTTAGGTTCCAAAATTATTTATTAAAATTTTTCGATATTGTACAGGAATTGAAATATCTTAAAAACTAATGAATGAATTAATTTGAAAATTTAACTGAATAATCTTTATGGTACATACTACAAGCTAATGCATTTTTTTACTGAAAATTTTGCAATAAAATGAAAAGATAGTCAATATTTACGAGTTCAGATGTAGTGTCCATTTCACATCCCCTTAATACCATTAACTTTTCAATGTAGTTATGAACAGGGTTGTGCAAATGAGTAATTATCCATTAATAATTAATAATTAAACTTTTAGTCATTAATTACAAGACACGTAATCGATAACTAATATAATTATCTGATGTTTAATTGAGAATAAAATTTTAATTATCAATTAAATGAGAGTTTGATTGATAATTAAAGGTTAAGTTATTAATTAAATGACAAAGAATTGATAACTAATTTCAATTATTTGAGGTTCAATTAAGAATTAAATTTTAATTATTAATTAAATGAGAGTTCAATTGATAATTAAAAGTACAGTTATCAATTAAATGACACAGAATTGATAACTAATTTCAATTCTCTTAAGTTTAAGAATTAAATTTTAATTATCAATCATATAAGAGTTTGATTGAGAATTAAATTTTAAATATCAATTAAATAAGAGCTTAATTAAAAATTAAAATTCAGTTATCAATTAAATGACCCATAATTGATAACTAATTTTAATTATCTTAAGTTTAATTAAGAATCAAATTTTAATTATCAATCATATAGAAGTTTAATTGAAAATTAAATTTTAATTATCCATTAAATAAGAGTTTAATTAAAAATTAAAATTCAGTTGTCAATTAAATGACCGATAATTGATAACTAATTTAAATTATCTGAAGTTTAATTGAGAATTAAATTTTAATTATCAATTAAATAAGAATTTAATTAAAAATTAAAATTCAGTTATCAATTAAATGACCCATAATTGATAACTAATTTTAATTATCTTAAGTTTAATTAAGAATCAAATTTTAATTATCAATCATATAGAAGTTTAATTGAAAATTAAATTTTAATTATCCATTAAATAAGAGTTTAATTAAAAATTAAAATTCAGTTATCAATTAAATGACCGATAATTGATAACTAATTTAAATTATCTGAAGTTTAATTGAGAATTAAATTTTAATTATCAATTAAATAAGAATTTAATTAAGAATTAAAATTAAGTTATCAATCAAATGACCCATAATTGATAACTAATTTTAATTATCTGAATTTAATTGAGAATTAAATTTTAATCATCAATCATATAGGAGTTTAATTGAAAATTAAATTTTAATTATCAATTAAATAAGAGTTTAATTAAGAATTAAAATTCAGTTATCAATTAAATGACCCATAATTGATGACTAATTTTAATTATTTGAAGTTTAATTGAGAATTAAATTTCAATTATCAATTACATAAGAGTTGCATTGATAATTAAAATTTAAGTTATCAATCACATGACCCGTAATTGATAACTAATTTTAATTATCTAAAGTTTAATTGAGAATTAAATTTGAATTATCAATCATTTAAGAGTTTTATTGATAGTCTATATTTTACTTATCAATTAAATGACCCGTAATTGCTAACTGATCCTCTACAAGAAGTGAATTTTATCTTTCGATAAGCCTCTATAACACTAGATGTACTTCGTTGTAGATGATACCTCATTTTTTGATTCCCTGTTATAAAACCAGATACACTTATGATGGATGATGTTCCGTCCAACTGTAGGTTATCCTGAGACCTAGGCATTGTCTACATAAAGTGACTCGTGTTTTTCAATTTCTGATTGACAAAATTTCTGATTGCGCGGTCGATAAATCAAGAAGATTTCTATAATAACTATGGGAGTTAATATATAAAACGTCGGGGACGACGTTACCACGGCCTCAGACGTGTTACGAGTGCCGTATAGTAGCGAATATAGAAAAAATGCAAGTACGCAGTTTATAGAATATGAAGCGACCAAAGAAATGAAAATGCATCGGTGGGAATATCTCAACGTTTGAGCGCTTGTCTGTCGTGCAAGAGGCCCGGGGTTCGATCCACGTCGCGGACGCTTTCTCGCCTTTTTTATAATTTAATATTTTATTAGTCGCTTAATAATAAAATATAATTCGTAACAAAAGTTATTCCTAATAATTTTAGTATTTTTATAATGTATTATTATTAATAAAGAGATTAATGTATAATAAAAAAAAATAGAAACTATTTTAGTATCAATAAATTTCTATAATTATCAATTATTTATTTAAATTTACAAATTTAGTTATTTTTCTTTAAATTTAATAAATTTAATTATTATTATCTGTATTTTGTTTTTAGGCATTCATATTTGTTTGTACCTCAAACTGGTCTACATCGTGTATACCTAATTTCAATGTTTACCTATAATTACAGAAATAAAATTTTGTAATTATATGTATGCTAAAATTAAAAATACACTGTGCATACCAGAATTTGGTGTATACACTGTGTACACCAAAATTGGGTGTATACACTGTGTACACCAAAACTGAGTGTACACATCATGCACACTAAAATTGGGTATATACCAAAATGAATACCTAACACTGGGTGTACATCAAAATCAAAAGCACTCTTAAATTTCGGGTGTTCTTGACGGTGTTTTCTTGGTGTTTTTTCGGCATACGAAATAATCCTCAAAATTTTAGTGTTGATTAAGTGCTGATTACAGTGTTATTTTCGGTGTGTATTTAAGTTTATTTTTCGTAAGGAAATATTTATTTGATATTTCTTTTAATATCTTTTTGTAATTTCATTAGTTTACTAAATCATTCATCATAACGTTTTTATCATATTTTCAAATTTTTAAGCCTTATTAGTTGGTAGTAACAATTTTTATTATGATATAAAACATTTGATAAATAAATATAGATAGAACTATGGTTATATAACCTAATATTTACTATAACCCTTTAAAAAAATACTATAATAAAAACTATAGTTATTTACTTTACTGAACTATGATATATTATAATTATTACAGTAAAACTATGATATACTGTAATTATTTCACGGTACTATAATCAATAACTATAATAATAACTACAAAATCATAATTATTAATTACAATATATTCAACGATTAATTCTACAACTACATTGCGTAATCAATGATTATAATCTTGTAGTAATGATTATAGTTATTGATTATGATACTGCAACGTTCTGATTAATTATAAATATAAATATAATTTTATTGATGAACGTTACAGTTTTGCTACGCCGAGCGGATGCGTAGCAAATATATTTAGTTGCGTGGCAGAGAGAAAAAAGGATGTGATTTCTTTCGTGAGCTCGAGAACTCGTTAAGAATCGGAAGGGATTTAGAAAAAGAAAAGTTTTTAAATAATTTGTCAGGCTTACCTTAAAGTTCCTGGTTTATTAAGCAATATGTATATATATATATATATGGGACGTTTCACGTCAACTCACCTAACAAAAAAATAGAATTCGTCGAAAATCTGTGAAAATGTTCTATTTGATACCCAAAATATGCAAAAAAAATTTTAGAGGTCCAGGTCAAAGGGGTCAGGATTTAAACGTGATGGGATTTTTCGAATTTTCCAAATTTTTTGCTAAATAAATATTTTAATGAATTTTTTCCTCAAAAACTATCAATTTTTCGTTAAAACTTAATAGAATACTTTTTCTTGGAAATTAGATGTAGAATTCACCTGAATTTTTGCAAATTATAATATACTGATTTTTATGCTTACTTGATCGATTTAAACATACTATTTAGTATATCTAAAAATCGAGCAGGTTAAATTGGCTTTTTAAAGTCTTATTTTTTTGGTTTTTTTATGAGGAAAAAATATACGAAGCCTCCAGTTGGGCAGCCTTCTCAAAGTTACTTAATTGTGCAAAAATGTCTGTAAAAATCGTTATTTTGGATCAATGATGAGATTCGTGATTGTTTTTCTGAAAAAGTATTGATTTTTGGGACAAATGTATGAAAATGTTTTTTATTGGAAATCATGTGTAGAATATGAAAATATTTTTACAAATTATAATTTAAGACCTTATGAACCATATATACTAAAAATTTAACAAAAAATAAATTTTAAAATTTCAAAATGTCATTTATAATTTGTGATGTTTAGCAAATAATGGTTTACAAAAATTTACATACATTTGACATACAATTTCCAATAAAAAACATTTTCATACATTTGTCCCAAAAATCAATACTTTTTCAGAAAAACAATCACGAATCTCATCATTGATCCAAAATAACGATTTTTTCAGACATTTTTGCACAATTAAGTAACTTTGAGAAGGCTGCCCAACTGGAGGCTTCGTATATTTTTTCCTCATAAAAAAAACAAAAAAAATAAGACTTTAAAAAGCCAATTTAACCTGCTCGATTTTTAGGTATACTAAATAGTATGTTTAAATCGATCAAGTAAGCATAAAAATCAGTATATTATAATTTGCAAAAATTCAGGTGAATTCTACTTCTGATTTCCAAGAAAAAGTATTCTATTAAGTTTTAACGAAAAATTGATAGTTTTTGAGGAAAAAATTCATTAAAATATTTATTTAGCAAAAAATTTGGAAAATTCGAAAAATTCCATCACGTTTAAATCCTGACCCCTTTGACCTGGACCTCTAAAATTTTTTTTGTATATTTTTGGTATTAAATAGAACATTTTCACAGATTTTCGACGAATTCTATCTTTTTGTTAGGTGAGTTGATGTGAAACGTCCCATATATATATATATATATATATATATATATATATATATATATATAGTTATTGTAAAAGATATGAATGTTATGCTCTTCTACTTTCTGCTATCCTGATACTTTTTATTAATTTTTCGTAATAATCTCTTGTTTTTTACATAAAAATTTGAATTTCAATGCATTTATCATTTGCATGTTATTTGCATATAAACATTGTGTAAGTAATGTACTTACTCATTACCATCTATACTTTTATGACATTGTAGACCTTATCCAGTTTAATATCCTGAGGTCTTATCAAATTTCTATTGTTATGGGTATATATATATATATATATATATACATGTGTGTGTGTGTGTGCACGCGCACGTATATGTTTGTCTCTCTTTCTCTCTCTCTCTTTATGTATGTATATATATATATATATATATATATATATATATATATATATATATATATATATATATGTAGGAACTCCACCGTCTATCTAACTTAATGTTAAGTTAATGTTATACTTTCTTTTGCCTTCTACTCTCCTGATACTTTTTTATCATTTCAATATCGTTAATTCCCGATAATTATTGGTTTTTATAAATTTAAATTTATTTTAAATGCAACAAGTTTATTACAAATAATGTTTTTAATCTTGATCGTTTTTATTTGCATATGAGTATACAAATTAAGTTTATATATATATATATATATATATATATATATATATATATATATATAGATGATTGGAAAACATTGGTACATATTTATATCGTTGGATTCGGCGCAATGAGCTGATCCCGAAAAAAATGTTATAAATTTTTTTTTTAATTCTACCAATATATCGCCAATATATTCGCAATGTGTTGGTAAAATTTTCTCTAATATCGCCAATATATTGGCAATACATTGGTAAAATTAAAAAAAAATTCTTATCATTTTTTCGGAGTCAGCTTATTGCGCTGGATCCAGTGATATAAATATGTATCGATGTTATCCAATCACCTTGTATATATATATATATATATATATATATATATAGAAACTTTACTTTCTATCTAATGTTATACTTTTTATCATTTTAATATCGTTATTACCCGATAGTTAATAGATTTTTTTAATTAAATTCAATTAAACGTAATAGCTTTATTACGTGTAACGTTTCAAATTCTATCATTATTTTCAAGTGAATATACGAATTAAGTTTATTCCAAAGACTTGTGAGCTTATTCCTGTAAGTCACAGATATAGATTTTGTAATTTTACAAAATCAGCGACCTTGGGTCTTCTTTTATTATATTGTTTTCTCACACTACGTTAGGGTTATTTAGACAAATTATCACTGTACACCCGAGTTAGTGATAGAATAAAACTTTTTCTATAGATTGGGGTATCATGTGTTTTCTCTAATTTCAATTTTGCGTCTTAAATTTGTAATATAAATCTTAATTTTTAACTTTTATCATGAAAATGAGATTTAGAAATTTAAAATATCGAATTCAATGCTGATGATTTTAACTTTACTGTAAAATATGACTCTTAAAACTGTAGTTCGAATCTTTTCTACGAGGAAAATGTGTCAAATTATTAATTTTACCGTGCGAACTTGAAACTATTTTTAAGTCTTTGGGGTGGGAATTATGCTTTTTATAATCGTGGACTTATCGCCTCGATCAGTCCTCGTTGACAGCTCTTAAAGTACGTCAGTGGATTGTGTGTGATTTTTTGGTAGTAAAAAATGTTAAACGTCAATTCACAAGCACCGGTCATCCCTGAGGGTGGTGTGCCGATGAATATACCAGTAGTGGTTAACGTAGCACCACTGGTAAACTTTATCAACTTGGGGCTGCCCAACATATTTGAGAATTATTGGGTTGCTCTTGAGAGTCAGCTGTATACCGACACAGTTACCTGTTTTACCGAATCTATTTAAAATTTATTTTTTATAAAAACTAATAGCTTCAGGCAGAAATAAAGAGATGGTTTCCATTCGTGTAATAGAAAGCAATATTTTCTCTGATAAGAATAATTTAATTCCATCGCTTTATTTTCAAAAAAAGTTGGAATAACTTGAAAATCCCATCATTTGACACTAATTTCTAATTTTTTAAGTTAATGCAACTTTTCTTAAAAACGAAGCAATAAAATTAATTCATACTAATCAAAGAAAATATTACATTTTATTAAACACATCGAAACCATCTCTTTATTTTTGCCTCTTGTTGCTAATTTTGGGAAAAAAGTCAATTTTTAATTAGAAAAGGACAGAGATACAGCGGACTCTTAATAATGATGCGGATATTATTATGGAGCATCAAGTTGATGAAGTAGATGGACAAGAGCAACAACAAGAGCAACAACAACAACAGCAACAACAACAACAACCATGGTACTAGATTGTTGTTGATGACGAGAATGAAGATATACGATCAGTAGATTCTGGGTACTGGTCGAACGCCGAAACTGTCGAGAATCGGAGAGAAGATCCTGATTTCATCTCTCCTCCGCAAAACATCGGAGAGGAAGAAGAGGAGCCAGAAGAGGATATAGAAGCTGAAGATCTCATCGAGCTGTACAGACAAAACCGAATCGAAGAGTCTCGTCAGCAGAATTTGCTGGATTTAGTGAGAGTTTATTATAGAAAAAAATGCAAAAATTAAGAAGAAAATCGGCCCGATTCGTGCGACGGATACAGCGTCGATTGAGAGGAATAAAAGCAAGAAGGCAGGAACAAGAGCGGATTATCCCCCGCCGACATCGTCGTCCTGATCCCGCAGCTGATAGGCCGCGACGACACCAAGACATATGCTGGGGATGTTCAAAGCCCTTTTACAAAGAAGGTATTAGACGATGGAAAAGATTTGAGGCATGCAATCTGTGGCTACGTCCTGAATGTGCCTTGGACAAATTACATTGCCAGAATAAAGATTTATTTTTATAATTATTCGATGAGTGTTTTTAAAAAGTTTTTAAAATATTCGTGTATGTGTGTGTTAACATTATCATATAAATCTTATTTCCGTGTGCGTTAACGATAAATACGTGTGAATGTGTGGTGTGTGTGAAAATATTGTTAACATTAAAATTAATAGAAAACAATTTATATAAAAAGATCATAGACTGCAAGTGTTCGAGATTGGTGTGCGTTAACAATAAAAATTTTAAATATACTAAAATGACAAAATATTTGTAAAAAATAAAAGTTTTCAAAATATTCGTGTATGTGTGTGTTAACATTTAAATTTGAAATACATCACATAAATTTTATTTCTGTGTGCGTTAACAATAAAATGTGTGTGTATGTGTGGTGTGTGGTGTGTGTGAAAATATTGTTAACATTGAAATTAATAGAAAACAACTTATATAAAAAGATCATAGACTGCAAGTATTCGAGACTGGTGTGCGTTAACGATAAAATTTTTAAATACGCTAAAATGACAAAATATTTGTAAAAAATAAGTTTTCAAAATATTCGTGAATGTGTGTGTGTATGTTAACATTTAAATTTGAAATACATCATGTAATTCTTATTTCCGTGTGCGTTAACAATAAAATGTGTGTGTATGTGTGTTTATGTATGTTTGTGTGAAAATATAATAAATAAAAGTTAAAAATTTTAAAATATTGTTTATTTATTTATTTATTTACATTCAGGGGTACTACGGACCGTAAACAAACTCCATACACCATCTGCTTCGAGGTTAATGATCTCTGGGTCAGTAATCTTTGAGTGAATGGGGTGGGGGTTTGTTTTGACGGTCCGTGGTGCCCCTATATCTACTGACGCATACAATTTAGACATATGAAAAAATTATTTATTTAGCAATTCATACTAAGAAATTTTTAACGAATATAATACAATACATACAAAACAATCAATCTCAAAGAACTACGTCTATATCTATGACTAATATAATATTTGAATATCTTGGGAACTAAGCTAAAGAGATTTTAAACAATATTCTAAGTTACTTTTACATAACTGCTTTATTATAAAGCTAACATATATGTTTGTCTTAACAAAAAATATAATATTTTGTTCAAAAATATGCGTCATAAGAAAACAATTGAAAACTGAAACATATACGGAAAATACTTAAGAGCATGACGAAGCTGTCCGCCTTCTAATAATATTTCCAATCCTAACTTATGAATAAACGATGCGTTTAATCGAGTTTCTTTGCAATAAAGAAAAAATTTGTAAGATTAAACTCTAGTGCGGACAACTCAAGAAATTCACCTAAATATTTTACATATAAAGTTATAATAAAAACTTTCAATGTATCGTATTTTAAGGTTAGGTTTGTCGAGTTTAAAATCTAATTTCCAATCTAAGCTCCTGAAAAAATAACAAGTCCAAATGATTTTTTACTTTAACAAAAATTATTGTATTAATATAGCTTTAGTGCGGACAAGTCATTATATTTGTTTAATTTAAGAATTTAAAAAGATATTGATAAAATAAAAAAAGCAAAACTCGATTGCTGCAGCTCCGACATGCCGTTAAATTAAAACTTCGAATAACTGAAACTTGAAATAATTTTTTCTACGCACTGCTATAATCTTTTCTATTGAACTATTTTAAAATCATTTCTTATACTTTTATCTTAATATGAATACAGATACTAATATTATTTTACATTCTAAATTCATAATAATTTGTTATATTCAATTCTATTATATCCGTAACACCTCTATATTTTGAAAACAGAAACATTCGCGTAAAAGATGAAAAATATCCAAAAACGAAAGAATTGTTAAATTTTTTAATCACGAAAAATTCTGATAGAGATTACATAAACATCAATGATATGCCGAATTACAAGAAGTTTTTTGAGACTACTAATGCTCACAAACGACGCTACAGAAGTAATAAGTCTATTTGTAAACCTAAAAACAAGATAATTAAGAACATCATTAGTCCTTTGTCTTTATTGTAAAAAAGAGGAGGATCATTACTTCGATATGAAATTGCAAGAAGAGATACGAAAATGGATTATATATACTGGGATGATCCGAACGAACTTGTAAATAGACTTTGATTACTCATTGCTGAGAGAGAAGCTGGAATTCCTAATCATACAGATAAAATTCTTTTAATCTTTGGAGAATTACGCAAACGTGGCTTTATATAGAGGTGTAGACACCTACAGCATGCATTATTAAAATGAGCGTTGACATATTTGAATGTTATCTTAAATGAAGTGAGAGTAGTCAAAGACTTCCAGGCATTGACTACAAACTGACGAAAGATGGACAATTAGATGTAAGAAATGAGGGATCATGTAATGTTGTCACACCATAATAGTCAAATGATGCAGTTAACTTTATTACTCTACAAAGTAAGCTTGTATCTAAAGTCTGAAGTATATACACGGTCAATGATAGATAAAAAGATAGTTTCGACTTATTAGAATGAGAAATGCAAGAGTCGAAGGATGAATATGATGAGAAAATAAAAAAAAGTAATGCAGATGTTCAAGATTTACATGAAAAAGTTAATTATTTGATTAAGTGAATTCAAGATACTAAAATAATAACAAATATTCAGAGTACAAAAGCTGAACTGCAAAAATATAACAATAATTGACTCCGTGACTCGGGAAAGCGAAAGAGCTTCATGAACTCGCCAGACCTCGTCTAAAAATTGATGTGCGAGGTTTGGATGAGACTTGACAATCTGATCTAGTGGAAATGCAACCTCATTCTCTAGAAAATAAAGGCTACAAATACGTGCTTATGGTTATAGATATTTTTTCGAAATACACGTGGCCTGTTAAACAAAAAAGTGGAGCAAATTTTTCTGGTGTGATGAAATCTGTATTGCATCAGAGCTAAAAACTGAAAAATCTGAAGGGAGGGAAATTCTATAACGCAACGATATAAATTCAATCTCTACTTAATGTATAGCAATCTCAAGGCGTGTGAGTGCGAACGCTTCAATTGCACGTTCAAAAACATAATGTGGAAACTGTTGAGTTTACGTGGTATAAAGGGATCGATATTCTTTACAATTTGATTGATAAATACAATAATGGAAAGCATCGCACTATTGAAATGAAACCAAAAGATGCTATTATTGAATAAGAAGCAGAAGTTCTCCGACGATTAAGGTGTAATGATAATTTAATACAAAAGAAGCCAAAGTTTAACCCACCAACGCCCATGAAGACACTTTTTTCATAACTTCTTCAGATCTCTCTAGATGGGACAAAGTTGGGTTTAAAAACTTTGTAAGCACTAAAAATACATAGATTTTTATCGTTTTTACCAATAGTGACATTCGAAACCAGAAAAAAATTATTAATACTTAAAAATTAAGTTCAAGTCCAAAACATTTTTTTTTATTGGATTTTTCACTGCCGAGAAACTGTATTTGGATAGTTGATTTTGTCATCCGAATTATCCAAAATGACGTTCAAAACGAGGATTCTTACTCATTATGTTTAGAATACTTTATCGAAAAAAATATAAGCTTTTCGAACGAAATTATAATCACAAAAAAACTAAGAATTCATCGAAGAATACAATAAAATTTTTGCAGACAATTTTTAAAAATTTTACAATCAAATTTTTCATAAATTAGAAAAAAATTCGAGAAAAATTCTGAAAAAATTCTAATAAATTCTTTGATGAATTCTAAGTATATTTTATTGATTAAAATTTTTTATGAATATTATTATGTTTTGAGGAAAATAATCTCGAGAAAGCCAAACGAAAACGCAAACTGAAAACGTAAATAGAAATAGTTAGATGAGTTTCAGATGTTGTAGGTAAAAATTACAAATTGTTAAAAAATATTCATAAGCTTATTTGCTTTTTTTAAGATTATATTTTTCTCAAAACATATCAAGTTTCACAAAAAAATTTAAATTAATGAAAAGAACTTTTAATCCATCAAAGAATGTGTTATAATTTTCCCAGAATATTTCCGAATTCATTTTAACTTCTAAAAACTTGAAACATAATATTTTTTTTAATCATCTTTAAACATTCTGCAAAAAATTTTATTGAATTCTTTGATGAATTCCAAGCAGTTTTTGTTATTATCATTTTTTTCGACAAACTTTTTTAGTTTAGTATAGTCTTTTAGTTAAAGTATCCTAAAATACACGTAATTATTTATTAGAATTTCATAATTTTACGTGTTACTTGTTTTTTCACCGCCGTTGAGATAATTTCTCTTAAAATATTCTTCACGTTCTTATTCATTTATTCAAGCAAAAAAAGGGTCAGCAATAGAATGATTCGTCCTTATATTCGAATAATTAATGAAATATGATCAAATTTGGAATATAGTATAAAGGCTGAGAGGGTAATTTGATGTAAAAAGAGATATTTTTAATGTTTTCGAATGACATAAATATTGTTATATACACTCAATTCTCGCTACTATGAGCAACTCGGGAATAATTTCTTTCGCTATTACGACCGTGAGAGAGGCCCCCACCACTGAATGCTACTGAATTCAGGTTCGAAATAGATTGGGTAGAAGGGAAAGAAGAGGAGGTATTTTCCTAAAAATATACAGAGTAGTGGAGGAAGAAAGGAAGGAATTTTGCTCGCTATAGCGAGACAAAAATGCTCGTTATATTGAACGCTCGTTAGAGCGAAGCTCGTAATAGCGAGAATCGAGTGTATTCAAGAAAATTTCATATAACATTAAAATATTTTAACAATATTTTGTTGAATTTTAATTTCAAAATATTTAATGATTATCTTGATCATCTGCGTCTGTGTCTGTGTCTGTGTCTGTGTATGTATGTCTGCATGTCTTTTACTGTGTATCTGTGACTGTGTTTCTGTGTCTGTGTGTATCTGTATGTGTGTATACGTCTATGTGTATGTGTCTGTGTCTGTGTGTCTATATGTCTGTGTGTCTGTATGTCTGTGCGTCTGTATGTCTGTGTGTCTGTGTGTTTGTATGTTTTTGTCTGTAGCTCTATGTTCGTGCGTCTGTGTGACTTTGTCTGAGTTTCTGCGTCTGTGTGTCTGTGTATATGTGTCTATGTCTATGTGTCTGCCTGTGTATATGTGTCTGTCTGTATCTGTGTGTTTTAGCCATGTGTTTGTGTGTCTGCATGTCTGTGTATCTGCGTGTCTGTGTGTCTGTCTGTGTGTCTGTGTGTTAAGACCCTTTCTCGTTTAGTTACCCATTATTACTGGCCAGGGTATTACTACGACACTTGCCAATATATAAGAGCATGTCAAGAGTGTTAAGCTAATAAACAATCTCAACAGGTTCCAGCTGGTCGGATGGGAGAAATATATATATCCAAGGCCCATGGACGGTTGTCTCTGCAAACATAAATAGCTCGAAACCTCTATGGATTATATCAGTTATAAATATATTATAGTAATTGAGGACCTGTTCACCCGTTATGTAGAAATGAAGTGTCTCCGTAAAGCAGATGGTAAGAACGTCATTCAAGTTTTCGAAGAATTTATTATTAATAGTTATGGTTGTCCTTAATATCTATTATTCGATAATGGGTTAGAGTTAAAAAACCAAGTTGTAATACGGTATGAAACACTCCACTACCCTCGCCTTTATCGTGCACAGTCAAACCCCGTAAAACGAGTAAACTGTAATCCAAAAACCATGATTACAGTTTTATTCAACAAGATCATCGCGATTGTGACAAACACTTAGGAGAATTTAGCTTCGCTATAAACACTATGGTGCACTTGTCCACTAAATTCACTTCAGCATTCTCAAATATGGATCACAATCTTATTCCTACAGTTCTTTTTCGAAAATCCATAGACAATTCAAAACCAATTTAGCAAGGGGACATCGCAGAATGGGCAGACAGAGCAAAAAGACTACCAGCGATACATTATTTAGTTAAAAGATATGCAGATAAAGCAACCGCTCATCAAGCTAAATACCACAATAAAAATAGACAACATGAAACATGTGAACCTAGAGATTTGGTAAGTTCTTGAGATCACACATTATCTTCCGCTGGCGACAAATTTGCTGCCAAGTTAGCGCCTAAATTCTTGGCCAGGCCGAAGTTGTCAGAATATTCTCGCCGGTAGTATACCTAGTTGAAGACGTCGATAACAAGCGATAAAATAAAGTTTTCATCAATGACCTAAAGAGATATATTTTTCCGAGACGACCAGAACATCCTTACATACGACCAACAATTTCAGAAAATGCAATGGACAAGGCCCACTAATCTTCATCAAATGAGATGAGCGGTCTGTATGGGGCCAGGCAGAGGGACATACAACGACCTCACATTCCACCTGGCTCAGGAGAATTCAAACGTAGTCGTGGACGGCCTCCCAAACCAAAGGTGCCAGAGAACTAGGACGGGTATGAGATGAGAACGGCATCTCTGTGATATGGAAGAATATCATCCACCATCATTATTCTCATTTAGATTGATTTGGGTGAGGACTCTAAAGATTCCCACACCCTTTTAGCTACACGACACTCATTTCCAATTTTCATACCCTAAGTAACCTTTTACAACCCCTTCCTACTTTACTAACCCCCATCCCCCCAGTTCCCGGCTCCAAACCCTACCCTCTCTCTTTCTCAAACCGTCCTATGTCTCTAATCTATCCTACCATTACTTGCAGCTAATAATTCGTTGCATTTCCCCACACAAAACCTTTTTCTACCACTCTTGCTCCTCATCACTTCCAAATCCCTTCTCCAATCCAAACACCACCCCCTTCTTTAGCTACATTATCACCCTGCAATATACTCAGTACGTTCCACGAACCTTTATCTATAATCCCTCCTTTAATGTCCCTAGAAATCTCCCCTCCAGCTTCCCTTTCAGTTCCTGCCCATGTAGCTTAACCACCTTGCCCTATAGCTGAGAGTAAACCAACCTGCGAGAATGGAGCAGCCAGACCTCACTGTTGGAACTTTAGAGCTTAATCTTATAATAAGAAAGTAGACGCGGCAGAAGGAAGACATTGAATGCGCGCACGATGAAGAGAGAGACAACGGCAGTCAATTTACAGCCAACCTCAATGCACAGAAATACACACGTACGCGCCTGAGTAGGCATACACATATAGCCTTTAACACCTAGCCAATATATCTAATATACGTCAGCCAATATATCTAATATACGTAGCAACGTGATTCTAGCAGTCAAGTTAAAGGAAATAAAAATGTATCTGGGGGCGCTCATGGCATGCCGCCATGTTGTCATCTTGGAAGCTCGAGGAAGGAAGAACATCAAAGACGATTCATTCCTTATGTCACGAGCAATCAATGCTGCGTAGCAAATCTGAGTAGCGAAAAGATATTTTTTTTTTGTTTTGTGAGAGCATCTATATTCATGAGAATGAGTGTTTGGCGCATGGCTTGTGTATGCTTGCACCACTAAGCTTTATTTTGTGAAGGTATATATAACGCTGCCTATTTTCGTGAGCGTGTGCGTATATTGGTGATCACGTGCGCTTTAGTACATCGTGCGTTCATTTTTTTGTGTTTGTTCCGTTCCAGCTCTTTTCGTTTTCTCCCTTTAGCATAAACGTAGTGATTAATAATTCTTTTCTTCATGTTACTCAGAAGTGCGTGTCTCTAATCTTCGTCGCACTATGAATCAACTTAGCTTGGGTATGGAGTTGCATTCGTCTAACGCAACTGACGCCCTTAAACCCATACGTAATTAAGTTCAATAAATAGTGTTGTTTGTTCTAGCTAAATTTCTTTATCTTTTTTTATCTTTTTGTATCCAGCTATCATTTTACCTAAATAGTGTGGCCTCCTGATCTCCAAGGCCATCATATTATGTGTGTGTGTGTGTGTGTGTGTGTGTGTGCTTGCGTCCATGTGTGTGTGTGTCTGTGCTTGCATCCATGTGTATGCATGTATGTGTGTATTGTCACTGTATTCTACCGTGTTCAAATCTTGCATGCTTAAGTAGTTATATATGACACGCGCTTGGATATATAACTTGTTAAAGATGGGTGAAGAAGCGCATATCATGACACTCAAGGGAGGAGCAAGCCGGCCGCAAGACGCTTTAGTGAAATCCCAGCTGCCATTGCGTTAACGTCCTATCTAAGTTGCGCTGCTTTTAATTAAAGATTTCTGATTAATTTAGAATAATTTTATAAGATATGTATTACAATAATAAGCTGTTCCTGTCGCTTACTGCGACGCTTCTTCAGTCTCCGTTTCATGTATAACTTTAGTATGAAAAAATAACTGACCAGGAGAGGCTATGAGCTTCGGGTCACAGATCTTGACGAAACTTTGGGATATATTTTTAGGTACCAAAATATGAGTAAAGCCAGAGCGGTACGGTCTAACGCTTGGAAAAACTGAAATTATAGACATTTCCAGTCTTATTTGAAGAAAAATGTAAAAAAAAGCTCCTAATTGAAGTGTGAATAATCCAGTCTAGAAATGTCTTTAATAAATCAACAGGGACTAAAATAAAAGTACAGAAAGCAAGCTCTAATTTGCCGTTTTCAGAATTAAAAAATAATAATTAGAACCAGAGATATGTTCGTTCAAAGTTAAGAAGCAAGAAAGTACCAAAAATCACAAAATCACTGTCCTTTAGAATTTAGATGATTTTTGGTACTTTCTTGCTTCTTAACTTTGAACAAACATATCTCTGGTTCTAATTATTATTTTTTAATTCTAAAAACGGCAAATTAGAGCTTGCTTTCTGTACTTTTATTTTAGTCCCTGTTGATTTATTAAGGACATTTCTAGACTAGATTATTCACACTTCAATTAGGAGCTTTTTTTTTACATTTTTCTTCAAATAAGATTGGAAACGTCTATAATTTCAGTTTTTCGAAGCGTTAGACCGTACCGCTCTGGCTTTATTCATATTTTGGTACCTAAAAATATATCCCAAAGTTTCGTCAAGATCTGTGACCCGAAGCTCATAGCCTCTCCTGGTGAGTAGCCACGGTATCGTGTCTATCGATCAGGCAACGGTTAAAGAGACGACGTAAGTAAAATATACTTGTAAGCATATAGCACACGTCTAGGAGAGACGCTAAGCAGGCAACAAAGTATGAGTGCATTTTACATTTTAATGGAGCTTCATATAGAGAAGAAACTGTTACAATTTCAATCAAACTCCAATAAGAACGCTTGATCATTTATCATAAAGTAATCGAATTACTCTTGCAAAATAATAAAATTTAATTTATTCTTAAATTTTAAAACTATACTTCTCACGCGAGGTTAGGCCGGCAGGCTTTATATAATAAAAACCGATTGTTCCAAAAGGCTCAACTTTATAAATAGTATATGCAAAACACAAATGTAGTAATATATGAAACCCTTGATGTCAACTCGCACGCGCAAACGTATACACAAATACACACTTGGGTTAATATTTATAAGCATATTAAAACGTCTTATTAAATGCGCACTACAGTTTGCTGTTATCGACTCCCCTTATATTTATGCGCTGACCCAGCTTATTGAATGTGCCGTCGAAAAACCAAATTTCTATAACATATGCGTCAATAATATAAGACTGTCACACACCTGCGACGTGCGCTGGATACAAAACGAAGGCGGTATTACCGAACGCGGTGTAGCGTCTATTTAATAAGCTGGTTGCGTATACATATATATAAGTAAGTAAAACCGGTCTTTTGAATGCACGCTACAGTTTGCTGCTATGGACTCGTGTATATTTTGTGCGCGGGACCGGTCTTTTGAATGCCGCATTCAAAAGACCAATTTCTATAATACATACGGTAATGGAAGGGAGGGGGTAACAATGTGAGACTGCAACACACCTCAACGTGCGCCGAATACGACCCGAAGTCAGTACTGACGAGCGCGGGGCATCGCGCATTCAACATACATATATATGTATATATATATATATATATATATATATATATATATATATATATATATATATATATATATATATATAAGACATTTCACTCTAGCTGGAAAAAAATAAAAAGGAAAATTGCTAAAATTCTGAGAATATATTTTTTTTGTTACCCAAAATATGTAAAAAATTTTTCAAGGATCTAGATTTGAAGGATCAAAAGCTATAAATTCTTAAAATTTAAAAATTTTTCAAAATTTTTAGAAAAGTCCCCACTTTATTTTTTTTTTATAAAAATCCTGTTGTTTTAGTGAGAAATTCGTAAGAACACTTCTTGTTGCAAATAAGGAGGAGAGTTAGCATGATTTTCACAGATCTGAATTTCGAAGTTTCTGATTGGTTCTTATATGTATTACATGGTAATTGAAATTATTCATTGTTTGCCAGTTTAGAAATTGCTTTTACAGAGCTTATTTCCTTCCATTTTACATAGACTTTAAAATGAATTTTTGATTATGGTAATTAGAGCCATCAATAAAGAGTTATGACATTTTGAAAAATAAGTAAATTTTTTATTAAAAATTATTAAATAATTGTTTGAGTTTGCGATGCTTCAAACTCTTATTTGCCTACGAAAGTAATTGTAATTGTAATAGTATCGAGTGTTGTTTAATTAATAATTAAGCTTTTAATTGATAAATAAAATTCTACTATATAATTTTTAAACTTATTTCAATAGTTTCTGAGCATTAAGACCAGATGCTTACATTTAGTATGTGACAGGCTATTTTCAATAAGAAATATAAATCATACCTGAAAATATATATTTTTAACTGTCATAACTCCTTATTGATGGCTCCAACAAAAAATATATTTTGAAGTTCATGTAAAATGGAAGAATATAAGCCCTCGAAAAGCAATTTCTGAACTGGTAAACAATGAGTAATTTCAATTACCATATAATACATATGAAAGCCAATCAGGAAACCTCAAAATTCAAGTCTGTAAAAAATCATGCTAACTCTTCTCCTCATTTACAACAAGAAGTGTTCCAATGGATTTCTCTCTAAAACATCAGGATTTCCAGAAAAAGATGATAAGGTCGGGACTTTTCCAAAAATTTTGAAAAATTTTTAAATTTCAAAGATCTGCAACTCATGATCCTTTTAATCTAGATCTTTGAAAATCTTTTTACATATTTTCAGTGACAAAAAAAAATATATTTTCAGAGTTTTAGCGATTTCTTTTTTTTCTCTTACAGTTGGTGTAAAATGTATATATATATATATATATATATATATATATATATTGTAACGTTTTTCCCCTTTGGGAGAGGGAAATACGTGTAACTCCTGTTGCCAGACGCTTCAGTGAGTTACCAGGGTAAGATCGGCAGGAGTTGGAGGGATCGGACGGTGGAAAGTAAGGGAAAGTAACCGGGTTTAACACGTTCGGTTATACTAGGGAGTACCTTGGCTTTATTGTACTCATAAAACTCATGTACAACGACGATTACAAATATGAAATGATAATAACGTATTAATCAAAGCTAAAACTAATATTTTTATATAATGCAAATAAAGCTAACCTAACCTTAATGAAATGTGATTTACAAAAGTAACTGGGTTCTTTGTTTATCTCGGCCACTTGACGGCTATTCAATAAATGAAATTAACAAGTAATCTTTAATGAATCTGAATTTACTAGTTTGAGTTTAACTAAAGATTCTACGGCCTGGACGGTCTAATTTATAGCGGCGGCTCTTACCTACAACAATGTGCAAAAACAAAAGAGACAAATAATTAATAATTAAATAATTATAATATAACTAGGCGGCGGCATCTAATAACGCTATACGGCAATAATGAAGGTTGGTAGCCGGCTCCCTTAAATATCTAAATTACAAATCTCTATAGGCATGCGGAACCTTTAAGTGATGTAAAGATAAAGGGTGGCCGACACCCTTAACTTATTCTAATATCTAATATTTATACGCGGTCGGACGGAATCCATAAACTAAAATGAATTAAATAATGAGTGGACGACACCCTTAATATTTCTATAATGACGTAGTGGCGGACGCGACAGCTACGGGTGAACAAGACCCTCAATTAAGCCCGTTGCGATATGTGAGATAGAATATAATATTTTGAGTGGACGTCACCCTCAAATTCTACGGCGCAAGTTCGGCATTGCGGCGGCGGCAAAAGGTTGCGAGTGTGCTCTAGGCAGGTAGATTTACGCCAGCGTGCTCACTCAGCATATCTCTAACACTGCCAGCATTTGCACTAGAGTGTAGACCAGCGTGCTCACTCGGTCTACCCTCATGTGCAAGAGAGAGAAGCTAGCCCTTCTACAAGAGAAGGCAACCAGCTACTACTTGTTTCACTCTCTCTTAGCCTAGCGTGCCCACTCAGGTAAAGAGAGAGGGAAGACCGTAGTCTACACTGCTCTGCTCTGGTTAGCTTCTCGGCCTCTTATATACTCCGGCCTCATTTTTCCCGATGAGTGCAACGACGTTTGAAGTTGCCACCCGGCGGCTGAGCTCCGAACCACTGTTCTATAGTAGCTTGGCCGTCAGGCGGGAAATTTGAATGCGCGGGTATGTATACTCGTCGCAATATATATACATATATATATATATATATATATATATATGTACAGGATGTGTCAAAAGTTCCGGGACGGTAGGATAACTCGGTAGGAATGCATTTCCGGAAAAATTGTTTGAAACAAAAATTTTAGAACTTTTTCTTGACTAACTGATGATGGCCTTAGACTTAACCTTAACCATAACCTTAAAGGCTAAAATAAAGTCAAGATCTTTTTTTTTCAATAGTTACCCCAATTTTCATTTCACATTTAGAAAAAGCGGGAATTTTAACTTTGTATTATGATTTTGACTCTGATCGTTACCATGAGCTTAAAGGTCGGAACAAGGTCAGGATCATTTTTTCAAATGGAAATCCTCAATTTTCATCACAAATTTGGAAAAAGCGGGAAATTTTACCTTGGATTATGATCTTGACCATGACCATGGCCTTTGGAGGTCATCTGAACAAAAATTTTGGTAAGTTCTATATGTTATTTCCAACAACAAGTATTCTATTAAGTTTTTACCAAAAGTTTATAGTTTTCGACAAATTTATTACGTTCTCTTATGCAGGTGAAAGATCTTTTTAATGAAACTTTAAAATGGGTTAGCTCTAATATCAAAATCAACGTACTGTGAAGTGTAAAACTGGCCGTGTGAAAGATCGGCCACAAACAGGAAGGCCCAAAATAGCTACAACAGAGGAGGCGTCATTGAATATTTTACTTTTAATTGAGGGAGACTCTAATAGCATTCTTCACAGACTCACTCAAGAACATGAAACATGCATGAAATCTGTTCACAGAGTATTTAATAATAAAAAATTTCATCTCTACAAAGTTATACTCGATCATGAGTTAAATGAAAACGGTCATGATTGTCGCGTTGAGGTTTGCGAGTATGTGATGGAACATATTGATGAAGATCCAATTTTCCTTTACAACATAATTTTTGCTGATGAAGCAACATTTCAACTAAACGGTACGTTGAACAGACATAACTGCAAATATTGGACTGCTGAAAACCCTGATTAGGTGCGTGAAGGTAAGACGTAGTATCCTAAAAAGTTAAATGTTTAGGCTGGAATATTCAATAATAAAATAATCGGTCCGTTTTTCATCGAAGGAAAATTAAATGCCGAACAGTATGAGAACATCCTTCATAGCTAAATAGTGCCTCAAATAATAAATATCACTAGACGAACCTTTGAGCATACATTTTTTTCAGCAAGACGGCACTACACTACGGTAGAGATTCTCCCAGGTATTTAAACGTCATTTTTTCTGATAAGTGAATAGGAGAGGGTACATTGAATGGCTAGCCAGGTCCCCTGATTTGACACCGATAGATTATTTTCTCTGGGATCACTTAAAAAATAGTTTTTGAAACTGAGCCACAAAATTTCCAAGAATCGCAACAACGTTTACAAGATGAATGTAATAATATCTTAGAGTTATGATAGATAGAGTGGGCATGACGAGACACTTATAAAAGTGGAAATGCCCTATCGATAAAAAAAGACGATGAGCTTTGACAAAGATATCTTTATTTAAAGAGGCATAAAATCACTTTTTTTTTATAAAAAAAACGCTGCCAAGTGCTTTGGTGGAATGCTTTCTCATAGAGCTCTTTACCAGTTGATCGAAAAATTAAATCGTATGGAAAATTTGAAGTGAATCCGTCGAGTAGTTTTTAAGATTTTATTAGCTTAATAAATATGAACATTTTTTTTTATTTCAAAATGCTCTAAAATTAAAACTAAGCTAAGAAAATCAGTTTTTAGAAATTTATTTTATTTGGGCAATTGCAATAAATTTCCATGCAAATTTTAAAGCAAACTCATGGAGTAGCAAACGGAACAAACAAAAAAATTAAAAAACTCAATTTTTTTTGTTTTTTATAAACGACTCTGAAATTAAAACTACACTAGAAGAACCAATTATCAATAGCTTGCCAGCAAGTTAAACGAAATAATAAACTCCATGCAAAATTAGAAGCAAATCCATCGAGTAGTTTTCGAGATATAATTTATTAACTGACATCATACACACATACACACACACGCACACACACACATACAGACATTTTCTGGAAATCACTTTTTTTGATTCCATGAGTTGAAATATGTACAAAAAAAATTTTTATTTAGTTATAGCAAAATATAACGTTTTTGGAAGCTTTAAATTGCAGTCTACTTGTACGTTAATCACAAGTTTGCAACGCATGTGCGTATTGCATCAAAAGACAGAGACAGAAAGGGCTCTCTTATCTTTGTTCTCTTTCTAGTGATCAGACATTCTTTTCGCGGACTTGCCTATTCTATTTATGAAGAGGCGCAGTAGCGCCTCGACGGCGAGTTAAGGTACGAATACGAAAACGTCGAGGCGCTTCTCTTATACTTTGAATCAAGGTTTTCAAAATTTTAAAACTTAATCCTATTAAAATAAAACCCAATATTTGGAAAACAGAAATTAATATTTAAAGATTATTATATTATCTTTCATTTAAAAAAAGTTTTATTACGCTCCATTCAATCAATAACGAGAAAACGTAATCTAAAATTTCAAAGTACCATATTCGCGTTATAAAAATTCTTCTTCGTCATCAGTCTTTCAATTTTCGTTTCCAGCCAGTGATGTCACACTTTAATATTGTAGGAGAGCTATGAGCATATTTTTGATGTTTTTCGGCTATAGTATAGTAGTTAGTATGGTGCATGCGGTTTGTATTCGAGTTAGTATAACATGCTATATATATATATATATATATATATATATATATATATATATCGACGGCCCGTTAGGGTACAAATACGGAAATTATTTATACTTATAATTAAAATAATATTTTCGTATAAACGTATTCTATAATTCTAACATAGTATAATTTTTTTATTATCAACTAAACACTTTTTTGTGAATGATGTTTCGCCGACCTGGAGGTCCTCCAACTCACCTAAACATCATCTATAGAAAATGACAAAAATTCATATATTTTCAATGATAATACCAAATGTGTTTCCTTGTGGATGATGTTTCGTGATCCTGAAGGACATTTTTGCCACCTGGACATCATCTCCAGGAAGAGACAAAAAATTTTTAATTATAATACTAGATTCACTTTCTCGAGAATGATGTTTCGTCGACCTGGAGGTCGTCTAGGTAACCTAGACATCATCTATAGGAAGTGACAAAAATTTATATATTTCCAATGATAATACTAGATGTGTTTCCACGTGAATGATGTTTTGTGATCCTAGGTGCCATCCTGGCCACCTGGACATCATCTCCAGGAAGTGGCAAAAAATTTTAAATTATAATTGACCAGTCGACCTGGAAGTCTTCCAACTCACCTGAACATCATCTATAGAGAGTGACAAAAATTCATATGTTTCCAATGATAATACTGGATGTGTTTCCTCGTAAATGATATTTCGTGATCCTGGAGGCCATCCATGCCACCTGGACATCATCTCCAGGAAGTGACAAAAAATTTTTAATTATATTACTAAGTTCACTTTCTCGAGAATGATGTTTCGTCGACCTGGAGGTCGTCTAGGTCACCTGGACATCATCTATAGGAAGTGACAAAAATTTATATAGTTCCAATGATAATACTAGATGTGTTTTCTCGTGAATGATGTTTTGTGATCCTGAAGGCCATCCTCGCCACCTGGACATCATCTTCAGGAAGTGACAAAAAATTTTTAATTATAATACTAGATTCACTTTCTCGAGAATGATGTTTCGTCGACCTGGAGGTGGTCTAGGTCACCTGGACATCATCTATAGGAAGTGACGAAAATTTATATATTTCCAATGATAATACTAAATGTGTTCTCTCGTCAATGATGTTTCGTGATCCTGGAGGCCATCCTTGCCACCTGGACATCATCTTCAGGAAGAGACGAAAAATTTTTAATTATAATACTAGATTCACTTTCTCGAGAATGATGTTTCGTCGACATGAAGGTCGTCTAGGTCACCTAGACATCATCTATAGGAAGTGACAAAAATTTATAAATTTCCAATGATAATACTAGATGTGTTTCCTCGTGGATGATGTTTCGTGATCCTGGAGGCCATCCTGGCCACCCGAACATCATCTCCAGGAAGTGACAAAAAATTTTCTAATTTCAATTATAATACTAGATGCACTTTCTGAATGATGTTTCGTGCCTGGATGATGTCCAGGTCACCTGGACATCATCTTCAGGAAGTGACAAAAATTTACGTTAATTTGTAATTAATGTATTTAAGCGTCTACTGAAGAATCGTGTTACTATTAATCAAACATAAAAAAACTAATTGAACATAAATGTTTAATTCAATTAAACATTTCATCAAAATTTGTTCACTTTCTAATTCTTTTGTTTTGAATATTTAATTGTCTATAATTTCTTTATAAATTTTAAAAAGATTTTTTGTTATATTTTGTATCTAGTTTTATAGAGTTATACAAAAGTTATATATAATCATTTTCAGATACAAACTATATGTAGTAAGCTATATATAAACTTGACACAATAGTTTCACGTGGGTATGTCTTTTAGTAATAAAAATGTGAAAAGATATGAGTAAAAGTTCAACTATCTAAACTTGACATTCTTATACTGAGTAATCGTTTTAATTACTTTGATTAATGTCTAAATATAAAAATAGTTTCATTTTACTGTATTCAACAATAATATATTGAAACATATTTATGGAAGACACTTCGATCATTTTTGGTCTGAAAAACGTAAATTTTGAGAATTTAATATTATCCTTTTTTTTCACCAACTGTGTAGTTTTATGTAACTAAAAGAGATGGACCTCTAAAATTTTGTAGGTGCTTTTAAAGAATATTAATTTAACAAATTAAATATTTAAGAATTATTTAAATTTTATTTTTTTTATTAAATTTGCTTACGAACTACAATGTATTTTGTTTTCATCATATTAATATGAATAATACTAAATTATGTGCTATTCAATATAATAATTTTTAAAATCTTTTTTAAATGAATATATCAATCTTAATCTAAATACTTTATATTATTTGGGTGTTTTCCAAAACACTAAATTTAAAATATTTGTTATATTTATTCCTCATCCTGTCTTTTTATGTTAAAGTACTTTGAAATTCCGTCACGCTTTTAGAATAATATATATTTTTTAGTTCTTTTTCAAACTATTAAATAAATATACAATTTTGGCTGAAGAAAGTTTAGAAATCAATCAAGTAATCGTCGAATATTACTGTATTCAATTTATTCTTTTTAATAAAAAGGAATGAAATTGACATTGATTAATAAGCTCTTATGTTTAAACTATTTTTTTAGTTTAGAATTTAATCAAATTTCTTGAAATTTTTTTAGTATTATAACTGTTTTTTTTGTTTTTAATCATTGTTCAAGTTGATAAATACTGTTTAATCTTTATTATTACTTTTAAAAAGTATATTTCAGGCAAATTCAGGTATTGAATAGTATAGTATTCTTTAGAACAATCTTTCTAAATATTTTATTTTACCCAATACATAATATTTTTTTTATTTCAGTTTTCGAAAGTACTGAAATATTATCATCAAGTTTGTACTTTTTATTTGATTAATCTTTAGTTTTTGCTTAAGAAAGTTTTGAAATCAATCAAGCAATCGTCGAGTACTTCTGTATTCAATTCATTTTTTTTTATTATATAGAATTCATCAAATACTCAATTTATATTCTTTTCGACAGATGAATGTTTGGAAAAATTT
Source organism: Anastatus disparis (assembly GCA_017163975.1). NCBI lineage: Eukaryota > Metazoa > Arthropoda > Insecta > Hymenoptera > Eupelmidae > Anastatus > Anastatus disparis. The sequence continues at coordinate 905,499 of JAFFSR010000050.1, read as the reverse complement.
TTCCAAATAATTTCTGAAAAAAATGATTACTGAGATGAAGATAGCGATGATAATACACATCAAAATCAAAAAATAAAGATATACAAGATCAACATTTTATTTCATATATGAGTGAATATTAATACATGATCATGAAGGAACTAGAGTTGATCTTATATCTATTTTTTACTTTATTCTTTATGAGAAACATATTCAATTAAAAATTTCTAAAATCTTGGCAGAAGGGCCATTAGCTTCTAACAACTTTTATTTGAGAATTTGCTGCCATCAGCTCAAAAATTATTCATGCGTTTTTAAAATTATGCTTTCTCTATTTTATTGCACTACCATTTTATTTTCGAGAGCTTTAAATCATATTAAATTTTACTAAATATCTACAAAATAACTTGCCAGGCCCGTAGATTAATAGTTTATGGTGTTGTTGATAATTTTAAAGTTTATATAGTAAAAATAAGTGAAAGAAAACTAAGAATATTGAATTCTCTGCATTACATAACATCACATATAGAGAAAAAATAATTTTTAAGCACAAAATAGATTTTTATTAATTGTAATTGGATGTAATTTTGTTCTTTATCTTTGAATGTATGTGTATTCAAATTCATATTTTAAACTTTTATTTAACCACGTGAATTAGCTAGCAATTAAATTATAAACCAGTACACATTAACATTGAGCATTTCACCAACAAAATATTAATCTACGGGTCTGGCAAGTTATTTTGTAGATATTTAGTAAAATTTAATATTTTAAATCTCTTGAAAATAAAATGATAGAGCAATAAAATAGAGAATGCATAATTTTAAAATCGCATGAATAATTTCGAAGCTGATGACAGAAAATTCTCAAATATAAGTTGTTAGAAGCTAATGGCTCTTCTGCCAAGTTTTTAGAAATTTTTAATTAAATATGTCTCTCATAAAGAATAAAGTAAAAAATAGATATAAGATCAACTATAGTTCTTTAATGTTCATGTATTAATATTCACTCATAAATGAAATAAAATGTTCATCTGGTATATCTTTATTTTTTGATTTTGATGTGTATTATCATCGCTATTTTCATCTCAGTAATCATTTTTTTCAGAAATTATTTGGAAAAATTTTTCCAAACATTCATCTGTCGAAAAGAATATAAATTGAGTATTTGATGAATTCTATATAATAAAAAAAAAATGAATTGAATACAGAAGTACTCGACGATTGCTTGATTGATTTCGAACTTTCTTTAGCCAAAACTGTAAATATTTTATGAATTTCATATTATTCATATTATGAACTTCATATTAAATAATATTAAAAATAATATTAAAAATAAAAAAAAACTTTTTAATGTACTACGTTTTTATAATGAACCAAAAAGTATAAAATAATGTGTAATAAAATGAGAAATGAATACTGATTTGAAATAAAAAAAACATGGGGCGCATGTTTATTATTATGTATTGTATGCGCCCCACGTTTTTTTTAATTTCAAATCAGTATTCATTTCTCATTTTATTACACATTATTTTATACTTTTTGGTTCATTATAAAAACGTAGTACATTAAAAAGTTTTTTTTTATTTTTAATATTATTTTATACTTTTTAGTTCAATTAAAAAACGTGGTAGATTGAAAATTTTTTTTCTATTTAGATATTATCTTATACATTTTGGTATTATTATTATTATTATTATTATTAATATTATTTATCGTGTTGTCCAACAGTGCATATTATATAGCATATATATTGTTGTCAAGGGACTAAAACATGTTTCATCTATTTTTTTTAGAGAACACGTAATCGCATGGTGAGTTTCTCGCCATTTTGATGATAATGACGCCATTAGAAATTCAACCAAGATTTATTGTTTTATGCATTGTTAGACCATAAAATGAATAAAATACAGTCTCAAATTTTATATGTAGAATACAAAATGCTGTAATTTATGTCTAATTGCAATATATGACAAGTTAAAGAATTTTAAAAATTTTCGAAGATGGTTAGACACTAATGTTAAAAGTATATCTATATATAAAATCTTCTAATCTTAAATATATTAATATATTTTTCGGTGGGAATATATATTTTTAATTATATTATTCAACAATGCGTGCAAAAATATAATATTGAATATATTAATATATCAAAAAAGGATTTTTAAAATTTTCGAAGATATTTAGACACTAATGTTAAAAGTGTATCTATATATAAAATCTTCAAATCTTTAATTTTGCCAACATCTCCGTATATGATTGAATATATTAATATACTGTTCGGTAGATATATATATTTTTTTTATAATATTGCATTGTCATCCAGTTCTGAGCTATATTTAAAATTTCAAGTCTCTAGCTCATCGGGAAGTTAGTTTACAATCGGTTGCAAAATTTGTACTGAACAGACAGACAGACAGACAGACAGACAGACAGACAGACACCAAAGCGAGTTAATAAAAACGTAGTAAAAGAATGAATTAAATACGGAAGTACTCGACGATTGCTTGATTGATTTCAAAACTTTCTTAAGCAAAAACTAAAGATTAATCAAATAAAAAGTACAAACTTGATGATAATATTTCAGTACTTTCGAAAACTGAAATAAAAAAAATATTATGTATTGGGTAAAATAAAATATTTAGAAAGATTGTTCTAAAGAATACTATACTATTCAATACCTGAATTTGCCTGAAATATACTTTTTAAAAGTAATAATAAAGATTAAACAGTATTTATCAATTTGAACAATGATTAAAAACAAAAAATAACAGTTATAATACTAAAAAAATTTCAAGAAATTTGATAAAATTCTAAACTAAAAAAATTGTTTAATGATATTTTTATGAATTTTATATTATTTAAAAAAGTTGAAACATAAGAGCTTATTAATCAATATCAATTTCATTCACTTTCATTGAAAAGGATGAATTGAATACAGTAATATTCGACGATAACTTGATTGATTTCTAAACTTTCTTTAGCCAAAATTGTATATTTATTTAGTTTGAAAAAGTACTAAAAAAATATATATTATTCTAAAAGCGTGACGGAATTTCAAAGTACTTTAAAATAAAAAGACAGGATGAGGAATAAATATAACAATATTTTATACACTATAAGAAATATTTTATTATTATTGGTTGATGTTTAATATAAAGTTATTAAATAATGTTTTTAAATTTCATGGTGTTATGAGTAATGAACGTTTAACATATATTTTTTAAGAAATTAATTTCGAATGTAAGTTAGAATAAGTTTCGTAACGATGAATTATGTAATTTCACCGATTTTAATGTGTATTTACCACGCTCAGCGATGTAATGTACCGATAAATTTTTTAATGTGCATAAGAAGTTATTACTTTAGAAATTAAGAATGATTTTAGAAACGAGGATAAACGCTCGGTCATATATCTCGTCCAAGTCGAGTAAAGAAGTGCGTATCTTGACGACCGGCACGAGAGCAAAAAGCAAGCCAGCCGCGAGGCGCTTCAGAGAGTTTCCGGCTACCATTGCGTTAACACGAAACCTAAGCCGCGCTGTGCTCATTAGAGGATTTCGCCGCGTGGTCTTATAGTACGTTAGACTAAGTTCGCAATTGATAGCGCGAACTGTTGTCTTAAATAAAAGTCGTTAATTTATATCGACAAGTGTATTATATTGGCTAGTTGCAACTCTCAGAAATTCTTTCTGTAGAGATTTGGTTGACCGCTTTTCGCGCGTCTTAGCGGTCAGCCATTAAGTGCTAGTAAGTACGTTGATCGGCGTGTATAGAATTCCACCGATCTACGCCAAGGCAACCACGTTAGCGGAGCTCAGCGGAATTCAACGATCGGCAAGAGACGTATTCCACCGATCTGTTTCAGAGCATCTACGCATTGGTTACGTACAGGGGAGAAGCTACGGTCGAGCGGCGTCTACGTGCACGTAGGTAATTAGTGTAAGCTGGCCAGTGCGTTACTGTGAGTATAATTATACTGTGCGATATCCAAGTGTCCCTTACTCGAGAGATACTCGTTCGGATGTATTGTATTATCAGTTATACAACCGATCAGCGTCATAAGCGAGTTCTATTTACTTCGCGACGCGTTCTCCCTTTGTTCACTCTCTCATAGACGTGTATATTATATTTCATATATTATATTATTCCATTCTTGTTCAATTCATATTTCATCTTTATATTCTTATTTGTCTCATAATAAATCAATCCCATTCTTCTATTAAAACGTGCTTTCAATTCATTTATATTGCCTGACTATATTTAACATAAAATATATTTCCCGTTGCTTACTCCAACGCCTTCGCAGTCCTTGTGAACAGACATAAATTATTTAGTTACGTAATGTCATATATTTTAATATAACGTATTATTGAATCTGCCTCGCGAAGGAAAACTGCGCTACCGGCAACGCATCTTTTGACTTGGTAAGAGGGACTTAGTAAGTGCAGCAAGCGACAAGTATATCACACAAGATTTTGCCGCTCATCAATAGTTTGACTAGCTAGCACTGTCGAAGTTTGCTGTGTAATATTTAGTAAATTTCTTAGTTTTCAGCAACTCCGCATATAATAAAGTTCATAGATTTAGCTAAAAATAATATTTAATTAAAAGCTAATTCTTTTTTGTAACGGGCAAAATAACCGTTACAACGTACAATATTTAATAAATATATTATTATTTTGAAAAATAAAAATGAAGTCATCATGATAACTAACATAATCAACGTATTAAATGAATACAATATATGGAATACTTTTTACTAATATAACAAATAAACGCTGCCAAGTGCTTTAGCGCAATGCTTTTTCATAAAGCTCATTGAGTTAGAGTAATTTGATTTGATTTTTTTAAATGTGATTTCAATGTAAAATACAACTTCTATTCAAGAGAAATTAGTGAATGTAAGAGAAAGATTAGGAAAATTTATCTTATGGTTTATGCAAAATAGAAAATAAATGAAAGATGAAAATTTTTTTGAAAATTTTGAAAATGCTCTAAAATTAAAATGGCACTGAGAAAATTAGTTTTTCAAAGCTTGTTTTCTCCAGACAGTAGCGAATGACTTGCTTACAAATTTTGGGAAAAATCTATCAAATGGTTTTCGTAAAATAGAAAAAAAATGAAAAATAAGAATTTTTTTAAAAAAATTAAAAATTGCTCTAAAATTAAAAGTGCGCTAAGAAAATCAGATTTCAAAAGTTTTTCTTCTTTTAGCACACACACATTTTCTAAAAACCACTTTTTTCAAAACCCTGAGTACGAATATGCACAAATTAGTGTAAAAATAGAAAAATAATTTTTTTATCGATACAGTGCTTTCTCTATAAGGAAGCAAATGAGTTTATAAAATTCATTGTAATATATATTTTACAGGTTAAAGCCTATGAAATCAATCTGTTCATAATTAAATTTATAATTTGTTTCTGAATATATATTTTCCAAAAAATATATTTTTAAAGAAGCTACAAAAAAATAATGGCAAATTTATCTAAATAAAATTTTTTTTTATGTAAAAGTTTAAACTTTGTCTAATATTTTTATATTTAAGAATTCTAGATAGTTACATCATATATAAATATTAAAAAATTTTTGAAAGTTATATAATTATTTGTGTAGAATGAAAAATTTAAGAACAATTATAATTAATAAAGACGGCAATTGTTTATTCAAATGTTTTGCTTATCATTTATAAAATAATACTGTTACGGGTGGAATATTCTAGAAAATATTAAAACGTAGAAGCATAAGAAACATATTAAACTAAATGAATAAGCCAGTAAGAAAGCGCTGACAAGACGTCTGAAACCAGCTAGCAACAACTCGTGATCAAAAGAAATGATGACGAACTAGCCGACAAGTTAGGACCTGTAGAGAACGAAAGAAGTAAAGCATGGAAAAACAGAAGCCACGAGGTAGAAACTTCTAGAAGTTCATGGAAGCCTTATAAGAAGACTCCGTTTTGCTTTCAGGGAAATGTTGAAAATTTTTACTAGAATATTCCGACTTAAGTCTCCTGAAAGCCTCCGTAACCTTCCAAGGAAGATTCTATTGGAAGTTTAAAGAATAATTGCACTAAAAGATCTCATGAAAGCATAAATAAAAGACTCTGTTTACCTTTCAGCGAAATATTGGAAATCGTCATTAAAACATTTCAGTGGAAGGCTCTTGAAAGCTCCAGTAAACCTTCGAAGAAAGATTCCGTTGGAAGATTGATGAATCATTGCACCGAAAGATTTTATGGAAACTACAATGGGAAACTCCGATTACATTTCAGCGAAATATTAAAAATTGTCATCAAAACATTTCAGTAAAAGGCTCCCAAAAGCTTCCGTAAACCTTCCAAGGGAGATTCCGTTGGAAGATTGATGAATCATTTCACCAAAAGATTTCATGGAAGCTTGAATGGAAGACCCTGTTTACCATTCAGCAAAATATTAGAAAGCGTCATTAAAACATTCCAGTGGAAGGTTCTTGAAAGCTCCCATAAACCTTCGAAGAAAGATTCCGTTGAAAGATTGATGAATCATTGCACCAAAAGATTTTATGGAAACTTCAATGGGACACTCCGATCACCTTCCAGCAAAATATTGAAAATTGTCTTCAAAACATTACAGTGAAAGGCTCCCAAAAGCTTTCGTAAACCTTCCAAGAAAGATTCCGTCAGAAGATTGATGAATCATTGCACCGAAAGATTTCATCAAAGCTTTATAAAAAATTCCGTTTTCCTTTCGGAAAAATGTTGGAAATTTTCACTGGAATATTCCGACTCAAGTCTCCTGGAAGCCTCCGTAAACCTTCCAAGAAAGATTCTGTTGGAAGATTGATGACTCATTGCATCGAAAGATTCCATGTAAGCTTAAATAAAAGACTCCGATACCTTTCAGCGAAATATTGAAAATCGTCATTAAAATATTTCAGTGGAAGGTTTCGGAAGCTTCCGTAAACCTTCCAATAGAGAATCTGTTATAAGATTGATAGACCATTGCACCAAAAGATTTCATGGAAGCTTTATAGAAGACTCCGTTTTCCTTTCATAGAAATGTTTGGAATTTTTAGTGGAAGGCTCTTGAAAGCTTCCGTAAACCTTCCATGAGAAATTTCGTTGGATGATTAATGAATTATTGCACCGTAAAATTTTATGGAATCTCCAATGGATGACTCCGATTACCTATTACTGAAATATTAAAAATTGTCATCAAAACATTTTAGTGAAGGGCTCCCGAAAGCTTCCGTAAACCTCCCAGGTGAAAGTCCGTTAGAAGATTGATGAATCATTGCACCGAAAGATTTCATGGAAGCTTTATAGAAGACTCCGTTTTCCTTTCATGGAAATGTTGGGAATTTACACTAGAATATTTCAACTTAAGTCTCCTGGAAGATTTCATAAACCTTCCAAGGAAGATCCTATTGGAAGATTAATGAATCATTGCACTAAAAGATCTCATGGAAGCATAAATGAAAGACTCTGTTTACCTTTCAGCGAAATATTAGAAATCGTCATCAAAACATTTCAGTAAACGGCTCCCGAAAGCTTCCGTAAACCTTCAAAGGGAGATTCCGTTGGAAGATTAATGGATCATTTCACCGAAAGATTTTATGGAAACTTCAATGGGACACTACGATTACCTTTCAGCGAAATATTAGAAATTGTCATTAAAATATTCAGTGGAAGGCTCCCAAAAGCTGCCATAAACCTTCCAAGGGAGATACCGTTGGTAGATTAATGAATCATTCCACCAAAAGATTTCATGGAAGCTTGAATAGAAGACTCTGTTTACCATTCAGCGAAATATTAGAAATCGTCATTAAAACATTCCAGTGGAAAGCTCTTGGAAGCTCCCGTATATTTTCCAAGAAAGATTCCGTTGGAAGATTGATAAATCATTGCACCGAAAGATTTTATAGAAACTTTAATGGGACACTCCGATTACCTTTTAGCGAAAAATTGAAAATTGTCATTAAAAAATTTCAGTAGAAGGCTCCCAAAAGCTTCCATAAACCTTCCAAGAAAGATTCCGTCAGAAGATTGATGCATCATTGCACCGAAAGATTTCATCAAAGTTTTATAAAAAAATCCGTTTTTCTTTTAGAAGAATGTTGGAAATTTTCACTGGAATATTTTGATTTAAGTCTCCTGAAAGCCTTCGTAAACCTTCCAAAGAAGATTCTGTTGGAAGATTAATGACTCATTGCATCAAAAGATTCCATGGAAACTTGAATAGAAGACTCCGTTTAATTTTTAGCGAATCATTGGGAATTGTCACTGAAACAATCTAGTGGAAGGCTCCTGAAAGCTTCCGTAAACTTCCTATGGAAGATTCCGTTGAAAGATTGATGAATTATTGCACCGAAAGATTTCATGGCAGCTTGAATAGAAGACTCCGTTTACCTTTCGGCGAAATATTGAAGATTTTCACTGAAATATTTCGGTTCGAGTATTCTGGAAGCTTTCTTGAACCTTGCCAGAAAGATTCTCATGGAATCTCAAATGGAAGACTCTGTTTACCTTATAGCGTAATATTGGAAATCCTCATTGAAACATCCCAGTGGAAGGCTCCTAAAAGCTTCCGTAAACCTTCCAAGGAAGATTTCGTTGGAAGATTGATGAATCATTGCGCTGAAAGATTTTATGGAAGCTTGAATGAAAGATTCTGTTTACTTTTCACTGAAATATTGAAAATTGTCATCAAGACTTTTCAGTGGAAGGGTCCCGAAAGCTTTCGTAAACCATCCAAGGAAGTTTCCGTTGGAAGATTGATGAATCATTGCACCGAAAGATTTTAGGGAAGCTTTATAGAAGACTACGTTTCCCTTTCAGAGAAATGTTGAAAATTATTACTGGAATATTCCGAGTTGATTCTGCTGGAAGCCTCCATAAACCTTCCAAGAAAGATTCTGTTGGAAGATTAATGAATCATTGCGCCGAAACATTTCATGGAAGCTTTATAGAAAACTCCGTTTTCCTTTAGGGAAATGTTCAAAATTTCCACCGGAATATTCCGACTTAAGTCTCCTGGAAGCCTCCGTAAACCTTGCTAGCAAGATTCCACCGAAAGATTAATGAATCATTGCGTTAAAAGATCTCATGGAAGCTTAAATGGGAGACTCTGTTTAATTTTTAGCGAAATATCAGAAATCACCATTAAAACATTTCAGAAAAGGCTCTTGAAAGCTGCCGTAAACTTTTCAAGGAAGCTTCCGTTAGAAGATTGATGAATCATTGCACCGGAAGATTTTATGGAAACTTAAATAGAAGACTTTGATTACTTTTTAGCGAAATATTGAAAATTGCCATCAAAACATTCTAGTGGAAGGGTCTTGAAAGCTCCTGTAAACCTTCCAAGAAAGATTCCGTTGGAAGATTGATGAAGCATTGCACCGAAAGATTTTATGGAAACTTTAATGAAAGACTCCGATTACCTTTCAGCAAAATATTGAAAATAGTCATCAAAACATTGCAGTGAAAGGCTTCTGAAAGCTTCCGTAATCTTTTCAAGGAAGATTCTATTGGAAGATTAATGAATCATTGCACTAAAAGATCTCATGGAAACTTTAATGGAAGACTCTGATTACCTTTCAGTGAAATATTTCAAATTGTCAGCAAAACATCTCAGTAGAAGGCTCCTCAAAGATTCCGAAAACCTTCCAAGGAAGATTTTGTTAAAAGATGGATGAATTTTTGCACGAAAAGATTTTATGGAAGCTTTATAGTAGACTCCGTTTTCCTTTTATGGAAATGTTAGAAATTTTCACTGAAATATTCCGACTTAAGTCTCCCGTAAGATTCCGTAAACCTTTCAAGAAAGATTCCATCGGAAGATTAATGAATCATTGCACTAAAAAATTTTATGTATGCTTGATTGGAAGACTCCGTTTACCTTTCAGCGTAATATTGGTAATCGTCATTGGATTATTTCAGTTGAATATTAATATTATTTCAGTTAAATATTAGGCTCTTGACAGCTTCCGTAAACCTTCTAAGGAAGATTCCATTGATAGATCAATGAATTATTGCACGAAAAGAGTTTATGGAAGCTTTATAGAAGACTTCGTTTTCCTTTCATGGAAATGTTGGGAATTTTCACTGAAATATTCCAACTTAAGTCTTCTGAAAGATTTCGTAAACCTTCCAAGAAAGATTCCATTAGAAGATTAATGAATCAGTGCTCCAAAAGATCTCATGGAAGCTTAAATGGAAGATTCTGTTTGCCTTTTAGCGAAATATTGGAAATCGTCATCGAAACATTCCAGAAAAGACTCTTGAAAGCTGCCGTAAACCTTCTAAGAAAGATTCCGTTGGAAGATTGATGAATCATAGCACCAAAAGATTTTATGGAAACTTCAATAGAAGACTTTGATTACCATTTAGCGAAATATTGAAAATTGACATCAAAACATTCTAGTGGAAGGCTTTTGAAAGCTCCTGTAAACCTTCCAAGAAAGATTTCGTTGAAAGATTGATGAATCATTACACAGAAAGATCTCAGGGAAGCTCAAATGGAGGACTCTGTTGACCTTTCAGAAAAATATTGCAAATCGTCATTGAAACATTCCAGTGGAAGGCTTTCGGAAGCTGCCGTAAACCTTCCAGGAAGGATTCCGTTGGAAGATTGATGAATTATTGCACCGAAAGATTCAATGGAAACTTCAATGGAAGACTCCGATTACGTTTTAGCGATTTATTGAAAATTATCATCAAAACATTTTAGTAAAAGGCTCTTAAAAGCTTTCGTAAACCTTCCAAGGAAGATTGCGTTGAAAGATTGATGAATTATTGCGCCGAAAGATTTCATGGAAAATTTATAGAAGACTCCGTTTTTCTTTCGGGAAAACGTTGGGATTTTCACTTGAATATTTCGACTCAAGTCTTCTGGAAGATTTCGTAAACCATCCAAGGAAGATTCCATTGAAAGATTAATGACTCATTGCACCGAAAGATTTTATGGAAACTTGAATGGAAGACTCCGTTTAATTTTTAGCGAATCATTGGAAATTGTCATTGAAACATTCCAGTGGAAGGCTCCTGAAAGATTGGAAGATTGATAAATTATTGCACCGAAAGATTTTATGGAAGCTTGAATGGAAGACTCCGTTTACCTTTCAGCGAAATATTGAAGATTTTCACTGAAATATTATGGTTCGAGTATCCTAAAAGCTTCCGTAAACCTTGCCAGAAAGAGTCTGTTGGAAGATTGATGAATTATTGCAGGGAAAGATTCAAGGAAGCTCTCAAGAAGACTGCATTTACCTTGCAGCTAAATATTGAAAATTTTTTACTAAAACATTCGGGCCGAAGGCTTCAGGAAGCTTTCGTAAACATTTGATGGAAGATTCCATTAGCAGACTAATGAATGAGGAATAATTTTGATTGTATGTAAAACGGACACTACACTAGCACTTATAAATATGGCTCATCCTCGTTTGTAAGTTAATAAAAAACAATGTTAATGACGTTATGGCTAAACCAAAAAGACATTTTTATAAAAATGTGATAATTATTCGAAAAATTAGGTTATTTTTTTAACGAAAATGACTTTATTGCAATAACAAAAAACAAGTCCTTTTCTATTAAAATTTTTTATTATATCTAATGACGATATTTTCCCAATACATTACTTGACACACAAAAGGCGTATTAAATAACGTCATTTAGGATGTTAGGGATTAGGACAAAAAATGACGTCATTTTTCAATAACAATGACGTCCTTTTTTATATAACTTAAGTTACATAAAAAAGGACGTCATCGCATGAAATATTTCTGAAATATTTCTGAAATATTTCATTGAATAATTCGGAATAAAAGAGAAATATTGATATGAAATGTTTCTGAAATATTGATATGTCCGCCTAGAAGATTGATTTGAAATATTTCATGTAATAATTTTGTAACATTTTTTGATGATTTTGTGAAACATTGATTTGTAATATTGTTAAAAGATTGCAGCAACATTCGATCGAAAGATTCATGAAAGATTTTCCTCAGGGCTGTAGTAATCTACAATACTACAGACGGGCCTTGCGACCCCGAGGTACCCTAGGTACTATATACATATATATATATATATATATATATATATATATGTATATATACATATTAGAATATAAGTGTAGTGTAAATGTAAATGTAAATTTCAGAGCGTAATAAGTTATAGCATTGTATATATATTAAGTAATTGTTTGGTTTTTTGTGGGGACTCGCCCCACAGTTAATAATTCATTTCAAATTTCGAGCGTAACGATAGGAGAAAGTATTCCTGTATAATATTGATTTTATACCTTGTCGAAAAATATATGTAATAAATGTATTATAATTTTGTATCTTCCTACATATGCCCATTTTTAATAGTGTAATGGCTGTGTTATATATTTTAGTGGCCAATAAAAAGAAATTTAAAAAAAAATTAAATTCATGGAAGATTATGAATCTTTCAAGAAATGTTTCTGAAATATTTCTAAAATCTTTCATGAAATATTGATTTGTAATATTGGTAAAAGAGTCTATCAGATATTATTTTTGATTTTGTAAGAGTTGCATCTCAAACCATATTAGATATCTATACATTTATTTTTATTTCGAATTTAAACGCTTATTTATTTGTATTAACAATTTTCGGTCTTATATACTAAACGAAAGAACGTCTCACCACTTGCGAGAGTTTTTCAACCGCATTTACGATCACATGAAAATATAATCAAGTAGCCACCTGCTGGCAAGATGGAAGAATTGCTACACACGCAAGATAACTACAAATATTTAGACAATATTTCTCCAATATTTTACTGTTATATTCATAAATTTTCAAGAATACTTCATGAAATATTTCTGGAATATTACAGAAATACTTCATGAAATATTTCTTGAAAAATTTGCGCATTATTGATTCAAAATATTTTAAAAAATGGCGCAGTAATTTTTCTTCAATATTTCATTGTTATGTCCAAACATTTTTTCAAATACTTCATAAAATATTTTTCAAATATAACAGGAATATTTCATGACATGTTTCTTGAAAGATTTGAAAAATATTAATTTGAAACATTTCAAGAAATAATATAACAACTTACTTGAATATTTCAGTGTCAGATTCAAAAATTTTTTGAAATAAAACATGAAATGTTTCAGCAATGTTACAGAAATATTTCTATGAATTACTTAATATTCATGAACTGAAATATTTCAAAGAAATATTAGTTCATCATTTATTTAATATTTCACTGTAATATTTCATGAATAATTTAAGAAAGCTTTCAGTAAGCTTCCAATGAAGTATTTCATGAAAAAGTTACAGAAGCTTCCAGTAAGCTTTCACTGAAATTTTTCATGACTAATTTACGGAAGCTTCCAGTACGTTTCCACTGGAATATTTCATGAAAAATTTACGGAAATTTCTGGTAACCTTACAATGAAGTATTTCATGAAAAACTCACGGAGGCTTTCAGTAAGCTTCCACTGAAATGTTTCATTAATAATTTACGAAGGCTTCCAGTAAGCTTCCACTGAAATATTCCATTAATAATTTACGGAGGCTTCCAGTAAACTTCCACTCAAATATTCCATGAAAAGTTTACGGAAGCTTCCGGTAAACTTCCGCTGAAATATTTCATGAACGACTTGCAGAAGACTTCTGATCGAGGACATATCCATCTTCCGGGAACTTCTCACTGGAATCTTCCTAGAAGTTTCCAATGTTTTTTCTGCAGTGAATTAAATCTTCCACGTTTTCTTCTAGAAAGCTTCCGGTAATATTCCACTGAAATATTCAACGAAAAACTTACCGAAGCTTCCTGAAAGCTTCCACTACAATATTCCAGGAATGATGTACGGAAGCTTAGAGTAAGCTTCCACTGAAATATTCCCTGAAAGATTTACGGAGGCTTCCAGTAAGTTTTTACCGAAATGTTTCATGAATAATTTACGGAAGCTGTCGGTAAGCTTCCATTGAAATATTCCATGAATAATTTACGGAAGCTTCCAGTAAGCTTCCACTGAAATATTCCATGAAGGACTTACGGAGGCTTCCAGTGAGCTTCCACTGAAATATTCGATGAAAGACTTACGGAAGACTCCTGATCGAGGACATATCCATCTTCTGGGAAGTTTCCACTGGAAACTTCCTGAAAGCTTCCAACCTTTCTTCCACATCTTCCGGGAAGCTTCCAGGAAGTTTCCAAGAAGCTTACATGCTGTGTGGGATAATAATCTTTTTTCATTTGCTACATTCGACGCTAATGTTAAATATGAGAGACAAAAAGCTATTTATAAGTTGAAAATTCAAGATCAAGTGTGTCACGTAACACCCATTTTTCATTACCAGTTGATAACGAAGATCCTTCTTGTAGTCAGTTATACATTTATGATTATACAAATGCAGTAAAAAAAAGATTGAAAAACAATTAAAATTTAAGTGGAAAACATAAGAATTCTTACTGATATTTTGAATAATAATCCTTGTGCTAAAAAATATAAATTTTTACATCAATTATCGAAATTGGAAAACCTTCCTAATTATAAATTATATTTCATTAATGAAAACAATGATCAAAAACATATTCATAATAAACCACTCACATCAGAGTGTGTTGTTATTATTGTTTCTAATTCTGGTATTCCAAATAATTTTGATATTTGCATATATCCTGAAAATGATTCAAATGATATAACAAGTCATACTTATATTAATAAGTTATCACATCATGTTGATCCAATAGTTTTTCGTTGATGATTCCAGCAGGAGTTTGGGGTGGAGTAGTGGATATAATAAAATTCCTGATTCAAATTTATATCTATAGATTATCTTACAGAATTAATAAAAGAAATTTTAGTCCGTTATTGTATGGTGAAAGATTGACTCAGCAAATATTTTTACACGAATACATGATGGTAGAAAGTAATAGAATGAATTTTTTTAGAAATAATCAAAAGCAATTAAGGATAGAGTGTTACTAAGGTCTATTAGATCACGTAATAGGTACTGCTTTAAATAATTCACAAAATTTTGAAAGTAAAGAAAGTTTAGGAAATCTCTTTATATTACCAGCAACCCATATGGTCAAGGTCCCAATCGCTACTCGCGACCCAACTACTAGCCGTTTTTTATTATTTATATTACGAAAAATAAAATATTTATTGTAATAAAATAAAAAAAATTATTTTAATTCATTTAAATATCCCCACGTATATTGCACTACATTTCTGGACAGCAAAAGGTAGCAGAAATTAAATAAAAAATATTAACGGTGAAACTTCGATTTTACTCGCGATGGCGTGCCTCATCTAAGCGTGAATGTTAACCCTTAACTGGCACCGTGGGTAAAATTTACCCCAAACCTTCTTTAAGTTCATATAGATTGTACTAAGATCTTAATAATGGCCTAAGTGGCGACATCTGTCAGTAGTTGACATCCCTAACTAAAGATTCATGAGGTGTGTATAGTGTGTCAGGCATCAGTGTATGTTGGAGAGCCGTTAAAATATTAAAAACTATACGAGTTATGATTTTTTAAGTGAAAAAACTGAATTTTCCCGTTTTTTTTTCAACATTTTTTTTTACTATTTTAATTTAAACAAATAAGTATAAAAACAGTTTAACTTTAAAAAACATACTCTAAATAACGTTAGAAAATTTTTTTGTACAATAATATTAAGTACCGGCTGCGTGAGACTCGCTTGAGTACCTTGGGGTATTAAATACCCCACAGTGCCACTTACGTATATTGGTACCAACAGTGCCAGTTAAGGGTTAAAGACGTGTGCATTAATTCTTTACGTTTTATTGAATAAAAGCATCATTTTTTGTGGAACTTTTTGTATAATTAATTTTAAAAGCAATAATTATAAGTAAATTAATGCAGTATTATGAAATTTTTGTACATCTTCACGAAAGAAAAGGGTGAGCAGTGGTCGCATCATAAAATAGCAACATGCCCTTACTAACAACCAAATTAAATTTAATATTTTAAATGTTTATGTGAACTTTTTCACCTTTTCATTATGTTTTATTGTTATTTTGATACATAGAATACTTATTTTTGTTGTAATTATATAATATTTCGTTTTAAATTAAAAAAAATTTTTTATTGCAGCATAACCAAAAAACGGTTATGTTCACGTGTTTCCTCGTGTCAAATATAAATAGCATGGGTAGTAGTTAGGACAAATGGTGAGTTAGTAGTCGGGACATACTTTTTTTCGATAAGCAGTAGCTGGGTGTTTTTTTCAACTATATATAATTATTATTAAGAAGGGGCCGAGCTATCTGTCTTTGTCTAATAGCGTTTTTCATCATTTATATAAACACTATCCGGTATGACAAGAAAAAAATAGCAGCCCCCGCTAGGTATTAGTATAATAAGTAAATTTTGTAATAACAACCAAATTTTTTCACTGCGTAGTTTTTGAATAATTAGAGACCTACCAAAAAAAGACAGGTTATATTCTAGATTGCTAGTAGGTCTCTAATTAGTCAAAAACTATGCGGTAAAAAATTTGGTTGTTATTACAAAATTTACTAATTATACTAATATCTAGCAGGGGCTGCTATTTTTTTCTTGTTATACCGGATAGTGTTTACATAAATGATGAAAAACGCTATTAGACAAAGACAGATAGTTCAACCCCTTCTTAATTAATTATTAATTGTTTTAAAACGTTTTAATACTGTAAATATTTAATAACTTAGATCTTGTTTTATGATATAAATTTATTTTTATAAAAATTGCACGAATTAAAATGTATTTTTTCATTATTTTACTTCACGCGTAATCTTAAATTGGTAGTATTTGGGACGTTGACCATATTGGAGGTCCCAGATATATGCAACAGCATTATCAGGATGCAATGTCCATAATGAGAGATGTTGGTCGACCTGATTTATTTATTACTGTTACACGTAATCCAAAGTGGAAAGAATTGAAATGAGTTTTACAAAATTTTCCACCAGGAACAAAGCCTAACAATATTCTCAACATTATGGTTAGATTATTTTTTACAAAATTTGAATTATCACTTGATGATATAGTGAGAAATAAAATTTTTAGAACTATGATAGCTTACGTATATACTATCAAATTTCAAAACAGAGGCTTACCACACGCTCATCTTCTGTCGCTCATCTTCGTCTTATGACATTGCATCCTGAAGACAAATTATTATCTCCAGAAGATATTGATAAACATATATCTGCCGAAATACCTGAAAATGATGATATACTTAAAAAGTTAGTATTAAAACATATGTTGCCTGGGCCTCATAATGAAAAATCTCCTTGTTATGAGAAAAATAAAAAACAGTAAATGAAAAAATTTCCCAAAAGTTTTCAAGAATCTACGACATTAAAAAAATGGATATACGTAATACAAAAGATCAAATCATATTTCTAAAAATCATAAATATTTATAACAAAATAACAATGCAAGTGTAAATGTAGATGACTCAATGGTCGTCCCTTATAATAGTTTGTTGTTAAAAAGATAACTGACTCACATTAACATTGAATTGTCAGCATTCATTGAAAGGGTCGCGGAGTTTCCGCCAGAAGGATCTTTCGCCAGAAGCGGTTTAAGGCCGGTTTACATGGTGCAGCGGCTAAGAAGATTTGAGTACGAGAAAAGATTTCATAGTGTTAAATCATTCCATTTTATTATAAATGTTAAATATACTTGATTTGAAAAAAATAAATAAATATACATCATGTACCGGCATTGAAAGTGGATACATTATAATTAAAATTGTGTCTATAAAAAAATAATATAGTAAAAACTATAGTTATTTAATATAATAAACTATAATAATTATTACAGTAAGACTATAATTGAAGGCCCGGATGCAATGCGAGCATTTACGCTCGGAGCACGTAAAACTGAAGTCACTTGGTAGTAAAAATTTCATTTTCTTTAAATAAATTTCAAAAAATTTAACGTTGTGAAACTCATCATGCCGCATCTTTTTTATATTAATAGTTTTTTTATGAAATTTTTATTTTTTAAGAAAAAAATTAAAAACAAGAAAATTTTTTACATTAAATTTCAATACTTTTTTAAACTTAAATCCTTGTAATTCGAGTAAATATTAACCAATTTCGCTGAAATTTGAAATTTATTTTCTAAATATTATAGCGAAACTTATGATAATTATAAAAAATGTTAATTCTTAAATAGTTAGTCGCAATTGTTTATTAATTAATACAAATTACAAATTGTGCGTTTATAATGTACTCGAGAAAAAAGTATCGAGGGAACTTTCAAATATAAGAAACTTGTAGCGAGAAAGTTTTTGGTTTTTGTATAAAAAAGATTTGTGGAAAGTTTCAAATCGATTGATGAATAATTAAGAAAGATATAACAACATTTACAAGTAGCGCGCATGCGGTCGAGCGCTGCAGTTTTCTTATAAGTTAGATTCTCAGTGAATATTACGTCAACTGAATGACTCTTGGTAATATTATTTGGAAAAAGCAATAATACAAATATAATATAATACAATATGATATTTATTAAAAGTAAATAAACATATAAATAAACAAACAAATAAATAAATAAACAAAAATCTGTAATGTAATTATTTAATAATTAAATAATTACATTACAGATTTTTTTTTTAATACTGATTTTTTGATTGTTTCAAAGGATTTCTTTTTTATTTTGTCTGTTAAGAGCAGGCCGGATTCGCTGTCCTTGTCTAATTGGCATTTTTGTTATTCACTCAAGTTTTAACCGGTGTATCTTCAAATTAAAGGTCGAGCGCAATAGATATTATTATTATGAACATCTATGCACAAGAAAAAAAATATCTACCGGTTTGTTTTTGAGAAAAGTAAGTAACGCCAAAGTAAAAGTTTATGTTTATAATATTTTCGCGTTACTTACTTTTCTCAAAAACAAACCGGTAGATATTTTTTTTCTTGTGCATAGATGTTCATAATAATAATATCTATTGCGCTCGACCTTTAATTTGAAGATACACCGATTAAAACTTGAGTAAATAACAAACAACTCAATTGTTACTCGGTCGGTATCAGGTTCTACTCCGGCCTACCGTTAAACCTTTTTTTCTTTCACATTAGTAATATCAGTTTTCTAAAAACATAAAGTGTAATATTTTTAAACAATATAATGTTGGGATTTATATTTATAAAAGTAAACATATATGCGTGTGTACGTTCACTCTTCTTCTATATAAACATTATTATAAATTTTGTTCGTATATATATGGGTAATTCTTTCATACTTTTAAAAATCATGTTACTGCGTCATTTCTCCTAAATATGAGATAGCACATCTTGTTAGCAAATGTTCACTGATTTATTGAGTTATTAGAAACTAATTTTGTTATATTTTTAATGATAATTAGACGTGTCATTTTATGGCGGATGGGGAAAAGAGGTTTTTTTTTTGAAATTTAAATGTTACCAGGCCATGTAAAATGATAAATTACCGCTATAAAAAAAATGACTACTGCTTTTTTGATTTGAAATTCACACCGAAGCTTTATCTATACACATACTTTTGGAAAATCAAGAGCATGGGTGTGTGCCTGTTAACAAAAGTACTTTCTGAAAGGTTATTAAAATGTTACCAAAAATTTATATATTTTACTTTTTTCTGGAAAATACGATGCTGTAAAAAAGACTATTCAGCGGTGACATTTTAAACTACATCAAAAGGTAATATTTAGAATCACAAAGAGAAATTTTTTTATTAGGAACGTGTGCCTAGTGTAGATAAAGTTCTTTGTTCGTTTGAAATTATACTTAAAAAACGTGACTCACTTTTGAAAATAGGTTTTTATCCACTAATATGAAAACTTAAGCTTTGATTCACCTTTTCTCTGTTGTGAACTTTGTAATTTACTATTTTATAATACTCAATGTAATCTTTAAGTTGCTTTTGAAGTATTATTTCGAGTATTCTGGAAATCATTGAATTTTTCCCGGCTATTAAATTTTCCAAATTTACATCGATTACCTAGTTTCTATCAATGTTTTAATTCTAAAGAGTTTAAACTTTAAAAAGCTCAGTTTTAGTATGTATTTAATAGCTTACACCTAGAACGTTGAGTTGAATCATCACTGAAGTTTCTAGATTTTAAATTTAAAATTTTTAGATTTAATGTTTATTAAATAAACTAAAATATTTGGTTAAAAGGAATATAAGTATTTTTATTCGAAAACATATCTATACAAATCATATACAAATCCATGTCAAATTTCATACCCTAAGATTGACAATTTTAGCAAAAATAAATTGATATTCCACTCACTTATGATTTGTAATCAGGAATCCCAAAAGCCATTGGGTAACTAATATCACTCAATTTTAATACCCGAATCGCCAAAAATGAATTTTCCAAAAAATTGGCATTTCTGGCATATTTTATTTATTACAAAAAATTTTGTAATTATTAATGTAAATTGCGTATTTAAATATTTTCTGTAACATATTAAACATGTAAAAATGAAAAAGCTCAATGGAAAATGATCTATTATAGCCCAAAATACTTAAAAAACTGATCTGAGATATGTAAAATATTATACCTGGGTGTGATAATAATGAATATATTTAAATGTCTTATATTAAAAAAAGCTATCTTCAAAAGTGAGTAATGCGATTTTTTCTTTTATTATCATTTTAATATATCAACATTTAAAAAAAATAAATTTGATACATGTGTCTTCAATTTTTTTTAATTTATTGAAAGTAAATTTTAACACTATGAAAAATTTACTCGAAAATCTGTCTTTTGATGTTTGTTAAAAAGACTACCCTTAAAAGTGAGTAACACGATTTTTTTTTTCATTATAATACGTCAACATTCAGAGAAAATTAGTTTTATACGTGTGCCTGTATTTTTTTTTTTTTAATTTGTTGCAGGTGAAATTTTAACATTATGAAAGATTTACCCATATATATATACGATTTAGGCAAGTGCTGTGGTCTTAACATATAGGAATATTTTGCTACAAATCTTCTTTTGTTTAACGTTTAGACTTGTAAAATTGTACACCATGGGGAATAATGGAATCAAAAAACGGTCAAAAAAGAACAAGAAATGATACATCGTTCTTTTTCGACCGTTTTTTGATTCCATTATAAGTATAAAATAATTTTCATTCCTCGTGATGTACAATTTTACAAGTCTAATCGTTATACAAAAGAAGACTCGTAGCAAAATATTCCTAAGAGTGTACGAACATACGCATATATGTTTACTTCTATAAATATAAATCCCAACATTATATTGTTTAAAAATATGACATTTTGTGTTTTTAGAAAACTCATATTACTAATGCGAAAGAAAAAAAGGTTTAACAGACAAAATAAAAAAGAAATCCTCTGAAACGATAAAAAAATCAGTATTAAGAGGTCGAGTATATCTGTCCTTTTCTAATCAAAGAATTGATTTTTTCACAAAAATTAATAATTGTAGCAAAAAATAAGAAGAAAGCCCCATCTCGTATAATAAAAAGGAAGATTTTCTTTTATGAGGAAAAATTATTTTTATCGCTTCGTTTTTAAGAAAACCTTGAAAAACTGAATCGTCCATCCTAACCTTTATTTTTTAAGTTTTTCAAGGTTTTCTTCAAAACGAATCGATAAAAATAATTTTTTCTCATCAAAGAAAATCTTCCTTTTTATTATACGAGATGGGGCTATCTCCTTATTTTTTGCTACAATTATTAGTTTTTGCAAAAAAATAAATTCTTTGATTAGAAAAGGATAGAGATATACGACCTGCTCTTAAAGAAAAATCTGTAATGTAATTATTTAATTATTAAATAATTACATTACAGATTTTTGTTTATTTATTTATTTGTTTGTTTATTTATATGTTTATTTACTTTTAATAAATATCATATTGTTATATTTGTATTATTGCTTTTTCCAAAAAATATTACCAAGAGTCATTCAGTTGACGTAATATTCACTAGTAAATTATTTACTAAAATTATTTCACGGTATTGTAACGACCTAAAAAGGCTTTCTAAAATTTTTCTTTTTTATATACTTTAGCAGTAGCCAAGATCAAGACGTTTTGTATTTATAAAAAGTATATTAGAATCAATATGTACTACTGTTAGCGTTAGCTTAGGAAATTAGACTCTAGGTCAGCACGTATAATTTTGTTCATATTTCGCTACTAGGCCAACGGAAAACGTACAAAGTTTTATTACCCTAGTAGACGTTCGTTACCTTTTTTGAGCCTAGCCGGAAAACTTCAACCGATGGTTGCCTATGAAGTTTTGCACGTAATTCTTTTGTTTAAACATTTTGTTAGGCCACCGGAAACACACGCTTTCTGTTTCCTTTTATGGTTTTAAACAAATTGTACTTGACCAATACCGGCTACAAGAGGTGGACCCAAGTTCGACACGTGCCATCTCCAATAATTTCTATTGTCTTTTTCCATTTTCAATCTCTTTTCGTTAGTATAAAAAGACTTGGGACTATCTTCTAGGAAGCCAGTCTTTTGCTCATTTATAATTGTAACAGATCACTTCGATTATTGACCAGCGGGTCACTATTAATAATAAAAAGAAGCCAGTTTACCTAAATCAATAGTACAGTGCAGCCGTAAGTTACTTATATATAATAATCTACATTCAGTGAAAAATTAATATTTTATAAATCTTTTATTAACTTGAAAAGTATATTGAAAATCTAAAAGTTATAATCTAAAAGTATTATTGCATTATTTTGAAATTACAATTTCTTTATTTCTACTTCTAACGTCGGAAAGTGTATTAACAAATATAAACAAAAATCATGAATCTAAAAATTATTATTATAATACAATCTTCTTGCGAGAACGAATTTATAACAAATTGTGTACCAACGACCGACGAAAGATATATATATATATATATATATATATATATATATATATATATATATATATATATATATATATATATATATTATTATAATTTAAATAAAATGTTATGTCGTTATTCTACTTATACTAAATGTATGTAAATATATACATATATGCATATAAGTATTAATTATATGCAGAATATATGTGAATATGTACAAATTATTCCACTACGAATTATATTGGTTGGGCAATTAACGCCTCTTTACTTAAGACACACACTAGCTAGGTGAACGATATAGAACACGTCCAAGTGTGATCGCGTTACATGAAAAAATTCCCGCCTAATCGTAAGCGAAATGATGGTGAATAATATGCATTCTGATTCATACTATGATCGAATTAATTTATGTTCTTACATGCACACCGGTCCACGATTCGCGCTAAACTGACATTATTTTACATGTGTTGGCGGATTTAAATATCAAATTAAGATGATTCTTAAAATATTAAATGTTGCGCACATACTACCCCTTCGTCACCCCTCATACCTACTTTTAAATTCATGTCTAAATCGTACTATAAATACGCGAAGATTGACAGGTCTGATTAACTGTTAAAGTTCAACGTTCCAGAGAAGATCAACACGAAGTAAGATGGTTAGAAAAAATTTACTTAAAGTCTTGATAAATATTGTTGATATAGCATTAGTTCGATAGCCGCAAATAAAATTATTTTGCAATAATTCATGGCGCAAAAGTCTAAACATTTGCTCCAATAATGAATTATTGAAAAAAATTAAATTGATCTTAGGACTTTGCGGATTACGTACCTTAGCTTATATGTTTAAGCGAGGTATTTTTAATGATAAAGAAATACTTGACATTGCTGGTCGTTGTATTAACAGCAAAGGGATGCAAGATGCGTCACAAGTCAAGCTTCTCATGTTACATCACCGTGTTATTAAAGGTAAGTTATTTATAATTGCTGCTACCGTTTAAAAGTTTGTATCTTTTTTCTTCACGATCGGGGAATTTTCCTATAAAATTATTTTTTGTTGTGATAAAAATAATAAATTTGAAAAAATGATTTGCAAGAAAATATCAGTTTCGGATCAATAATCAAAAATTAATAAACTTTTTGTTTATGATCACATAATTTCGCGGAATAAGACTTTTTTGTTAAAAATAGTGCAACTAAGCAGATTTTACATAAATTTTACAGACCTGCGAAGTATGATAGAGGACAGTAGTGGGGATGAACTGTTAATAAGGCTTCTGTCTGAAAAAGAAGATGTTTCTAATTCGAGAGATCTTGTACTACTACCACCTCCTGAAGAAGTAAGAGAAGTCATAAATGTCTCTGAAACTACCCCAAACTTTGTGGTGAAGGGGGTAAATAATAATACAGCAGTGCCACCATTTTTTGAACCAATGCCTGGTTGCTCTTGGTGGGGTGATGATGGGAGACAGTCATCAATATCGATCAATAATAACGAGCAGAATACACTTAATACGATGATATTGTCTGAATCACCAGGTGCAGAGAATACAAGTTGATTCAAGGAGATGTAAAATGGACACTACACCTATACTCATAAATATTTACTATCTTTTTATTTTATTGCAAATTTTTAAGAAAATAAATGCTTTGGTTTGTAATATGTACCATAAAGATTATTTAATTAAATTTTGAAATAAATTTATTTATTAGTTTCTCAGAATTTTAGATTTCTTGCACAAAGTCTAAAAATTTTAATATATAAATATTGGAACCCTAAAATTTTTAAAAACTAATGAATAAATTTATTTGAAAATTTAACTGAATAATCTTTATGGTGAATACTACAAGCTAGAGCATTTCTTTTCCTCAAGTTTTGCAATATAATGAAAAAATAAGCCAAATTCATGAATACAGGGGTGGTGTCCGTTTTACATCTCCTTAAGCGTAAATTTATAAATCACACATTTTCACGTAATTTTGTATATCATATTGTTGACAAATATCTTCAACAGGGAGATGGTACTACTACTACCCAGAACCACATTACGATTCATGAAGAATCATCGCGATATTACCGACAATTTAAGTTACAAGATAGACAAATAAGAGTGTCAATATTACCTCCACCATCTAATGCGAATGCGCGACCTTCAGATTATGTCGGCATAACTATAAACTCTGACCGATTTGTTCACGGTTCTTTATGGATTTCTTTCAGACTGGTTCGTGATTTTTTACCGGCAGATCTACTCGAGTTATTAGCTTGTGTAGCACAAAGTAATGACAATTTTGAAATCGATGATGTTTTAAACGTGAAAGTCAGCATTGTTTCTAAACCAGAGGGACGCGGTCGGGTATCACTCACTAGCAAATCAGTTTTTAAGAAATCCATTCTGAATATTCAAAATACCGACAATCTTTGCCTTCCATGCTCGCTAGTCGCTGCTCATGTATATGCTATACGTGATCAGATGCGCAGTGGTATTCACCATGACAGGTGGAATAGAATAAGACACCACACAGCAAAATATCAGAAAGTGCAAGTGTTGAAACTTGTCAAAGCTGCGAGAGTTACGATACCCGAAACTGGTTGTGGTATCGAAGAAATAAAATTATTTCAAGAATATTATGCGCTTTTCAGAGTTGCAATAGTTGTTTATTCTTTTCAAAACTAAGCTCAAGGCTATAAACCACTTTACGATGGTGCACGTTTTGTACACGATGTTGGTAATGTAATTAGACATATCTTAAATATTATGTATTATGAAAATTCTAATCATTACCAACCAATTTTGAATTTACTCGCAGCAGCTGGCAGTTGTGGCTACTGCATACCTTGTAATGAAAAGTTTAGTCATCAAAAAAATCATCAATGCCCACAAAAATATTGTAAATGTTTTCAGAGCCCCCCTTGCAATATAAATCAGGAAAAGATAAAATGTATTTAATGCACTAGAGATTTTTACGGTAATGTTTGTCTGGAAAATCATAAAATCTTAAAATCTTTCGATAATTTTTGGTTGGCATGCAAGAGCATAAAAATTTGCCGTTTGTGCAGTAAAACAGTTCGAATGTGCGATAAAGATCCACATAATTGTAATACGATATTTTGCAAAATATGTAATAGTAAAATGCCGATAGAACACTTTTGTTACATGTAACCCTTTATCAGCAAAAGAGGATTTGCAATCAATAAGAAGAATATTATTTATTTATTTTCTGATTTTAAGACTCAACAATCGGAAATTATCTCGGGTACTGATGGTGAAAAAATAAGTTTGCGTATACCAAATTTGTGTGTTGTACAAAAAGTATGAAATTAAGAGAAAATAAAATACGTGGACGTGTATTCAATATATCCCTATATCTGTAAATACGGTCGATATCCCGTTGGTCATCCTACTCTTTACGTGGGTGAAGATGAGTGTCGCTCTCTGGTGGGTCAAACAAATAATATAAGTCACGTTGAAGGTCTTATTAAATGCGAAGTATTGCTGCCACGAAATATATATCATGCTGTACTACCCGTTAAAATGCATAATAAGCTTTTATTTCCACTGTGTCGAACATGTGCTGAATCAATGTATATCACAGATTGTGACCATGAAAATCCTGATGATTGAGTTTTTACCGGTACATAGGTTGCTGACGAGTTGAAAAAAGCTGTTCAGATGGGCTGTATCATCAGAAAAATATTTGAAATATGATCTTATAAAATTACTCAGTACAACAAAGCCACGGGTCAGGGTGGTCTATTTCCAACTTATATCGATAAATTTTTCGCTGAGAAAACTTACGCGTCGGGTTACCCTTCGGAATGTGCTGACGGTGATGAAAACGCGATTGCTCGATATATTGAGGAATTTGTGCAACAAGAGGGCATTAAATTAGACAAAAATCGAATAAAATATAACGCTGGTCTGAGATCTGTAGCAAAACTCTGTTTAAATTCATTGTGGGGTAAATTTGGTCAACGAGAGAATATGCCAAAGACTGAAGTGATCGATGATCCACAGAGATTGTTTGCATTAATCTGCAGTGTCGAGACCGAGATCGACTCAATTTTACCGATCAATGAGACGACAATTTATGTAAGTTGGCACAACAAAGAATCGGCTGTTGAGCCATCACCATTATGTAACGTTGTCGTGGCCGCTTATACCACAGCCTTGGCGCGTTTAAAACTCTACGAAGAATTGCAATCGCTGGGTGAACGTGTATTGTATTACGATACTGATTCTATTGTGTATGTAAATTGCGTGGGTGAGTACGATGCGAAAACAGGGCCGTTCTTGGGTGACTTGACTGACGAATTGACCTGTTATGGTCTTGGCACAAGCATCACATTATTCGTCTCTGAAGGACCCAAATTTTACGGATATAAATATTTGACACCAGATGGCGTTAAAGGATGTGTTTGCAAAATCAAGGGTATAAGACTTCATTCGTCGGTGAGTCAAAAAATAACGATGTTGTAACGCGACCTGAATGTAAAATATGCAAGCCCGTGTACTCAAAGAGACGATTCGTGAATAACGAAATTAGCTATCCATACGGTTATAAATCTAATTAAAAATAAATTATTGTAAATATATTATCACTAAAGCCAATATATGATATAGGATAAAGAGAGAATCAAAACACAAACTATTTTGAAATAAATTTTTATATTTTATAAAAATGTGAAATGAAAAATAAATTTATTTTCTATTAATTAAGTAGTCATCCATTTTTTTCAAAAGCACAGGTTCCAGAATAATCCGCATCCTTTCCACTCTCATTCTGAATCTTTCTCTATCACGAGCCGCTTGCTTCCACTCTCCACGTCGCGCTGTACGATTCGCATAGTCCCACACGCTTATCACATGAATTTCCGGCTTACCCTCTTTGAAATGCACTTGTTTTGTTTGATTCATCGTTCACTGTACTTTTTGTAGACTCTCTTTTCTATAAAATTGTTGAGAATCAAAAATTTAAAACTGATTAATTCTTTGATAAAAATTTATTATCTTTTTCAATGTCTTAGCTATCGCTTACGATAGCAGCACTTGTTTAAGACTAACCAGCACTGACCGTTTACCAACACTTTTAATTTTATACTATAAATGGTGGTGGGGGTGGGGGTATTAATAATAAGTAGGAGATTAATACTTATTTGGCTGTTTCAGCTATATGGCTGAAAAGCGAAATAATACTAGCGACAGCCAGCTATATGGCTAATCAGCTGAACGATTGGCTAGCGCGAGCACGATACTGCTCGCACACGTGCGCGCCGCCGCCGCCGCCCCCCACTCTTGCTCATCACTCTTAATGATCGTATATGTAGAGTGGTTGGAGGATTTAATGAGGTTAGTAATAGAAGTTTAGCAGCAGCGGTAACATGGACGTTTGCAGGTGGGTGCATCCGTGGACTTTGATGATTTGTAGACCCAGCTCGTGTGGTAAAACAGTATTTGTGAAGAATTTTTTGTATCACATTGATCGCACGAGTGATACAAAATTCGAGCGTACACTCTTGTACTATACCAAGTAGCAGCCAATTTACAAGTAGTTGGCCGAGGGTATCGAATTTCACGAGGGTTTACCAGGGTTTGATTCTCGACGATTTGATGAGAGAATTGTCCAACAGAGCTGTAGTAAATCACTTCACCAAAGGCAGTCATCACAATCACTTGAGCGTCATCTTTATCTCACAAAATCTCTTTTATCAAGGTCAGCGAGAAATTTCTTTAAACTCTAATTACATCGTGGTATTTAAAAATCCGCACGATCGAGCGCAAATAAATCATCTCGCCCGCCAAGTCTGCCCCGAAGAGTCTTGTTTTTTGCAAGAGGCATATCTGGATGCCACAGCACAACTACACAGCTATTCGTTCATAGATCTGAAACAGGGTACGCCCGAAAACGTGAGATTTCGTACTTGTATATTTCCATTCGACAAACATCAGTACATTTATGTGCCTTGTTGCGAACCCATTGAAGCTGGTGCTCGCTCGAATAATCTACCAGTCGTGCGATTGTAATGGACCCGGTAAGACGTAGTCGTAGCAGACCAATTCCAGAAAAGTACTGGACTCAATTACATGTTTTGTGTAAAATCGAACTTTCTCAACTCAAGGTCATATTACGCGAAGCAAATTCCAAACTTATAACGTACATTTGCGAGTGTGCTTTGAACATTTTACGTAGAAATATTCCGCTCAGCAAGTATTATAAGAAATAATTGCAAAAAGTCGCACCACTGTTGCGAAAACTCGCTAAACCGGGTAATTTGGAGGTAAAAAGGAAATCGGTGGTAAAATCAGCATATTTACTACTTGTGAAACCTATTCGATCGGCATGGAGTACGCAAAAAAAATGATTTCAGTACCGCAAGAGTGCTTGAAGCGACAGCGGCTGCAGCAGCAGCACGACGTACCAACTACCAATCAAAAAACACCACCATCCAGTGTCCAGACACCTGGTACAGCCATGACATGCCTTGACGAGGAAATGAGTAAAATTTTACATTCTACGGGTAATAAGCGTCAAAAATCTCTGCAATATCAACTAATCTTGCAACGTTACTTGCATCTAAAAGAGGAGGAGAAGGATGAAAGTAGGGGTATAATACGTCCAAACGAGACAACATTATTAGAAACGGAATCGACGATAAGTACAGACAATAATGACAAAATCGACGACGAACAGCTTGTCCAGTCGGTACCGCAAAAATTTCTGATGATTGATTTCAGTTGTACCCTTTGAAATGCATCTACCAGGCTACCAGTTTCTCGGCCCTGGCACGCATCTCGAAGAGCGTCTCAGACGTGGTCAGAGAGGAGAAAATACTCTTGACAATGCCTGTCTAGAGCACGATATTTCATATTTAAATAAAAAATAACGAATCATATAAAAGCCGACAGACTGCTGGCTGAACAAGCATTTTCACGCATGCTCTCGGAGACTGCAGATGATTATGAAAAGACTGCAGCTGGTTTTACTGTTTTGTGCATGATCAGCAAAATCGCGTTTGATAAATTTTTAAAACGCATTAATAATACATTTAAAAGACAGCAAAAGAGAGAGAAAAAGCTAGTTTGTAAGAGGGGTAGAAGGAGGAGCAATGAAAAAGAAGGAGAAAAAGAAGAAGGAGACAAAAAAGTCGGACGATCTTGAGCATTATTACTATAATCTTTCTGCACCATCAGCGTACGCTGGTGCTCATCTACTGAAACACGCGAAACCCAATAAATTCGATAACAATACCATTGCCAACTGGTTGGAGAGTCAGGATGCACATACCTAACACAAACTCGTTGGACATCGTTTTCCTCGTCGACATTACAACGTTTTTAGCCCCTTTGAAGTGTGGGAAGCTGACTTGACAGATTTTAGATCACGTAAAACCTACAATGATGGGTACAGCTATATTCTCATGATCATTGATGCACTTTCAAAGTTTGCCTGGGCAGAGCCTCTTTTCGACAAAACCAGTTGAAGCGTCAATGTAGCATTAGACAAAATTTTATCACGATGTACTGATAGACATTCTATTTATCTACAGACTGATAAAGGTAAAGAGTTTATCGGTCGAGAGGTGCAAGAGGTGCTAAAAAAGAAACATATTACCTATCGAGTCGTCAGAGACCCTGATATAAAGGCAGCCATTGCCGAACGCTTTATTCAAACTCTCAAAGGTCGTATCTGGCGATACTTTACTCATTTGCGCACAAGATGTTATATAGATATTTTGCAAAAAATTGTGACACGTTACAACGAGTAGTAGCACAGTGCCATAAAAATGCCCCCTTCTAAGGTCGACTTATATAATGCTCACGTAATACGTCAAAATTTGACGTTGCGTTACAGCGAAAAACAGCCGTTCTGAGTAGTTAAATACAGCGTTGGCGATCTGGTTCGTGTCAGTCGTGCCAAGACAGCCTTCAGGAAAGCATACGAGGGTGGCTGGACTCTGGAGCTGTTCAAAATTATAAGAGTCGACACAAGACAACAACCACCCGTCTATATTTTGACAGATCTTGGTGGAAAAATAATTGACGGATATTTTTACGAAGAACAGTTGAGCAGAGTGCGCAAAGATTTAGATAGCGAAGCGTTTGAGGTTGATGAGGTTTTGAAGAGCAAAGGTAAGGGGTCGTAAAAACAATATTTGGTCAGTTAGAGGGGGTATCCAGAAAAATTCAATTCTTGAATAGAAGCTAAAGATTTAAAAAATTTACAATGAACGATGAATTTCAAATGGTTTAACCGAGCAACAGCAGCAAGTTTGTCTTTCCACACAATATGGCGACACATTTTACAACACGATTATCACAAAATTTCTATCTTTATGGCGACTGGTGTGTAGGACTCACGGAAATTCAAATACCTCTCACATTTCAGCATATATCAGTGGTAGAACGTGAGGGGGTGATTTCTGTTAAGACATCCAAACGTGACGTGGCGAATGTTTTGCGAGAAACAGAGGAGACTCAACATAAGACCAAGGTGTTTGTCCGCGTTAGACCTGGTGTTTACCGTGACATTGAAAGTCGCTTAGAAGGAATAAATAGTCTCGAGAATGTGAAAAATCATTTATATGTTGAAATCCGCGGTGGTGGCTATGTACAGATTGAATGCCGATGTGGTGAAGATTGTACAACTTATATGCACACGTTTACCCTATCTTAAAAATTACTTAGAATTTTAGGTTTGGAAAATGTACCAATTTTCTCTTGCAAAGGTAATAAAGAACACTACATTGCCGGTAATCGTCCAGCAAATCTTGTGAACGGGTTACCAACCGTGCATATGATTTACAGCAACATTTGCCAGCCTCATGTAACAGGTGACATGCGCATGAGCTTGCTACGTATAGTCTCACTTTATTTGCATGACTACGTTTACGGAGGTGTTGAAATTAAAAACTTTTCACCATCCATGTACCTACCACTGCTGTTTTCAGCGTTTCAGTCGATAGAAATAGATATAAGAGACGAACATGGATTTCCCATTCCATTCGACTACGGTACGCTGACTGTAACGCTTCACTTTAAGCGCATCCGATGAAATGCCTGTGTTTGAAGATTTTTTCAATAACCAAATGATTGGTGATGGGAATAAGTGTGTTACAGTTGGTAAACCTCGTTTTGGTTATCACCAGTCGGGTGCAGGAGTAGGTAGTTTTTTGAAAGGTCTCTTCCGAGCAGCTATACCGAAGATCAAACAAGGTGCAAAAGTAGTCGGTAAGGAAGCTCTCCGAGCGGGTAAAAATATCCTAGATGATGTCACTCTAGGTGGCAGACCGGTCAAAGAGGCGACCAAACAGCGCATTCGCGATTGTGGTAAAAATCTCAAAAGAAAAGCTAATGTTGTTCTGGACAAATTGCTCTTGGGTGAGTCAAGTGCAAAAGAGGGGGAGAAATCAGAATATAAAAAGAAGAACGATACATCATCAACTCAGTCTTCGAGTGCACCTGGTACTACAAATACCTCAGCGGCTAAACGCTCGAAAAGTGATAAAGTTGCGAAAAAGAAGAAGAAGCAGAATAAGAAAGCACGTATAGCTAGAGATATTTTTGAAAATTAAAATTTCAAGATAGCGCTGTCGCATACAGAATCTTGTGAGTTGATCAAGTCGGAATTATCACTTTTTGAATTACCCTCGACATATACTGCAATTAAAGGCTCTTACTGGGTGCAGTACAAATCGATATCTTCATTTAACGACCAATCACCAATTGAATTTACCATCCCTGGCAACACTGAGTATCTAGACTTGGCTCACACAATGTTAAGTGTGAGTGTAAGTGTAACATGCACTAGTGCTGAACCACCTGAAGATCCGAACGTTGGAGCAATAAATAATCTTTTGCATTCGTTGTTCAATCAAGTTGACGTGCTATTCAATCAGAAACCTGTTTCACCACCGAACAATGCTTATGTATACAGAGCTTACATTGAAACATTATAAAATTATGACTCAACAGCTAAAAAGTCTTATTTAACGAGTGGATTGCGGTATGATGATACAGCAGGGAAAATGAACGATACCACAAGTGGTAATACAGGTCTCAGATAGCGTAAAGCGCTTATGGTTGACAGAAAGATTGATTTACTCGGTCATTTACATTGTGATATTTTTAATCAAGACAAATGATTACTGGGTGGTGTTAAAGTTGGAGTAAGGCTCGTGCGTTCTCGTGATGGTTTCTGTCTCATGGATCCCGCTGGTGCTTTCACAGTAAATATTACAGAGGCTACGCTTTTTGTGCATCGAGTAAGATTAAATCCTTCACTTGTGCTAGCACACGAAAAACTATTGTCGCAGACTACTGGAAAATACCCACTGACACGTGTAGAAGTTAAGGCTTATACGTTACATAATGGTGTGCATGGGGAAACAATTGACAATGTCATATAAGGTCAACTGCCAAAAAGAATTATACTCGGTTTTGTTGCAAATAAAGCTTACAACGAAGGAAAAAGTCTTAACCCGTTTAATTTCAAAAATTTTAATATAAATTTTATATGTCTGTACGTTGATGGAATGCAAGTGCCATCGAGACCCTTACAACAAGATTTCAGAAAAAGCAAAATGTACGTTGATGCTTATCATACACTTTTTTCTGGCACTGGTATTCACTTTATGAATTCAGGCAACTCGATTACCCGTAAAGACTATCCAAACGGTTACTGCCTATTTGCTTTTGATTTGACACCTGATTCATCGGCAAGTGCTGGTAGTCATTGGAATTTGATAAAGAATGGTAATGTACGAATTGATGTTAGATTTGACGACCCGCTAGAGGGCGCTGTAAATTGTATAATTTATGCTGAATACGACAATGTGCTCGAAATTGACTCGTCGAGACAGGTTGTCGTGGATTATAGCAGTTAAGTAGTAGTGGTGGGGACATAGTTCTCGCTATTTAAAACATACACGAAGCCATCGTTATCATTTCAGTCAGCGAGCAACTTTAATTGCAAACAGTATGGACGTGGTGATTGACGTACAGTTTTTAAAGGACAACAAAAACCGTTGGATTCCAAAGGAGGTGGCTGTACTTGGTATTCATAAAAACTTTATCGCTCATTGGATTGTGGCGCCTCCTTGTAATTTAAGACGCTTACCGAAAAATGCCCCAGCGTAAAATCGCTGATTGTGGAAGAATTTTTCGAAATTTTCCGCAATGAATTCAAAAGAGATTGTTCGATATCTGATGAGGATCAAGTTTAACGCAGTAGGCGTTTATCTAGCGGATCGGATTCCTCTGATGTGGGTGAAACCTTGTGCGCTTGTGCTTATTACGCAAAATTATAACCAGTGTGGTGCGCACTGAGTTGCCATATACGTTGATGAGTATGGTACAGGTGTGTACTTTGATAGTCTTGGTAAGCCGCCACAAATTCAACAACATTTACGACGTATTCAGCAAAATTGTAAAAAATTTAGATGGAATAATAAACGCTTACAAAGCGAATATTCCAATGTTTGTGGTCATTATTGTATCATGTTTCTGTATTATATGTCTACTGGATTGGGTTCCAAGAAATTCTTGGAAAATTTCTCGCAGAATTTGCAAAAAAATGATGCTATAGTAAAGAATTTTATGGAAAAAACTTGCTATGCGTAATTTGATACTTGACTGTCTCTGATTGGTTGCATGCCACCTTTTTTACGATATCCCCACCAATTTTAACAGTATAAAAGAAGTGGTATCCACTTGGTCTAGCCAATGTTGTGTGTTATCGACGGTGACAGCAGTAACAAGCAAGAGAACCTAACATAGATGGCTGGTCAAAAGAGAAGCCTGGAGCAGAAATTTGGTAATGACTTGGCATATTTAATAAAACAAAACAGCAAGAAAAATTATTGGCAGCAGGTTCTGCCAATGGTCTACGGGCTGAACAGCTCTTTTGGAAAAATTATCCAGGTAGGCCTGGAGAATATAGGCGGCGTAGGCAAAAAGGAGTTTGCACCCGTGGTACGCTTCTGTGGAGCCAATTTCCAAGATCTACCTCTGTCACTAGATTGTTGGGAGGCGTTGAAGCAGGAATTGGATAAAATTGAAAATTTTTTCACTTGCTATAATGAGGAATCTATGCTGGATCAGCGGCTATCTATTCCTGGATACACTATCCGTTTTATGATTAGTTTTCACGAGAGAGCTTTTGAATTGATACCCAATGACGCACAACCAGAAGGAGAGGAGTGTAGTGGACCGCCGAAAAAATATAGTCGATTTAATCGGTCACTAGTATTGAAACGTGTCACGTTTGAACGTTTAAAAGATTTATCAAAATGTATAGATTATAGAATTAGATATTTAAATACTGTTGCAAAATCTGTAGATTATATATTACAGGAAATGGTTGCAAATATGATAAATACATTAGAAAAAAGTCAGGAATCTCAATATGTATACTTTACTTCTAGCGATATAAAAACCACAATGTCTAGTTTTAATGATAATTTTGTAAATGATCTCATCGAATCATTAAAAAAGAATAATCTAGTTTTAGGAAAAGAAGATTGGTTTATAATCATACACGAATTTATTATTTATCATATGTACACACTAGTTAATTGTATGAATGCTACGTCGTAATGTTTTATTATTAATAATAAATGTTGTTGAATTTTAAAATGTGAGTATTTCATTTACCTCGTTCATTACCAATTCATCAACCTTCATACACACAGTAATATTGCAAATTATATATCCCACGATTCAATATAAAATTTTTATTATTTTAATATTTAAAAGTATTTAGTTGCAAATTAAAATCTTTTAAATTAATATTTTATGATTCAATATAAATTTTAATAATCAAAAAGTATCATGTTGCATATTAATATATTTAAAATTTTTAAATATTGATTAAAATATTTTTCATCCCCATTCTAAATTTAGGGGTCAGTGACCCTTCAGTTTATCCTCACTCTAAATTTCTAGGTGGGGGATAAGTCACCCTCCAGTTGTTCGGATACCATGCCTAACAAGCCCCCTACTTTACCTTCTCAGAGGTAATTGACCCACCGGTCAGTAAAATATGCGTAAATGTATATGATTAAGTAATATAGTAAATTGATTATTAATTAATTGTTGTACTGTGATGCTTTGACTTTTGTACTAAATATAATATGTTTCTGTATTAGAACAAGAATGTTTGAATAAATTAAATAAAAGGTAGCTGCACAAAACTAATTGAGTAATTTAAATAAATAAGTTAAGTATTTCAAATTAATTACAATATACAAAAAAATATACAAAAAAGAATTTGGTATAATGAAATTGTTAAGAATATATTGAATTGAATGGTAAATAATAAATAATAATAATATAATTAATAAAAAATTATAAGAAAAAAATTATGCAATTGTATACAAGAATCATTTTGGTGCCTAATTTATTTTTCTACGTGAAAAGATGAGAATTGTCTTGTCATTTGATTTTCACATAGACTATGTGCACGCAAAAATTTTAGTTTTCTTGGGGCCACTATAATTCTTCTATAATTGATTCAAAAGATTATTAATTAAAAAGATTATAAAAACTAAATAAGTTTTGTGCCAATTCAGTCTAATTTAAAAATTTAATATTATTGTTAAAATATTTTTATTTTATTATATTCCTACTTCTCAACCTATACGTTACAAGAGATGAGTCACCAATTGAGAAACTACTACTTTTCTTTATTTACCATATTTTCGAAAATATATCTATATCCTTGCCTAGGGGCCTTTTTGACGAAAAGGAGAAAAACGGATTGATTTTTTTATCAAAAAATCATATCCTGAAGTTTGAGCCAGATCCGTTTCCCGGAGGTGGAATGCTCTTCTTGTAAGTATATTGGTATACTTCCGGAAAAATAATCAAAACAATTGAATAAAGTTTATGAAGTGCGCAAGGAAGGTAATAGTTTCTCAATCGGTGACTCACCTCTCTCTTTGTTAGTTAGCGACAAATCATCCTCTCCTTTTTTTTAGTTCCTGCTCACTGGCAGCCAATTCGAATGTCATATACACTTGTCAAATAGTATTGTTTGATGGTGCATGTATGTGATCATTATCAGCATTATTAATGAATGATATGATATGATATGATACTGGTTTATTAAGACCATGAGGTTTGACCTCGTATGACCCATAAGAAAATACATAGTTTACAATAAAATTTCAATAGTTAAACATAGGAACAAAATGAACTATAAATAAAGATAGTAATTTTTGGGAACACTTATGTACGTCACATCAAATGTTGATCAACAATATAAAATGCGTAAAAGAATGTACAAAAAGTTGCAAGTGATAAAGTAAATAACAATATTTATAATTTTGACTTTTTAAATCAAGGAAAACTTTAAATTGAGTGTTATTAAAAAGATTGGACAACGTTAATAATAATTTACATTTACAAAAGTAAATTGGCCCACCAAATGCTACTGCATCCTGTCGATAATTAAAAGTTTTGCAAGGCTCAGACGGTTAATTTTTATTCAATTAGGTACTCCCTTCACCATTTAATCCACACTCTCAATATCAAGCAATCGTTTGGATAATGAAATCTTGAATCTATGCACACCAAATGGAGAGAATTAATTAATCAGGTCAGCACGTGTGCTTATGAGAAAATACATAAAAGAGTTAAGCATACTTGCTGTGCAAACAACAGGGCATAAAAAAAGTCGTTGTGAAAGTCTAGCAGAAAAGCGAACCATGGTATCAATGTTAACTCTTGGGAACTTTGAAACGAGATATGAAGGCTTGGAGTTAGATACAATAGTGTAAGCCAAGGTGGCCTTAAAATAAGATCTTCTATCATTTATAGATAGCGATCCAAGCTTAAGACGATAGAGTGTAACCCTTTCTTGACGACCAATAGTGTCAAAAACAAAACGTTTACAGGCATTAAATGAACTCCTTTAAAATTTAAGTAACTGAAGTGTGCCAAAGACTCGACCAACAATAAAGTTAATCTGTCTTGTCTAATTAAGTGTGCTCGAGATCCAAACGCCCAGGTTCTTAACAATATCAGTATATAAAATCGGAACATCGATAATATTGAAATCTTTAGTAACAATAATATTCTTAAAGCTAGGTCAAAAGATGAATGAATTGATAAAAAAACATTTCTGGGAAACACATTTTGGACGGGCATATACCAATGCTAACAAAAAACTTTCATTACCATATGAAACCTCCGCAATAATATATTCAGTGCAGTGTTATTGAAGACAGGGTCTAATAGAAAAAGTATTTCGACTTTAAAACAATCACGAATATAAAATCCCACCCCACCTCCAGATTTATCTTGCCTATCATGGCGGAAAAAGTTACAATGATCCATAGTCATAACCGAAGCATTATCTATTTCAGACAAAAATATCTCTGTAACTACAAAATTGTCAAATTTTTTATCTGTACACTGCTATTGAGAGAAGTGAAAAGATGACTGCGAGGAGGAATAAGCATCATGGTTTTTGATGAAATCAGTATTTTTTGTCATTCATAAAATCAGTATTTTTCTCATTAGTAGCATCGAGTTTCTTATGAGGATCAACAATAGGTTTAAATATGTTTCTGAATGCTTTTGAAATATTCTCTTTTTCAAACTTTAGCAAGTTATATTCTTGTTTAACAGCATCATGTGCTTACACAAGTTGATGTAGAACATTTTTCTTTTGACGAATATCAGCCATTTTGACACTTCAGCGTACAATGATAAATTTTATTCTTCGGACTGTGTGCGCACTTCATTCATGGCAAAACAATCAAAACCATTTTCATATGGGCCAATCTAAAAAAAAAAAATATTTTAGAGTGACTACTTGTAGCTCCTTTGCTATTAAACTTAGAAACTTGCAACTCACCATAATTATAGCAAATTTTATGTAGAATATAAGAAAAAATTTTTGAATACGATTAGATTTATTTGTAAGTATGAATAAGTTAAATTTAGGTAACCTCCGAAGCCTTTTTTGGATGTGACAAACAACATTTTTATGTTTCATCGATGTTTTTGGCTATCAAAATAAATCATTAATAATAATATAAACTTCTGCAATTTTTTAATTTTTTAATAACTAAGACTTCGTTATCAATTTTTTAATAAACGTCATTTAAAACTAGAGAAAAAACCTAACAAATCCCATGTTCAGATTATAAATTTAGCGAATTTACAGGTATTAAAAATTGCGTCAAAAAAATTTTTTTGTTGCGAGTAAAAATTAAAAGTAACCTCCGAAGCCTTCATAGAACAAAAACAGTTGGATTTTTTT
The DNA here is from genome assembly GCA_017163975.1 of Anastatus disparis. Classification (NCBI taxonomy): domain Eukaryota; kingdom Metazoa; phylum Arthropoda; class Insecta; order Hymenoptera; family Eupelmidae; genus Anastatus; species Anastatus disparis. The sequence goes on along the minus strand of JAFFSR010000050.1, from coordinate 866,437 downwards.
TAATCAAACCACCGCAAAAAAGGTATTTATTTTTTTGAGAAATTCATATTGTTTCTATATTTACATAGTTGATATTTGTTTTAAGAATTGAGAAAATATTCAATTTAGTAACCTCCGAAGCCTTTTTTAAAATATTTTATATTTATTGATTAAATTTGGTTTTCTATTATTTTATGTTTAGATTTAGGGCCAAACACCACGAAAATAGTGAAATATACTAAAAAACTGTGATAAAAAAAATTATCATACTCATGTACTAAGTTGTTATTGTAAGATAGTCTGATCGAAATCGACTGCAAGAACGATAGCAGTTCAGTTATATTCGATGCTGAATTGAAATAGTTTATATCAGCGCTATGAAATAGATATTAACAAAGAGAGTATAGTTCGCAAGTATAACTGGCATCGTCTTTGTCTTGACTTTTGCAGGTCCTTGGTTCGACCAAAACAACATTTTATTCAACTTGAGAAATGATAGTCATATTAGCGAACGATACTCTCTGTTTACATGTATGACACTGTAGCGATATAGTTTGTTTGTATGTTTTTGTTTTCCCATAGATAATATAATATTTATTATTAAGTGTTTAGATGTCAGTTCTACACCGTTGCATTGGATTGGTAAACATAATATAAAAATTAATTTTTTAATATGCTTTCTACATTTTTGATATATTTCAACATATTTTGATATATATTTAATTTTATCAGTTTACTATTATAAATTTCAAAATACACCGATATATATATATAAGTTGATATCGATACATTTTCCCATTGATATACAATTTTATTTCTAGGGATCAACTAAGTAATAAAATGTCATGTCATCTAAAAAGAGGAGAAAGGTAATTAAAAACAAAAAGAATTTTGATAAGTTAAAAAAAAAGAAGAGAAGCCCAAAGGAGAAGAAGAGTTAAGTTAAAAACTGATCCGGAAAAATATGAACTACAAAAAACAAAAGAAAGAGAATGATACGCTGATGGAGTTGAATGCGGTAAAATTAAAAAAGTTTCTGATATGTCTAAAGAAGACCTGGATGTTGCTCGAAAAAAAAAATCGCGAAAAAGCTGATCGATATAAAAAAAGAAAAAGAGAAAAAAATGTTGATATCGTAAGTGTTTCAGTTAGACATATTCAAGATGAGAATAAAATAAATATTATATCAGCTCCTAAATCAACGAAAGGAAGAAAAAGAATGAGAAAAGAAATGGATTCCAAATATTATAGAAACAATTAAAATTTAAAAATAAGTAATGACAAACTCAGAAAAAAATTACGTGCATCGTCAATAAAATTATTGAGATTAAAGAAGAGTTCAAAGGTGCATAGTACTCAAGATATTTTAGAAGAAATGAGTTAAATGAACTTTTAAAAAATAATATTGTTTTCGATGATATAGTAGAAAAACTCATTGAAGGAGAAGTATTGAAAAATAAAGTCGTAACTGCCTATAGGGAAACTCGTTACCAGAAAAATAAAAAAATTATTAGAAATATTTTAAAAGTTGATAGAAATTTAAAATCGCCACATAGAGTAAAAAGTAAGGTGCGAAAGATTATACCATATAAACCAAAAAAAAAAATTCACGTGAAATATCAGAAAAAAATTTTGTTGAGACAAACTATATAAAAATTCTATGAAGAAAATAGCCAAGTCAGATCAGGAAAAAAAGATTGTATCACGAAAAATAAGTTTAGAAAACAAAGTTGTTAATTAGATGCACCACTTAAGTCGCTGTATACCAAATTTCGTAATGAAAATCCCAATATTGAATTAAGCTATTTATATTTTGCATTATTACGACCATTTTGAATGATTCCTCGTAAATCTAGTTCACGTGATACGTGTCTCTGTGTAACCCATGAAAATATAAACTTACTGATAATAAAGCTGTTTGCAAATAAAATCATAAAAGAAAAATCCATAAAAGTAAACAATAAAGTGGAATTCAATCTTGATATAAACGAAAATGATGAATTTTACTATAAAAAGTGGATGATAAATAAAGAAAATAGAATTTCAGGTAAAACCAAAAAGCAAATAACGGTACAAATAACAGCTAAAAAAAAGATTGTAACTACGATTAAAGAGATCAAAAAAACTTTTCAGTCTGAGATACTTGTTCCTTTTAAGACACACATTCATAGGATACACCATCAAAATAAAACATTGAAATGCTTGAAAAATAATTCATCAGATTCTGATTTGTATATTGTTACGGATTGGAGTGAAAACTTTCTATGTAAATACGGACGTGAACTTTAGAGAATTCATTTCGGTGCGTCAAGAGACTAAATTTCTTTGCACACTGATATGGTATATAATAACAAATTTTCAAGAGAATTTTGTACATTTTCAAAGTCTCTAAGGCACGATGCTGGAGCTGTTATTGCCCATTTTAAACCTGTGATAGATTATGCTTTATCACAAAGTCCTTCTATAACTCGGTTCCACATACAAAGTGATGGACCTACAACCCAATACCGCAATAAAACAGCATTTTATCTTATATGTATTTATATATCGACAATATATGGATTCAAAGATATAATTTATAATTATACTGAAGCAGGTCATGGAAAATCTGTAGCTGACGGTATTGGGAGAGCTGTGAAACGACTTTTGGACACATTAATAAATTACGGACATGACATCAATAATTTTGAGGTTCTCATAGCTGCTATTCAGAATTATGGTAAAAATTACTCAACAGCTGATATTTCAGAAGGAAATATAGATTCAGTGTATCATGTAATTCCGTGCACATTAAAAGCTTCGAAAGGAACTTTAAAGGTTCATCAATTTAAATGGTGCAGATCTCAAAAAGATGTTATAAGGTTTAATGAAATGAGCTGTTATGAATGTCCTATTTCTTAACAGTGCAAACACCATTACATAGGAGAGTTGCGATATTCAGATGAATCTTCTAAAACAGTTAAAAATACACCAAACGTAGGTAATGCAAAATCTACTTAAAGAAAAAGGAAACTTGCTACGAACAATCAACAAATAAAGAATAAAAGGAATAAAAACCGAAGTGTTGATTAATTTTTCGTTAATATTTTACAATTGCACTTATCTTAAATGCACTACAAATTATTTAAAGCAGTGTTCAAGTGAGATGTCTATTTAAATTTTGATTTTTATGTAAAAGTTTATTTTTTTGTGTTATCGTTAAATGTGAAGATTTTTTTGCTATATTTTTTATAGAAATATATTTTTGTTTGAAATTGATAAATTCTCTAATTATTTATTACATACCCCACTATTATAAGGGCCCTTAATGCTGTATCCTATGATAAATACTCCAAATTACATTAGTAATTGCAAATTTTACCTTAAAAACTATTAAAATTGAATTTTTTGTTGAAATACTCGAAAAAGGGTTATATCTCTGATGTTTTTTTAATATAATTTTGCGCAACTTAAAATGTTAGTTTTTGATACATTTAAAGTTAGTTAAGTATAAGAAAAAAACTAAAATTAAAGAAAAAAAAATTTTTTTAACTTTTTGAAAAAATGTGAATTTTTTTAGAATCACCCATATACACCAGAATTGATCAGACTATCCTTCTCAATCAATAGAAATCCATATTTATCATCAGTCGAACACTTGGAGCACGATTCATCGAATCACCTATAAGTAATGTCAGAATTTCCGTGACCGTCCTATTATAAGTGTCTCGAATTAACGTCAACTTGTTGAAAAATCATTGACAAATCAATATTTTCTCTTACTTCATGTTTGAAATGCGAGCATAAGGATCGGTGGAGATAGAAACAATCAACATCCTTATGTTTTCCTATACAGAAGTATGCTCTGATATTATCTTGTTTTTCATAAGCTACATTATTCAAAAACACGTGATTTTGTCAACAAGCTTTCTAATAGTCTTTCAATCAAACTTCAAGTATTCAGCTACTAGTACTTTGGATCTGGTACGGAATCAGCTAAACTTTCAACTAGAGGTGGCCCAGGAATGATTCCTCTTTATGATAAGTTTTCAGATGATAAAATATGGAAAAAGCTAAAGTTATAGTCATAAATACTCAATATTTCCCTAGTTACAGGCAATTAAAGAAAATCACAAAAAAAGTTACTAGATTTTTAAACGCATATAGTTCTTTAGCGTCGATAGCTACAAGCTTGAAACTTTTTAAAATTAAAGCTGAGCTCAAATCCTTCCGAAATAGTAGTTACAGCATATCAAAATATTATTTTTTTCCAAAGATAGAGCGTTATAAGGATTGGACCTGATTTTTCTTTCAAAAACATTAATTAATAATAAAAGCTGAAATTAGGTCCAATCCTTATAACGCTCTAACTTTGGGAAAAATAATATTTTTACATGCTATAACTACTAATTCAAAAGGATTTGAGCTCAGCTTTAATTTAAAAAAAGTTTCAAGCTTGTAGCTATCAATGCTAAAGAACTATATGCGTTTAAAAATCTAGTAACTTTTTGAGTCATTTTCTTTAATTGTCTGTAACTAGGGAAATATTGAGTATTTATGACTATAACTTTAGCTTTTTCCATATTTTATCATCTGAAAACTTATCCCGAAGTTTGAGCAAAATCCGTGATCCGGAGGTGTGACACTCTCCTAGTAAGTGAGGAATTTTATTAAAAGACGTTAGCTTTAGAGAAAAAGCAGCTGCATTTACAATCTAAAATATTATGAAAGTGAGGCCTTCGAAAGAGGTATAAAGAAAAGAATTTGGAATGGGTATAAAGAAGAAGAGGAGAAAGCTTTTCACTACTTTTAATTGAATAATAAAATCTGCATCTAAATCAGTTGTTTCTACTAAATGTGCTTGAAAGGTCATTCTATCAGCTCTAAAACGTGCACGCAATGCTCTTAAAATAGTAGGTGGTAAACAAAACGTAAAAATTTTACGTACTTTACCAGTTTCAAAGAAAGGAGGTTTCTTACCATTTCTTATACCAATCTTTACTGATTTAGGTGTTGTTGATGGTATAGCTGGGGACACTGGTGAAATCGCTAAAGCGGTAAAAGATTCCAAAGCTACTGAAAAACAATTAGGAAAAAAAAGAGACTTAATAAAAGGATGGAGGAAATAACTCTTGGCAGAGGTCTCTACTTGACTTCGTCTAAAACTGAAGAACATTTTTAAAAAATATCTTCAAAGTAAAATCACCTCGAAGACCACTCACTTATACTGATCTCATTTAATGATCTTCAACCCTCCTTGAATTCAACAATATATCTGGGAATAGACAATATCAAGTATTTCCTGAGAGATATCATAGCTTTGATACTTCTAACTCTGATCATCTTTGTCTAAGATTCTTGAGTAACACTCTTGATATAAAGAAAAGAGTGATTTATTGACTTTGAGTCTTTCAGGTAAATTGTCTGTACTGAAAGGACAGTATTTTTCGTTAATTCAACTCCAGCCTGATTAGAATCATGTTATTAAATTCGTAGCTTTTATGATATTCAATTCCATACTTAATATCGACAAGGGTAGTAATCTATTTTAAGTTAGACTGGAAGAAATTGTATTACTGACTGAAGTCATAAAATCGAAGATATAGAGAACTATCTTCGTCAAACATTGGAAGCAAAAAGTATCTCATACAGTACAGACCAAATAAGAAGACACTTCGTAGTGATATGAAATTCGTGTATTGATCGTTTGATCGATTTTCAACCAGAACCTTTGGTAGGACCTTTATTACGCTTCGCAAATTCTGTTCTTCCTGCTAACTTCACAAATTATTCAGACGTTTCCGAAAGTTAAAGCTCTTCAAGTCGAGTGCAATATTGTCTCTAGCGTATACATCGGTCAACAAGCGTCCACGATACATGAATTTTTTCCTGCAGTCACTGATTTAAATGAAACTTTAGGGATAGTTTTCTGGTATATAATAATGAAAAAAGATGCTCATGATTCAATCTTATACACCCTTTCAACTTCTATGTGATGTTCAATTAACTTTTGGTTAGGGGATCATCCATTATGATCGTTGACTCTATAGAGTCTTTGCTTGCAATTATGCAAAACTTGTTAATGTAAAGCCGTTATCCAAACAAGTCGCTATGGCGTCTGGTGCGGGCTCGAGTAAGTCAGTGTGTGGTGTGTGTAATCATTTCAGGTGTTAGTAAGAATTAGTTTTTATTATGGGTAATGCCCGTTAATACTGAAGACCAAGTGCCTCAGTATGCGGGGCTTTACTGTTTAGAATAGGATAAGGTAAGGTTTTGTTTGCCGCAACTCTTAATTAAATAAAATCATACACGAGGTTCAATGAGAATGTCCTTAAGACATGCAAGCATGGAAGAATCATCAACGACGTTGATGATTCATCGATGTCTATCGTGCTTGAAAAATGAAGATCGAATTGATGATAGAGCTGAGGCGAGAGAAAACCTTTCCCTCTGCTTGCTCGCTTTTATAGGCGCTGGACTCCAGTCCCCTCTTCTCTAGAAGCTTAGCTCCGCGTGCGTAGTTTTACTTTTCATATACGCACTGAGCCAATATGAGGCCTAAGCGCACTTTCTGTATATGATATGTATGTACGTAACTTGAATGTGTGTGCATTTTTAGGAGCTTACATACATTGGGCGCTTATGCTAAATGCTTTTAATAATTACAGCTTTTATATTAAAACTACTTAAACTATTAAATTGTTACTTATTTTAGTTATTTATCGCATGCAATATTTAATATTCTATTCTTATATATTGAATTAATATTAATTAATAGAGATTTAAAGTCTATATATGACTGGGCGCTCACAACTATAATCATAATTTTAGAGATCAATATAAAATTTAATTTATAAGTTTAGAGTCTCATAATTTAGTGACTGTAAGGCTGAGAAAGATCACTAAAAAAAAAGTAGAGAAGACCAGATTTAATTTGCGAGGTTTTGCAGATCAGAAGCTTCAATGGTTCAAAAGTTATATTTGATTTATTATTTAACAGGATTTTAGGTTCGAATTGTCTCCCAGAAATAACAGCTTATTTCGTCCTCTAAATTTTATAAATATTCAACTAAACATAATTTCTAAATCATTGAAGTTTTACGCTTTCAAAACCTTATGAATTAAAGCTGGTCTTCTCTACTTTGATTTTTTTAGTGATCTTTTTCAGTCTCATAGTTACTGAAATATGAGACTCTTAACTTATATATGGGACATTACACCAACTGGAAGAGCGAAGAAATAAAAATCGCTTAAACTCTGAGAATATATTCTTTTTATTACCCAAAATATGTTAAAAATTTTCAAGTTCATCGTTATTTTTTTAGCTATAAGGACACGTCCGTTTGACGTGACTGGTGCCCTATGGGCATATGTACCTGTGTATGTTAAATAACCTCATAAATAGTGTCACTTCCAGTGTAAATTTCTTTGATTCATTAATCATTCCAATCACCTACATAGATTTACGTTTTTTTCATTTATCTCTTTAAGTTATATCTAAATGCGGTCATTCGATCCGCATGACCGTTGCAGCTGGCGCTACCAACGTGGGGTCTATAAAAATTTCAGTAAAATTTTTGTGAATGATTTGGGATCAAAACAAACAGTTCTGTAAAAAAAATCTGTGCCAATGCAGAGAAAATTATTTTCTTTTCTTTCGGGCGTTTCATTGCCTCTCCAATGTGGTCGTCATCTTAGCGAAGCACACATAGCACGGACTGAGAGAAGACGCTCTGGCAGCCTTTTTTTTCTCTCTTAAGTTTTGTCGCTTGGTAATGTAACACGAAATTTGTTTTCTTTATTTTACAGCAAATTTTGAAGTAACAGCGTAAGTAAAGTAAAGCCTTCAGCATTTTTTTTCTCAAATTAACATTAAAATTCATTCTTTTTATGCTTATATTACTTATATATGCCCTCTGGCCGTATTCAGATTCCACCTCAATAAACGGCTGAAGGACATAGATGATTTTATGTCCGAAATAGGCTGTATGAGGAACTATAACTTATTAGTTAAAAATATAAATCTTTTTTTCAATACTTTTAAAATTTAATTTTAGTTTTATTGATTTTTTCTTTTGTTTCTTAGATTTTTACTTTGTAATAAGTATAGCTGCTGTCGAAGCGCAAGTCATTTTTTTCACTAACCTACTTTCAACATGATTGCTATTTGACATATTGAATGAAACATAGTAGGATCAGTGATGCGATATTGATTTTCCACTGTGCATCTGAAGCACATTAGAGAGTCATAGTCCCTTAGCCGTGTGCCGCTCGACCGCACTGCCGTACCACCCAATGGACCGACCGCCGTGCCAGTCATCGTTCACTTATTAAGGGTGCCTTTCATTTACTGCTCCCGTAGCATTCAGTACTCGTCGTGTTAATTATACTAAGAGTGCCGTCCATGCATTACTATTATAATTATTTTGATTATTAACCTTTAGAGGACGGGGAATTTGGAATTTTCAATTTCTCAGTATTTTCTATAAAAAACACATAATATGTGTGCCTAATATTGGAAAATACTCATATGTAAAGTGTCTATCCATGGTCGAGCCACTATAGTGGCTTTCTCGTCCCCTAAAGGTTGATCGGTTATTCTTCTCGCTTATATTATTGTTACAGTTATAAGTCACCGACACATACCAGACCTTTCAGGCCGCCACATTTTGGTTTTAATTAAAAAGAATTAGTATTGTTTGGTTCAACTTAATTTTTTATAAGGTTTATCTCTGATTAAAAAAACAATTAGTATAATTTAGATTAAATTATTTTCTTTTATAAGAGATAATAATTCTTCATACCATTTCTGCCGAAATTTCGATCTTCGTCCCTGTGTGTTTCTATCGATACGCCGATTCTCTTTCCGACTAACTAGATGGCGTGCACACAGGGACGGAAGAAATACAAAGCCTCTGTTGTGTTTCCATCTGTCATATACAGTACGTGTGAGTGAGCGCACATGAGAACAAAAGAGAATGATGGACTCAAAAGTTCTCTTTCGCATTAACTATACATTCCAATATTTATATCTATTACAAGTCGCAGCGTGCAACAAGTATATAAGTGTAAAAGGTGAGAGAAAGAAAGAGAGTGTATTACGTGAGAGAAGGAAAGAGAGTGTATAAGTGTATAAGGTAAGAGAGAAAGAAAGTGTTTGAGTGTATAAGGTAAGAGAGAAAGAAACAGTGTTTAAGTGTATAAGGTGAGAAAGAGAAAGAGTGTGAGAATGCGTGGTGGCGCAAGGTTAGGTGACACAGCGCGTGTAAAGGTGCTATCACGCCGCATGAATATACGCGATGTATTTATTACCAACTTTTGTTTGCTAGTTTTCTTTTCTTATTTTTTGCTCAGGGCTTTTTAACATTTGTTAAACCACGAACCTCGTTTCACTCGGATCGTGAATGTTAACGGATGTTAAAAGCCGTTCGCATTTAGTTTGTAGTACTTTGCATATTATTGTTTAATAATATGAATTTCGGAAGGCTGGTTTGAAAAAGTGTATACATTACACGAGACGAATCTTGTTGGTTCAATCCGGCGGATTACATTTCTCGGCTGAGCTAACGCTCGACCTCGAGACGTAACCTCTCCACCGGGAAGGAACCGACAATATTTGTCCCTTGTGATGTAATATACTATATTTAAATTCTATTGCATTTATTTTTCACGGTTGTCAAGTGGCAGAAAGAAAATTAATTTAATGCATTTTATTAAAATAGATGAATTGATTGAGTTATATGAGTTTAGGTTAGATTAAAAATTCCTACTTTATTATATTGTAAACGTTGCGGTAAATATAAGTTTAAAGAGTACAATGTAGCCTAGGTACTTCCTAGCATAAAAAAAATTTTCTAACCTGGTTACTTTCCTTTATCGAGTCCACCGTCCGTCCTTTCCACCTCCTGCTGATCTTAACTTAGCTATCATTGAAAAGTCCGGCAACAGGAGGCTAAACGTCTTTTCCTCACCCCACAGATGAACCTGTCACAATGCACATACACATATCGATATCTATATCTATATAATCTCGCCAGTAGATAGTCATATTGCACAGTAAGAGAACAAAATGTTCCTTCGACTGTGCTACCTACTGTTATCCATAGCCCGATTTCATTGAGCGCTAGCTACTTGAAAAAAAAAAATTTAATTCTCTAAATTAATTATTATCTTTTTTTTTACATTCTCGTGCAATGGTAAACTTTATTTTACGACAAATTCGTTATTATTATTCATAATTTTTTTGTATTGCATTAAATCTAATTCGCTAAATTTTTTTTGTGGAATATTCTTTACAGTCATTTTAAAATTGGTTTTTTTTATCGATGAGTTAAGTGTAAATTTAATAATTTTCATTGAAGCAGCTATCTTCAAAGAGTAAATTTTTTTCGTGTTATTTTACAAATTAGTAATTAATTTTTATGTGTTAAATATAAACTTAGCTTTAAAACAAAACAGTTTTTTCAGTTTTGCTAAATCATTTTGCTTAGAGTGAGTGAATACGTGAAGAATATTCTATATTCTTTACTTCTCAGTTAATTTCTTTTTGTATCAAAGCATATTTTCTCGGTACGAATGAAAATAAGATATTAAATTAAAATATCACAGCGTGTATATTCGGTGACCACGTGCGCGAAATTGTGCCCTGAGTTTCTTAGTGTTTTCTTTTTTTTTTGTTATTATTTCTTGAGCAAGCCCTTTTTAGCTTTTCTTTTCACACGAATAATTTCGGCATAGAATTCCGCCGTTCTACCCTGTTGAAAATGATAACGTTATTTAATGACGTAATTTAATAACGTCATTTAATAACGTCATTTCATCAAATGACGTTGCAAATTGAGACATTTCGCGACTTCATTTATGCAAATAACGTCATTGTTCAAGTGAGCTTTGATGGCTTATTAAATTAAGAAAAAGACGTTATTTTATATTTTAAAATGACGTCGTTGTTTCCAAACGACGTCATTTATTTTGATGACATGATTTTTAGAGATGACGTTACTCGTTATCAAAAACACAGGGGTTATAGTGGGAAATGACGTAAATTTTTCAAATGACATGATATTCTGAAATAACGTTATTCGTTACCGAGAACAGATCTGTAGAATGACGTCATTTTTATAATACTAATAACGTCATTTCATTACGTTATTTTCCCTGTTGAAAATAATGACGTCTTTCTAAGACGTCATTTTCTCCAAATTTGAGAAAAATAACGTCATTTTTTATAAATTATGACATTAAAAAATGAATACATGATAATCATTTCACATTTAAAGGAAAAAACAAAAACGAGGTAAATCTCGTAGTTTTAACTTTTCAAAAAACGAAGAGCATTTGCGATTAAACTTAAAACGTTCTGGCCTTATATATCTGCGTCTTTGAAATTGGTATAAGAGATCACAAAACTTCAAAATCGCCACCTGGTGATTTAAAATTAAATTGACGCAATCGACTATCAATTCGACTGCAAGTCATTAGGTGGCGTTTTTTTAAATTTTCTGATCCTTGATGCAAATTTCGAAGATGCAGATATATAAGGCCAGAATGATCTCAGCTTAATCACAAATGCTCTTCGTTTTTCGAAGAGTTGAAACTACGAGGTTTACCTCGTTTTTGTTTTTTCCTTTAAATGGAAGATGATTATCATGTAAAGTCATTTTTCAATGAAATAATTCATGAAAAATGACGTTGATTTTCTAAAATAACGTTATTTCATAAAATCATGTCATTTGAAAAAGTTACGTCATTTCCCACTATAAATCACATTGTTTTGATTACGAATAACGTCATTTCTGAAAATCATATCATTCAAAAAAATGACATCATTTTCCCACTATAAATATCACGTCTTTTGCATAACAAATAACGTCATCTCTAAAAATCATATCATTAAAATAAATGACGTCGTTTGGAGACAACGACGTCATTTTGAAATATAAAATAACGTCTTTTTCTTAATTTAATAAGCCATCAAAGCTCACTTGAACAATGACGTTATTTGCATAAATGACGTCGAGAAATGTCTCAATTTGCAACGTCATTTGATGAAATTACGTCATTAAATAACGTTATCATTTTCAACATGGTAGCGTTAAAACTACATTCAGCAAGCACTGCACAGTGGTCCGCAAAGGCCTAAAAATGATCAAAATTCTGAGTCCACTTAATTTTGCACCGAAAACAATAAAAAATACGGAGAAATGTTTTACTCTACACATAGTCTAGGCGCCCAGAGGGTTTCGTATGAAGTTAGAGGTCCCACCAAGCAAGTAGGTCATTTTTATGTATTTTGAACCGCTGAATCCGAATTTGCAACTAGCTTTTCGTGCAAGTGGTCGAGTAATTTGTTATAAACAAATTAATTGTTTAAATGGCTATAGTTTATGAACTACAATAGATGCAGTAATTTTCTCTGCGAAAACTTGTTATTTAATAAAAAAACAAAAAAAATCGTTATTGTTGCATGTCAATTCGATAATTAGAATAAGAGATATGGCAAATATATTGCTAAAAAACATAGAGACGTAGCGCAAGGGCAGAACGCCCTGGTAAAAAACCTTATAACTAGACAACTAATTAATATTTTTTGAAGTTTAACATGTGTTTGAAAAATGTCAGAGTCTCAGCTTTAATGATAAATTGTTATATATTACTTTCAAATGTTGATAAATAAGCTAGAATGATTTAAAGCAGTAAAAATTTTCAATTTTTCAGAAATTTGTTTGTTTATAACGAAATAATATAAGTTGGCGAACAAAATATTTCTATATTTTTGATATAGAATGATAAGAAATTTCATCTAGTTTGAAAATCCGTCCGGTTTTTTTAATTTAAGTAAGTAGAACCTGAGATATCGCAAATTTAACCCTTTCAGTCACAGGAGCCACTATAGTGGCGACCTTTCTCGTTTTCATTTCTTTATTGTTTAATTCGAACTTTAAGTTTAATCTTCATTCTTCTTGCATTTTCATATAAATGAGTGTTCATTTTATAAGTATCATATGATATATTTTAAATATACGATTGTAAATAAATCTAAAAAATTAATGTATGATAGAAAATACGTGTTTTTGCGAAAATAATTCGTGACTGAAAGGGTTAAGCTGTAGCGCCAACTCCTTGCAATATGGCATATGTGTGCAATATAGCGATCGCTTTCTTTATTAAAAATTCTTTTATTATAAGGTAAGTAATCTTATTCTTTTCCAATAAAATTACTATTGACTCTATTTTATATACTTTGTCATAATATTATTGTCATAATATTAATGATGTATAATACATAGAGATAAAGTAGATTTAGGGTTTTAAATAATCATTGATTTTTCTACTACAATAGTAAACAATTTACTCGACTTATGGAGTATTTTTACATTTATTTTTTTTTGCGATTGCAAAAAAAAACAACAATCTATTTTATTCAAAAAATTTGTTTAACTTTCCGATTCATTAGAGTAATCTATTTTTAGCTGAATCCTTTTTTATTAAATTTTTATTAAGTTACCAAATACAGAATTGAAATTAATTTTATTACAAAAAAATGAAATTACTTACCTTATAATAAGAGAATTTTTTATAAGGAAAGCGATAGCCATATTGCACACATGTCGTATTGCAAGGAGTTGGCGCTACAGCTTAAATTTGCGATATCTCAGGTTTTACTTACTTAAATTTAAAGAAACCAGACGGATTCTTAAAATAGATGAAATTTCTTATCATTCTATATCAGAAATATAGAAATATTTTGTTCGCTAACTTATATTATTTCGTTATAAACAAACAAATTTCTGAAAAATTGAAAATTTTTACTGCTTCAAATCATTCTAGCTTCTTTATCAACATTTCAAAGTAATATATAACAATTTATCATTAAAGCTGAGAGTCTGACATTTTTCAAACACATCTTAAACTTCGAAAAATATTAATTAGTTGTCGAGTTATAAGGTTTTTTACCAGGGCGTTCTGCCCTTGCGCTACGTCTCTATGTTTTTTAGCAATATATTTGCCATATCTCATATTCTAATTATCGAATCGACATGCAACAATTAAGATTTTTTTTGTTTTTTTATTAAATAACAAGTTTTCGCAGAGAAAATTACTGCATCTATTGTAGTTCATAAACTGTAGCCATTTAAACAATTAATTTGTTTATAATAAATTACTCGACCACTTGTGGAAAAAGCAAGTTGCGAATTCAGAATCAGCGGCTCAAAATACATGAACATCACCCACTTGCTTGGTGAGATCTATAACTTCATACGAAACCCTCTGAGCGCCTAGACTAACTAGGAATATGAATCTTTTTCCCTCCATGGCGTCATAATCATATTTATGCTACTAGTAACATAATTTCAACCAGAGTTGTAAATGTTTCCAGTTACCGAGTAAGCAACTGGTAAATGATCGGACCATTTAGCAGTTACTGGGTAAGTAACTGATAAATGGTTGGACCAGTTGATAGTTACTAGGTGAGTAATTAATAAATGGTCGGACCACTTGGTAGTTACTAAATGAGTAACTTAGAATGGCTGGACTATTTAACAGGTAGTTGCAATGTAACTCGGAACTAATCAGTCCATTTACCAGTTACTTGTTCTATAACTGAGAACTAGTCAGACCGTTCACCAGTTACACACCAAGTACTTGCTGACTGGTCCAAACATTTACCAGTTGCTCTGTAACTGCACCGGCAGTAACTAGTAAATGATCGGACCATTTACCAGTTACCGAGTAAGTAACTGATAAATGGTCGGACCAGTTAATAGTCACTTGATAAGTAACTGGAAATGGTCGGACCATTTATTAGTTACTGGGTGAGTAAATGGTGAATAGTTGGATAATTTACCAGTTACTGGATGAGTAACTGATGAATGGTCGGACCAGTTGGAAGTTACTAGATAAATAACTTGAAATGGTCGGACTATTTACCAGTTAGTTGCTATGTAACTCGGAACTAATCAGACCATTTACCAGTTACTTGCTCTGTAACTGAGAACTAGTCAGACCGTTCACCAGTTATACACCAAGTAATTGCTGACTGGTCCAAACATTTACCAGTTGCTCTGTAACAGCACCGACAGTAACTGGTAAATGATCGGACCATTTACCAGTTACCGGGTAAGTAACTGATAAATGGTCGGACCAGTTAATAGTTACTTGATAAGTAACTGGAAATGGTCGGACCATTTATTAGTTACTGGGTGAGTAAATGGTGAATAGTTGGACGATTTACCAGTTACTGGATGAGTAACTGATGAATGGTCAGACCAGTTGGAAGTTACTAGATGAATAACTTGAAATGGTCGGACTATTTACCAGTTAGTTGCTATGTAACACGGAACTAATCAGATCATTTACCAGTTACTTGCTCTGTAACTGAGAACTAGTCAGACCGTTCACCAGTTACACACTAAGTAATTGCTGACTGGTCCAAACATTTACCAGTTGCTCTGTAACTGCACCGACAGTAACTGGTAAACGATCGGACCATTTACCAGTTACCGGGTAAGTAACTGATAAATGGTCGGACCAGTTAATAGTTACTTGATAAGTAACTGGAAATGGTCGGAACATTTATTAGTAACTGGGTGAGTAAATGGTGAATAGTTGGACAATTTACCAGTTACTGAATGAGTAACTGATGAATGGTCGGACTAGTTTGAAGTTACTAGGTGAATAACTTGAAATGGTCGGACTATTTACCAGTTAGTTGCTATGTAACTCGAAACTGATTAGGCCATTCACCAGTTACTCGCTCTGTAACTGGGAACTATTCGGACCATTTACCAGTCACTCACCCAGTAACTGCTAACTGGTCCCACGAATTACCAGCTGCTCTGTAACTACACTGACAGTAACTGGTAAATGATCAGACCATTAAGCAGTTACTGGCTAAGTAACTGATAAATGGTTGGACCAGTTAATAGTTACTAGGTGAGTAACTGGAAATGGTCAGACCATTTACCAGTTACTGGGTGAGTGAATAGTGAATAGTCGGACCATTTACCAGGTACTGGGTGAGTAATTGATAAATGGTCATACCACTTGGTAGTTACTAGATGAGTAACTTAGAATGGTTGAACTATTTAACAGGTAGTTGCAATGTAACTCGGAACTAATCAGTCCATTTACCAGTTACTTGCTCTGTAACTGAGAACTAGTCAGACCGTTCACCAGTTATACACCAAGTAATTAATGACTGGTCCAAACATTTACCAGTTGCTCTGTTACTGCACCGACAGTAACTGGTAAATGATCGGACCATTTACCAGTTACCGGGTAAGTAACTGATAAATGGTCGGACCAGTTAATAGTTACTTGATGAGTAACTGGAAATGGTCGGACCATTTATTAGTTACTGGGTGAGTGAATGGTGAATAGTTGGACAATTTACCAGTTACTGGATGAGTAACTGATGAATGGTCGGACCAGTTGGAAGTTACTAGATGAATAACTTGAAATGGTTGGACTATTTACCAGTTAGTTGCTATGTAAGTCGGAACTAATCAGACCATTTACCAGTTACTGGCTCTGTAACTGAGAACTAGTCAGACCGTTCACCAGTTATACACCAAGTAATTGCTGACTGGTCCAAACATTTACCAGTTGCTCTGTAACTGCACCGACAGTAACTGGTAAATGATCGGACCATTTACCAGTTACCGGGTAAGTAACTGATAAATGGTCGGACCAGTTAATAGTTACTTGATAAGTAACTGGAAATAGTCGTACCATTAATTAGTTACTGGGTGAGTAAAAGGTGAATAGTTGGACGATTTACCAGTTACTGGATGAGTAACTGATGAATGGTCGGACCAGTTGGAAGTCACTAGATGAATAACTTGAAATGGTCGGACTATTTACTAGTTCGTCGCTATGTAACTCGAAACTGATTAGGCTATTCACCAGTTACTCGCTCTGTAACTGGGAACTAGTCAGACCATTTACCAGTCACTCACCCAGTAACTGCTACCTGGTCCCACGAATTACCAGCTTCTCTGTAACTACACCGACAGTTACTGGTAAATGATCATACCATTTAGCAGTTACTCGGTAAGTAACTGATAAATGGTTGGACCAGTTGATAGTTACTAGGTGAGTAACTGGAAATGGTCAGACCATTTACCAGTTACTGGGTGAGTGAATAGTGAATAGTCGAACCATTTACCAGGTACTGGGTGAGTGAATAGTAAATAGTCGGACCATTTACCAGTTACTGGGTGAGTAATTGATAAATGGTCGGACCACTTGGTAGTTACTAGATGAGTAAATTAGAATAGTTTGACTATTTAACAGGTAGTTGCAATGTAACTTGGAACTAATCAGACCATTTACCAGTTACTTGCTCTGTAACTGAGAACTAGTCAGACCGTTAGACAGTTATACACCAAGTAATTAATGACTGGTCCAAACATTTACCAGTTGCTCTGTAACTGCACCGACAGTAACTGGTAAATGATCGGACCATTTACCAGTTACCGGGTAAGTAACTGATAAATGGTCGGACCAGTTAATAGTTACTTGATAAGTAACTGGAAATGGTCGGACCATTTATTAGTTACTGGGTGAGTAAATGGTGAATAGTTGGACAATTTACCAGTTACTGGATGAGTAACTGATGAATGGTCGGACCAGTTGGAAGTCACTAGATGAATAACTTGAAATGGTCGGACTATTTACTAGTTCGTTGCTATGTAACTCGAAACTGATTAGGCTATTCACCAGTTACTCGCTCTGTAACTGGGAACTAGTCAGACCATTTACCAGTCACTCACCCAGTAACTGCTAACTGGTCCCACGAATTACCAGCTTCTCTGTAACTACACTGACAGTAACTGGTAAATGATCGGACCATTTAGCAGTTACTAGGTAAGTAACTAATAAATGGTTGGACCAGTTGATAGTTACTAGGTGAGTAACTGGAAATGGTCAGACCATTTACCAGTTACTGGGTGAGTGAATAGTGAATAGTCGGACCATTTACCAGGTACTGGGTGAGTAATTGATAAATGGTCGGACCACTTGGTAGTTACTAGATGAGTAACTAAGAATGGTTAGACTATTCAACAGGTAGTTGCAATGTAACTCGGAACTAATCAGACCATTTACCAGTTACTTGCTCTGTAACTGAGAACTAGTCAGACCGTTCACCAGTTATACACCAAGTAATTAATGACTGGTTCAAACATTTACCAGTTGCTCTGTAACTGCACCGACAGTAACTGGTAAATGATCGGAACATTTACCAGTTACCGGGTAAGTAACTGATAAATGGTCGGACTAGTTAATAGTTACTTGATGAGTAACTGGAAATGGTCATACCATTTATTAGTTACTGGGTGAGCAAATGGTGAATAGATGGACGATTTATCAGTTACTGGATGAGTAACTGATGAATGGTCGGACCAGTTGGAAGTTACTAGATGAATAACTTGAAATGGTCGGACTATTTACCAGTTAGTTGCCATGTAACTCGGAACTAATCAGACCATTTACCAGTTACTTGCTTTGTAACTGAGAACTAGTTAGACCGTTCACCAGTTATACACCAAGTAATTGCTGACTGGTCCAAATATTTACCAGTTGCTTTGTAACTGCACCGACAGTAACTGGTAAATAATCGGACCATTTACCAGTTACTGGGTGAGTGAATAGTGAATAGTCGGACCATTTACCAGTTACTGGGTGAGTAATTAATAAATTGTCGGACCACTTGGTAGTTACTAGATGAGTAACTTAGAATGGTTGGACTATTTAACACGTAGTTGCAATGGAACTCGGAACTAATCAGACCATTTACCAGTTCCTTGCTCTGTAACTGAGAACTAGTCAGACCGTTCACCAGTTATACGCCAAGTAATTGCTGACTGGTCCAAACATTCACCAGTTGCATTGTAACTGCACCGACAGTAACTGGTAAATAATCGGACCATTTACCAGTTACCGGGTAAGTAACTGATAAATGATCGGACCAGTTAATAGTTATTTGATGAGTAACTGGAAATAGTCGGATCATTTATTAGTTACTGGGTAAGTAAATGGTGAATATTCGGACGATTTAATAGTTACTGGATAAGTAACTGACAAATGGTCGGACCAGTTGGAAGTAACTAGATGAATAACTTGAAATGGTCAGACTATTTACTAGTTCGTTGCAATGTAACTCGAAACTGATTAAGCCATTCACCAGTTACTCGCTCTGTAACTGGGAACTATTCGGACTATTTACCAGTCACTCACCCAGTAACTGCTAACTGGTCCCACGAATTATCAGCTGCTCTGTAACTACACTGACAGTAACTGGTAAATGATCGGACCATTTAGCAGTTACTGGGTAAGTAACTGATAAATGGTTGGACCAGTTGATAGTCACTAGGTGAGTAACTGAAAATGGTCAGACCATTGACCAGTTACTGGGTGAGTGAATAGTGAATAGTCGGACCATTTACTAGTTACTGGGTAAGTAATTAATAAATGGTCGGACCACTTGGTAGTTACTAGATGAGTAACTTAGAATGGTTGGACTATTTAACACGTAGTTGCAATGTAACTCAGAACTAATCAGACCATTTACCAGTTACTTGTTCTGTTACTGGGAACTAGTCAGACCGCTCACCATTGCTGACTGGTCCAAACATTCACCAGTTGCTCTGTATTTGCACCGACAGTAACTGGTAAATGATCGGATCATTTACCAGTTACCGGGTAAGTAACTGATAAATGGTCGGACCAGTTAATAGTTACTTGATAAGTAACTGGAAATGGTCGGAACATTTATTAGTAACTGGGTTAGTAAATGGTGAATAGTTGGACAATTTACTAGTTACTGAATGAGTAACTGATGAATGGTCGGACTAGTTTGAAGTTACTAGGTGAATAACTTGAAATGGTTGGACTATTTACCATTTAGTTGCTATGTAACTCGAAACTGATTAGGCCATTCACCAGTTACTTGCTCTAAAACTGGGAACTAGTCAGACCATTTACCAGTCACTCACCCAGTAACTGCAAACTGGTCCCACGAATTACCAGCTGCTCTGTAACTGCACCGACAGTAACAAGTAAATGTTCGGACCATTTAGCAGTTACTGGGTAAGTAACTGATAAATGGTTGGACCAGTTGATAGTTACTAGGTGAGTAACTGGAAATGGTCAGACCATTTACCAGTTACTGGGTGAGTGAATAGTAAATAGTCGGACCATTAACCAGTTACCGGGTAAGTAACTGATAAATGGTTGGACCAGTTAATAGTTACTTGATAAGTAACTGGAAATGGTCATACCATTTATTAGTTACTGGGTGAGTAAATGGTGAATAGTTGGACGATTTACTAGTTACTGGATGAGTAACTGATGAATGGTCGGACCAGTTGGAAGTTACTAGATGAATAACTTGAAATGGTCGGACTATTTACCAGTTAGTTGCTATGTAACTCGGAACTAATCAGACCATTTACCAGTTACTTGCTCTGTAACTGAGAACTAGTTAGACCGTTCACCAGTTATACACTAAGTAATTGCTGACTGGTCCAAACATTTACCAGTTGCTTTGTAACTGCACCGACAGTAACTGGTAAATAATCGGACTATTTACCAGTTACCGGGTAAGTAACTGATAATTGATCGGACCAGTTAATAGTTACTTGATAAGTAACTGGAAATGGTCGGACCATTTATTAGTTACTGGGTGAGTAAATGGCGAATAGTTGGGCGATTTACTAGTTACTGGATGAGTAACTGATGAATGGTCAGACCAGTTGGAAGTTACTAGACGAATAACTTGAAATGGTCGAACTATTTACCAGTTAGTTGCTATGTAACACGGAACTAATCAGACCATTTACCAGTTACTTGCTCTGTAACTGAGAACTAGTCAGACCGTTCACCAGTTATACACTAAGTAATTGCTAACTGGTCCAAACATTTACTAGTTGCTCTGTAACTGCACCGACAGTAACTGGTAAATGATCGGACCCTTTACCAGTTACCGGGTAAGTGACTGATAAATGGTCGGACCAGTTAATAGTTACTTGATAAGTAACTGGAAATGGTCGGAACATTTATTAGTAACTGGGTGAGTAAATGGTGAATAGTTGGACAATTTACCAGTTACTGAATGAGGAACTGATGAATGGTCGGACTAGTTTGAAGTTACTAGGTGAATAACTTGAAATGGTCGGACTATTTACCATTTAGTTGCTATGTAACTCGAAACTGATTAGGCCATTTACCAGTTACTCGCTTTGTAACTGGGAACTGATCAGACTATTTACCAGTCACTGACCCAGTAACTGCAAACTGGTCCCATGAATTACCAGCTGCTCTGTAACTACACCGACAGTAACAAGTAAATGATCGGACCATTTAGCAGTTACTGGGTAAGTAACTGATAAATGGTTGGACCAGTTGATAGTTACTAAGTGAGTAACTGGAAATGGTCAGACCATTTACTAGTTACTGGGTGAGTGAATAGTAAATAGTCGGACCATTTATCAGTTACTGGGCGAGTAATTGATAAATGGTCGGACCACTTGGTAGTTACTAGATGAGTAACTTAGAATAGTTTGACTATTTAACAGGTAGTTGCAATGTAACTCGGAACTAATCTGACCATTTACCAGTTACTGGCTCTGTAACTGAGAACTAGTCAGACCGTTCACCAGTTATACACCAAGTAATTAATGACTGGTCCAAACATTTACCAGTTGCTTTGTAACTGCACCGACAGTAACTGGTGAATGATCGGACCATTTACCAGTTACCGGGTAAGTAACTGATAAATGGTCGGGCCAGTTAATAGTTACTTGATAAGTAACTGGAAATAGTCGTACTATTAATTAGTTACTGGGTGAGTAAATGGTGAATAGTTGAACGATTTACCAGTTACTGGATGAGTAACTGATTAATGGTCGGACCAGTTGGAAGTCACTAGATGAATAACTTGTAATGGTCGGACTATTTACTAGTTCGTTGCTATGTAAGTTGAAACTGATTAGGCTATTCACCAGTTACTCGCTCTGTAACTGGGAACTAGTCAGACCATTTACCAGTCACTCACCCAGTAACTGCTAACTGGTCCCACGAATTACCAGCTGCTCTGTAACTACACCGACAGTAACTGGTAAATGATCGGACCATTTAGCAGTTACTGGGTAAGTAACTGATAAATGGTTGGACCAGTTGATAGTTACTAGGTGAGTGACTGGAAATGGTCAAACCATTTACCAGTTACTGGGTGAGTAATTGATAAATGGTCGGACCACTTGGTAGTTACTAGATGAGTAACTTAGAATGGTTAGACTATTTAACAGGTAGTTGCAATGTAACTCGGAACTAATTAGACCATTTACCAGTTACTTGCTCTGTAACTGAGAACTAGTCAGACCGTTCACCAGTTATACACCAAGTAATTAATGACTGGTCCAAACATTTACCAGTTGCTTTGTAACTGCACCGACAGTAACTGGTAAATAATCGGACCATTTACCAGTTACCGGGTAAGTAACTGATAAATGATCGGACCAGTTAATAGTTACTTGATGAGTAACTGGAAATAGTCGGACCATTTATTAGTTACTGAATAAGTAAATGGTGAATATTTGGACGATTCAATAGTTACTGGATAAGTAACTGATAAATGGACGGACCAGTTGGAAGTCACTAGATAAATAACTTGAAATGGTCAGACTATTTACTAGTTCGTTGCTATGTAACTCGAAACTGATTAAGCTATTCACATTAATTGATCGGACCAGTTAATAGTTACTTGATAAGTAACTGGAAATGGTCGGACCATTTATTAGTTACTGGGTGAGTAAATGGTGAATAGTTGGGCGATTTACTAATTAATGGATAAGTAACTGATGAATGGTCAGACCAGTTGGAAGTTACTAGATGAATAACTTAAAATGGTTGGACTATTTACCAGTTAGTTGCTATGTAACACGGAACTTATCAGACCATTTACCAGTGACTTGCTCTGTAACTGAAAACTAGTCAGACCGTTCACCAGTTATACACTAAGTAATTGCTAACTGGTCCAAACATTTACCAGTTGCTCTGTAACTGCACCTACAGTAACTGGTAAACGATCGGACCATTTACCAGTTACCGGGTAAGTAACTGATAAATGGTCGGACCAGTTAATAGTAACTTGATAAGTAACTGAAAATGGTCGGAACATTTATTAGTAACTGGGTGAGTAAATGGTGAATCGTTGGACAATTTACCAGTTACTGAATGAGTAACTGATGAATGGTCGGACTAGTTTGAAGTTACTAGGTGAATAACTTGAAATAGTCGGACTATTTACCATTTAGTTGCTATGTAACTCGAAACTGATTAGGCCATTTACCAGTTACTCGCTCTGTAACTGGGAACTGGTCAGACTATTTACCAGTCACTGACCCAGTAACTGCTAACTGGTCCCACGAATTACCAGCTGCTCTGTAACTACACCGACAGTAACTGGTAAATAATCGGACCATTTAGCAGTTACTGGGTAAGTAACTGATAAATGGTTGGACCAGTTGATAGTTACTAGGTAAGTAACTAGAAATAGTCAGACCATTTACTAGTTACTAAGTGAGTGAATAGTGAATAGTCGGACCATTTACCAGTTACTGGGTAAGTAATTAATAAATGGTTGGACCACTTGGTAGTTACTAGATGAGTAACTTAGAATGGTTGAACTATTTAACACGTAGTTGCAATGTAACTCGGAACTAATTAGACCATTTACCAGTTACTCGCTCTGTAACTGAGAACTAGTCAGACCGTTCACCAGTTATACACCAAGTAATTAATGACTGGTCCAAACATTTACCAGTTGCTTTGTAACTGCACCGACAGTAACTGGTAAATAATCGGACCATTTACCAGTTACCGGGTAAGTAACTGATAAATGATCGGACCAGTTAATAGTTACTTGATGAGTAACTGGAAATAGTCGGACCATTTATTAGTTACTGAATAAGCAAATGGTGAATATTTGGACGATTCAATGGTTACTGGATAAGTAACTGATAAATGGTCGGACCAGTTGGAAGTTACTAGATGAATAACTTGAAATGGTCAGACTATTTACTAGTTCGTTGCTATATAACTCGAAACTGATTAAGCCATTCACATTAATTGATCGGACCAGTTAATAGTTACTTGATAAGTAACTGGAAATGGTCGGACCATTTATTAGTTACTGGGTGAGTAAATGGTGAATAGTTGGGCGATTTACTAGTTACTGGATAAGTAACTGATGAATGGTCAGACCAGTTGGAAGTTACTAGATGAATAACTTAAAATGGTTGGACTATTTACCAGTTAGTTGCTATGTAACACGGAACTTATCAGACCATTTACCAGTTACTTGCTCTGTAACTGAAAACTAGTCAGACCGTTCACCAGTTATACACTAAGTTATTGCTAACTGGTCCAAACATTTACCAGTTGCTCTGTAACTGCACCTCCAGTAACTGGTAAACGATCGGACCATTTACCAGTTACCGGGTAAGTAACTGATAAATGGTCGGACCAGTTAATAGTAACTTTATAAGTAACTGAAAATGGTCGGAACATTTATTAGTAACTGGGTGAGTAAATGGTGAATCGTTGGACAATTTACCAGTTACTGAATGAGTAACTGATGAATGGTCGGACTAGTTTGAAGTTACTAGGTGAATAACTTGAAATAGTTGGACTATTCACCATTTAGTTGCTATGTAACTCGAAACTGATTAGGCCATTTACCAGTTACTCGCTCTGTAACTGGGAACTGGTCAGACTATTTACCAGTCACTGACCCAGTAACTGCTAACTGGTCCCACGAATTACCAGCTGCTCTGTAACTACACCGACAGTAACTGGTAAATGATCGGACCATTTAGCAGTTACTGGGTAAGTAACTGATAAATGGTTGGACCAGTTGATAGTTACTAGGTAAGTAACTGGAAATAGTCAGACCATTTACTAGTTACTAAGTGAGTGAATAGTGAATAGTCGGACCATTTACCAGTTACTGGGTAAGTAATTAATAAATGGTCGGACCACTTGGTAGTTACTAGATGAGTAACTTAGAATGGTTGGACTATTTAACACGTAGTTGCAATGTAACTCAGAACTAATCAGACCATTTACCAGTTACTTGTTCTGTAACTGAGAACTAGTCAGACCGTTCACCAGTTATACAATAAGTAATTGCTGACTAGTCCAAACATTCACCAGTTGCTCTGTAACTGCACCGACAGTAACTGGTAAATGATCGGACCATTTACCAGTTACCGGGTAAGTAACTGATAAATGGTCGGACGAGTTAATAGTTACTTGATAAGTAACTGGAAATGGTCGGAACATTTATTAGTAACTGGGTGAGTAAATGGTGAATAGTTGGACAATTTACTAGTTACTGAATGAGTAACTGATGAATGGTCGGACTAGTTTGAAGTTACTAGGTGAATAACTTGAAATGGTCGGACTATTTACCATTTAGTTGCTATGTAACTCGAAACTGATTAGGCCATTCACCAGTTACTCGCTCTGTAACTAGGAACTAGTCAGACCATTTACCAGGCACTCACCCAGTACCTGCAAACTGGTCCCACGAATTACCAGCTGCTCTGTAACTACACCGACAGTAACAAGTAAATGATCGGACCATTTAGCAGTTACTGGGTGAGTAACTGATAAATGGTTGGACCAGTTGATAGTTACTAGGTGAGTAACTGGAAATGGTCAGACCATTTACCAGTTACTGGGTGAGTGAATAGTAAATAGTCGGACCATTTACCAGTTACTGGGTGAGTAATTGATAAATGGTCGGACCACTTGGTAGTTACTAGATGAGTAACTTAGAATAGTTTGACTATTTAACAGGTAGTTGCAATGTAACTCGGAACTTTTATAACTCAAGTATTATTGATTTTACTTTCACTTCAGAGTATTATCGTAATTTTATTGCTTGTTTTCCTAATTCAGTCGTGAATCTAACGTAATCGGAAAAATTTTTAAATCGTTCTCGAATACAATTTTAAACCATGATATATAATCATATCCATACAGACTATTTACATAGTTTTTGTAATGAGAATTATATTTGTATGCAATGTAAGTTCAAACATTAAAAGTAAGGTAATACACATATTTTATCATTATACTATTCTTTATGTTAAAGGTCAGTTTTAAACAAGGTTTTAGACATTTTTTACTGATTGAAAGCAGCAAAATAAGTATATTTGTTTATTTTTAATAAAAATGTATATCAGAATTGCTTTTATTTGTGAATATCTAATCATTTTAACAAATAAAAAATGGAAGCGTGTAAATTTGTTAATATTCAAAGAACAAGCCAAAAAAAATAAATAAAAACTATATATCTTTTTGAGCTTATTTCGATCGGTAAAGTTAGTCGAAAGCTGATCCTTAACTGGAGAGTGTCACCATGAAATACAATGCGAATTAAATGAAGTGGCCAAAATAAGAGCTACTGACCCCGAGCAAGATGCTTGGAGTCTTATGGCTTCACTAAATTTATCGAATATGATAATAATCCAGTGTTCGAATACGTATTTATAAAATTAGTGTAATTATATGGCATGATGGAGCTTCCCCTTTTAATAATATTCCTGATCCAAGTTTATAGGTAAATGGAGAATTTAATCAAGATATTTTACTTAAAAAAAAATCAGTAGGATTCAACTCAAAAGAACTCCACCAAACTCTTGTACTGAAAAAGTTATATGGAAGTTTTTAATTCATAGTATTTCGAGATTAGGTTTGTCAACTTTGATATCTTAGGGTATCCCACGTTAAAATAGTCAAAATAGCCCAGTCCCTGAAATTTTTGTTTGACCTGGTAACTTTGTTTTAGATCAACAATAAATAGTTTTTGTTATATCTGCAGACCGCGACCCTCCTTCCCCTGTCCACAGCATGAAAAAATGACTTTTTCACTATTTATTTTTTTTCTCCGAATCTAGTGGGCAAAAAAACCCCAAGAAAATCGTGCTTACAGTTTAAATGTTTATAGATCTTGTAGAATTTTTTCATAAAAATTTGATGATGCTATATAACCTAAAAGGATGAAAAAAAATCAAAACCCTTCCTATATTCACGGAAAATGCGGTACAGGGCCAATGCTTGCAAAAAAACTTGTATTTTGTTTAAAAGTACTTGCCTGAATTTTTTCAGATATTTCCTAGAGGTGCGCCATAGTTAAAGATGCAAAAAACTCATTTTTTAGACGTTTTTGACTGATTTTAGCTCATTTGCAGTCTTTCTATTATTATTTATGTTATGAAATTTTATTCTAGAACTTTATTTATGAATTTAATTATGTAATCAAGTCAGCAATATAAGATTTACAAATATTAGCATCATATTTTTGCTCGAATGCACATTTTAAACACTTCTTTCAAGATTTTGTTGATATTTCACTACTTCATATGTGATACAATCTTTTAAATATTATATTACTTTGATAAAAGAAAATGTTTTTATATTAGGTCATTTCACAGGTACAGCTATATTAAGTACGGTCAAAATATCAACTTGAGATTACATATGAGTTAATGAATTTATATTTTGTAAGTAAAACTTATCAATACAAACATAAGAATCATGATTTAATAATATGAACCTTGACTTTAGCATTTTTAACCCTGTTTAATCTAAATATGCGCTTAAGTCATACTTTTGCGAGGTCTATTTTTACACTGTGTGAAAAAATGTAAGTTGCTAGTACATTGAAATCTTGTTTACATGTCTCATATTAATATTACAATATTAAATATATTTTTGTTAAAGATTGCATATTTTATGCAATAATTTTATGACATTTTCAATCGTTTTAAAGATTATAAATAAAGTTGGCACTTATGTCATGTTTTGTATTATATTATCTCCATTGACATAGGTACGAATCCAGTCACGTAACTCAAGTAACAATCGTTAGGCTGGAAGTTATAGTCTTTACTCAGTTCTCAGATATTTTATTTACGTTCTTCTTTCTCTTTTTTCATAAGAAGAACAAGGATAGAATATTTAAGAACTGAATAACGGCTATAACTTCTAGCCTTAGACTTGAATTGGGTCTCTGAATTCGAGCCATAAAAAAACATTATGTTAAACGCTATTCCATCACTAAAGAAAAGTAACATCCCTGGTGGAAATTGAAACGTTTTTTTTACCATTTTTTGGCCAGTAGAAATGAAAACGCTTTTTTTAACATTTATTGGCTATTCATTTGGCATTTTTATTACTAATAACCTCAAATTTTTATACACACCATTTTTAATGCTCACATTTCTACCAGGGATGTAAAATATTTTGTAAATAGAATAACGAATATGAGTATTGAAACAGTATTACAAATATTAGTATAAAAAATAAAATCCTCTATTTATTAATTTTATATATTAGGTAATGATTTATTCCTGACGAAATTGTAGTTTAAGACGATAATATTATTTCATGTGCAATATTAGAATAAAATTGTATAATAAAAATTGATTCGATATTAAATGGTTCGTTATAATTATTATTGTAGATGTTTAAGAAGATTTATTGATAAAACATTAGGGCAAAATATTTGAATTATAATTTGTGTAAGGTTAAGATAATAAATCCAAAACCTTTGATAATATATAGTCATTAATATCATCGATAACCTTAAAACTTATTTAATTATCACTATTGGCAGAATATTATGTGGTGTTCATATTGTTTATTATCAGTACTAATTCAGGAAATTCATTTTTAGGTTTTAATTTTTTAGTGTAAATATAAAAAGGTTAACATCATTATACTTTTAAAGTAAGAATAAAAATGTAATGATATAAAATAATCAATTTTTTAAATTTCAATTCGCTCATGGCCTCTTTTACCTATAAAATTTTAATCAGGGTTAATACTCTTATAAATTAATCTTAAGCTATTCTGCTGATTTTCAAAAATATTAATTATATGTATACAAATATCAGTAAATTCAAACACATAGATTTCTAAATTATTATAAACTTAAGTTTCTATCTAGTGTATGTAAAGAAATAATTGTAAAGATCATTAACTAATTTTATCAAAGTAAAAAAGGTCTACTATTGTAAACTAATACAACTACATACTGGTAACTAGTAGAAATTGTTATAGCCAACATTAATATATTATTTTGAATATAAAAGTATTGTCACTGATTAAAGGGATCATTTAATTAATAAGTAAGTGTATTAGAAATATTGAATATTCATCAAAAGTAAATTAGCATTTTATTTGTTGATTTTATTCGTTAGAAATAAATCCTTACCTAATACATAAAATTATTAAATAAAGGATCTTATTTTTTATACTAATATTCGTAATACTATTTCAATACTAATATTCGTTATTCTATTTACAAAATATTTTACATGTTACTTTTCTTGAGTGATGAAATATCGTTTAACATAATGTTTTTTTATGGCTCGAATTCATAGACCCAACTCAAGTCTAAGACTAGAAGTTATAGTCGTTATTTAGTTCTCAAATATTCTATTCTTGTTCTTCTTATGGAAAAAAGGTAAGAGGAACATATATAGAATATCTGAGAACTGAGTTAAGACTATAACTTCCAGCCTAACGATTGTTACTTGAGTTACGTGACTGGATTCGTACCTATGTCAATAGAGATAATATAATACAATACATGACATAAGTGCCGACTTTATTTTGCGACGTGATAAATAGCCGGACATCCAACTATTCCCGAAAACGTCGAATTTATTTATTTATATTTCAATCTTACTTTTATGAAAGATCTACAGAGGGGATCCTTTGAAAAATTGTAACCCTTGTTCGGGTTTCAAGGGCCCAAGATTTAGGCGCAATAATCAAAAACATGTATTAAAAATTTTTAATATAAATTATAAAAAAAAGGGTATTTGAATGAAACACTGTATACGATTTCACTAGTTAAAAGAATGAACGTCTTTAATTAAACAATAAAAAAAACTATTTACTTGGAATTTAACAATTTTAACAACGGCTCAAAAAAAACTCTATTTGAATTTTCTCACACGCACATTCGTATATAATAAATTCATCGCTACTAATCTAACACAAGAAATAGAAACAAAAAATGATTTTATTCTTAATGACACTTGTGACGCAACAAAAAAATAATTATTCTTTTTCTCTATCTCACTCACACACGTTCTTTATTAGCGACTCTACTACACTTTATAGAAAGACGCACGGTTTTAACTTTCCTGACTGCAAGCAAGCACGCTGACTCTATACTCTTTCTTATGTTTGAGGCTTTACCTCTCCCCCTTTTCGCTGGCAACAGGGGCTCTCTTCGCGGAACTCGGCGCACGTTAGAGCTTTTATGTAAAATTCCGCGAAGATTTTAAGTCACTTCTAAACGGCATAAATTTACAAATTTTAATTTTACTTTTTTTTAGATTTTATTTACTTACATTCACCGGAAGCTAATAATTATATATAATTATATAATATTTCTAATTGAAAGAAATTTACACACGATCACAAAGTTTAAGAAAACGTTACGTTATGCAAGCACATACAGATAACGCAATTAATACACTTTATACCTTTTTTATACCCTCTCTCTCTCTATTCTCCTTTTCCCATCTCCGCTTGCTCTCGGCTTGTCTTCACTGGCTTCCTGGACACAGGCTGGCGCTACGGCGATGACGTTGATAGAGAGGGTGCGGCGTAGGTTTGGTTGAATGTTAGATCGTCTGTTAACGTTGTATAACGGCGCTACTAATAAAGGCGCAACTATTTTTCTCACTGTTCGATAAATTTGATAAATTTTCTTTCTTGCTAGATTTTCTTTTACGTTACGGCCCCAATACGAATTAATAACGTTCGACTCTAATAATATTAAATTAATACCCAGAAATTACACACTTATATACGGCAATTAGAATTCTCTCACTCAATTTTTATAAATTCAAAACGACCGTAAATGAAATTTAAAATTAAAACTCTCCTTTTATGGCACTGATAGACAAAAAAAGAATGCAATTTTTTTTCTTTTAATGTACAAATTCTCTATTTGACTCTACACGACTTTTCTTTCAACACGCTTTTTTTTCTCACAAAGGGCTCTTTATTTTATTAAGTACTCGCGACACACGTCCGATCTCACTCGATACTCTCTCCACACTGATGCTGGGTCCGCATTTTCTTGAACTTGACCACACACGAAAATCTTGACGGGACAATCACGGCGCTTGTTATAGTTAACAAATTAAAAATTTCCGGGTGCTAAATTTTATATCTTTCAGTTTATTCAATGATTTATCCGCAAATTACTTTAGTAAAATAAAGGAAATTAGGACAAAATTATTTGTGACATTTATGACTCAAAGTGTAGTTGAAAACCTCTGTTCTTTTGAATATACACATATAGCGCGTTTACTCACTACCCGCTTGCTTGCGTCTAATCACTCTATCTCTTTCTCACTCACTCATACAACGCGTTAACAATATTTTTCTTTGCGGCGTATATAACTTATAACGCTCAGACATACAAGTATAAATCTCTTCAAATGCTATATAATCCTAATTATTTTATAGTAAATTAAATCTTTTCACATTTTAATAATCATTTATTTTTTAACGCATTTCTTTTCTTCCTTTTCACAACTGGCGCCACCGTCGTTCTCTTTTCTTCAACTTTGTCGTTATCAGGCGGGAAGATTTGAATTAACTTTTTAATTTCTCTCCATTACAGTTTACATGAAACGTAAACGTGTCACGTTACTGCTACTTTTTGACTTTAGTAAGGCATTCGACACGATCTCTCCCTCCAAACTTCTTGCGAGGCTTAGATCGATGGGGTTCTCCAGGGCCGCACTCGGATGGATTAACTCCTATTTATCAGGTAGAAAACAAATGGTTTCCACACATTTAAAGGAGGAATCGAATTGGCTAACAACCAATCTAGGAGTACCTCAGGGTTCGGTGCTGGGGCCTCTGTGGTTTTGCTTTTACATAAATGACGTACGTGACGCACTGGACTCTGGTTGCGTGGGGCATCTGCTGTATGCGGATGATCTTCAAATTTATGCACAGGTCCCTTATGATGATGTGGACGAGGGGATTCGTATTTTACAGAGGGCGGCCAGGGCGGTGTCGGGGTGGGCTGCTGGTGTTTCTCTCACTTTAAATGCTAGTAAAACAAAAGCGATCGTCTTTGAAAGTAATCGTTTTATTAAAAATTTTTATTCGGGTGAGCCAAGGACGATTGACCTGGGGAGTGGTATCAGTATTCCTTTCTCTGACACCGTTACGAGCCTTGGTGTTGTACTCGACTCTAAACTGTCGTGGGAACCGCATATTAATATGTTGACTGGAAAATTCAATAGAGTGATTTATAGCCTGCGGTTTTTCCGTCGGTACACCACTGAGGCTCTGCGTAAGCAGCTCGCAACTGCCCTGCTGTTTCCACATCTTGATTATTGCTCAGTGGTTTTGCTCGATGCTTCGCAGGAGTTACGAAGACGGCTACAGACAATGCAAAATTCATGTGTGAGATATGTATTAGGCGTGAGAATGGGTGATCACATCTCTCCCCATAGACATGCTTTGGGTTGACTACGTACTGATTCGAGGAGACAGTATTTTATGGCTGTACTTATGTACAAAATCGTACGTATGAATACTCCCGAATATCTAGTGGATCTCTTCACTAGATATATACCCAGAGCGACCACTAGGGGTGAGATTAAAGATCTTGCGGTGCCCTTCATGCGCACTGAGACTGGAAGAAATTCCTTTCAAGTTCAAGGTGCGCATTTTTGGAACTCCTTACCTGCTGATATTAAAAATCTTCCATCAATCAGCAGGCTCAAAGCCGCTCTGAGGGGGTTTTTACTCGACCTCGATTAAACAGTATTATTTTCGGACTATATCATATGTGTTAATTTATTATGTGATGTACCCTTTATAGATTTAAGGCATGATTGTATTTATTGGCGTGTATGTAGGATGTGTATGCATAGAGTGAATGATTATATTTTTATCAGATTGACTTGTATATTACTGTACATTTAACTTTGCTGTGATTTTAACTTACTGTATACTGCTGATATTTCGACTGCGCTCTTTACACGCTTGATTTTATTTAATTGTTTCGACTGATAGATATTGAGACTGATTTTTAACTATATTATTTATACTTTTTGCGTGTATTTATTCGTGTTATCTGTGATATCACTTTTATTTAATTTATTGACTTACTATTACAGTATTACTATTTCTATTATGTTTTATGACTGTGATATGATACTGTACTATTTTGATTTTATATATGCAAGGCTATTTAAAGTATTTTTATGTATTTTTTTCAACTTTATTTGTAATTTTACATGCTTTTTTGTAATTATAATACAAAATAAACAATATCTAATCTAATCTAATCTTAAGTTGATATTTTGACCGTACTTAATATAGCTGTACCTGTGAAATGACTTATTTATAAAAACATTTTCTTTTATCAAAGTAATATAATATTTAAAAGATTGTATCACATAAGAAGTAGTGAAATATCAACAAATTCTATATTTGTCAATCTAATTTTGCTGATTTAATTACATAATTGAATTCATAAATAAAGTTCTAGAATACAATCTCATTATATAAATAATAATAGAAAGACTGCAAATGAGCTGAAATCAGTCAAAAAACGTCTAAAAAATAAGTTTTTTGCATCTTTAACTATGGCGCACCTCTAGGAAATATCTGAAAAAATTCAGGCAAGTATTTTTAAACAAAATACAAGTTTTTTCGCAAGCATTGGCCCTGTACCGCATTTCACGTGAAAACAGAAAGGGTTTTAATTTTTTTTTATTCCTTTTAGGCTATATAGCATCATTAAATCTTTATGAAAATATTCTACACTATCCGTAAACATTTAAATTATAAGCACGACTTTCTTGAGGTTTTTTTACTGTTTAGATTCGGAGAAAAAAAATAAATAGTGAAAAAGTTAATTTTTTCATGCCATGGACAGGGGAAGGGGGATCGTGGTCTGCAAATATGACAATAACTATTTATTTCCGATCTGAAACAAAGTTACCAGGTCAAACAAAAATTTCAGGGACAGGGCAATTTTTACTATTTTAACGGGGAGTACCCTTTGCGATATAAGTTCATAAAAAATAACAGCTCTAAAGGATTTTTTATTTTAACTAAAATGATTGTATTAACACAGCTAATGTCAAAATTTGTCAAAATTTAAATTACAAGCCGAAAAAAAAATGAAAAAGTAATAAATATCTTTTTCAAATTTTTTAAATTAAATGAAATGTATAAGAGATCCCATATGAGATCGCACACAATATTACATATGAGATGACACATGAAATCGCCTATGATATCGCATATGAAATCGAATGTATATTCGTTAGATTTTTAAAATAAAATAAATATATGTGCGATCTGGCATAAGATCTTACATATATTTATCTTATTTTCAAAATTTAATGAATATATATATGAGATTTCATAGGCGATTTTATATGAGATCTCACATGAGAGTTCATACAATATTCTGAGTATGGATGATTTTCCTTGGCTTGTTCTTTAAATTTATACATATTTACACTCTACCGCTTCTCATTCATTTAAAATAAGTTCATACCTATAAGTAGAATCGATGGTAGCGCAGGGGAGTAGATAGGGTATAGGCATTCTGGCCCACCCGGATTCTAGCACAGCCCAAGGTGTGTTAGAACCTGTACGAATTCTAGCACACCCTCTCCAAGTGTTTTAGAATCCGAATGTAAACTAGGATGCCTATAGCGTTTTCTACTTTTTCTACTTTTTTTTTTTTCTTACAAATGGTTTTGTGAGAGATAGAATAATTTCATGAGTTTGACATTGTGTAGTGCACAGACAGTCTTATGAATTGGATTATGGTTTGTACACACAGTAACGCATTTGAAAGATGGGTTTAATGGGTATCCGTATTCATTGATGTTATAAACAGGAAATTTGAATCTTAGCAACCATTTTCGTTTGAATTCATTAATAACAAAAATTTTTGTAGCATCATGTAAATGTTCACGGAGTAAGTTTGCAATTTAAGAGTAATCTAGTCCATCAGTGTTCCAAGCTATTCCGTGATTATGTTTGAGGCGAATGTTTTCTTCTTGCAATTCGTCAGAGAGCCTTTTCCATGAAAAAGGTTTTTTGAATAGATGAACAATGGGATCACCACTGTCGTTGAGAGGAATGATTGCTATCTCCTTTAGAACATATTCACCACCCATTTGCTTGAAACCAATCATGTCTACCGCATATTCCATTTCGAAATATTAATTTTTTTACGTGAAAGTGATGATAATTCAGACAAGCTTCCGAACATCTCCACTAATAGGATTGTACTGAACGATGCGATCGTGTAAGATCATGCAATAAGCTGAAGTATTAGCTGGAAAGTCAGTTTGAGACTCAAATTCTAGACGTACATCGACAGAAGCGCTCTTTAGAGATTCGTTTTGTCGTGAACAGTCAATAACTATGAGTGGTTCAAAGTTGATAAACTGAGACTTTGTCAACAATGGTTGCGAATCTCTTCCGTAATAGCTTTTCTGAAAATTAGCATACATATCATATAGAATAGCAAATTGATTCTTAGATATGTCAAGATTGAGATTGTTGTACGGATAATATTGCGAATTCAAGAAAAGTCTCACATTACTAATATTACAGTGGTCAAAGCGACTGGCATTTTTAGGTCTTGAACCTTTTTTTCCCGATTGTAATCCAAGAATCACGAAACGTGGTTTCTCCAATTGGTTTGAAGTTTTTACCGTCCAGACGTGTTTATTTGTTGTTGGAAGAAGAGGATATTCAAATAACTCCCATGACCGAAAACTCATAGAAATAGGATTATCTTTGCCAATGAAATTTAACAGCTGGATTTTTTGTTTATCTGATGCAACAACATATGGCACTAACCACTCTATCTTTGATATTTTTATTTGATAAGGTTCATATGTGGTTGCATTGTTGGCTACAGTACCTTCCTGTACTATAGCATTCAGGTCATTTCTTGATCTTGTGAGAATGAGTTCATGCTTCATATTAACAACAATTTTCTTGTAATCTTCTGCGAAGCCTAAAATCATACTTAGAGGGATGGAAACGTCAAAATTTCCACGATCATCTACAATTGTTTTGTTTCCTTCTTCAACACCAAGCCAGCCTGCATTTTCTAATGTTAGAGTCTGATTTTGATTAAATGCAGTGCATCTCTTCATGAGACTGCTCAAACCAACATTTTTACTTTTATCTATCTCTACAGAATTAAGTTCATATCGAATTTCATCAAACAGATGAAAAATGCCATTGTTAACGAAATTAGTTTTAGTTAGTGCTTGTCCATCTGGTTTTTGTAATTTTCCACATACATGGATGTAACTACATGATGGTAAGAGGCATAAATCTTGATGCTGAACAGAAATACGGATTTTATTACTGTTATTGAAACTTAATGTGGAGTATGGTTGATGTGCGTGAACCTCATAATGAGCAATAGACTCATCGAATGCGACACCTGATTGAATGCTTAGAATTTCGTCCATTTTTCTGAAAGCAGCAGAGAATGATACAATTTATCTTTTTCCACGTACTTTGAGACCTATGCTTTTGAGAAACTGGATGCTCTTCCGTGTTAACGGTTTGAGTACCTTTGGACGACTGATGGTGGGTTTACATGATGGCTGACTTATATGCACACTTGGATTGTAAACGATTCCCATTATATAGATTTTATGTGGAGTCTAATAGTAATTTCCTCTCCTTGGAAATTCACTAAATTTCCGTCTTGATCAACGATTCGGATTTGAAGTTGATCTATACTCTTAACATTGAGTGGTAAATATATGACATGCGATGGAACTTCTATGATTTTATATCCTGGAGGAACTTTTGGGAAAAACTCATGGATCGTGAGTAGTATATGGACTGGTATAGCGAGACATATCGATTTTTTTGCACCTGTCTCTCTCCCCCATTGTTTCGCTCCCCCTGTCTCGACCCCTTGTCTCGCTCCCCTTTACATGTCTGGCAGGTATAAAGGAGTTGTATAATGGTGAATTGATTTGACCCACATTTCCCTCGCTTACCTGTCTGGGTGTTCTGGTGAATAAGGTGTTCTCTCTCCCGCACCTGTCTGAGGGTGATATAGCTTCTATGGTGACCTTGAAATGATTTGTATCTTCTGTCTTTTTTCTTCACAGACGTAAGTATATATGTGTGTATGTATATATTTTTTAATGTGAGTAAAATTATAAAAATTCTATGAATTAAATAAATAATTAATAAAAAACATTTAACATTTAATTATAATAGATTAAATGAATGATTAAGAGAAAATTAATAGTAGTTAAAAATAATTAAATTTTAAAATAAGTTCTCAAATATTATAAATATATTTATTAAAATATATATTATTAAAAATTAAGGAAATGGGTAAAAAAATAGAATAGAATAAAAGTAAATACGTTTTAATTTTTATTGATTACCTTAACATACATATGTAGTCGTACTTTATTTTATTGACAATAAGGCTTTTTTTCGGTTTTTGATTTAAGTACATTTTATTCTATATCTTTATATACTTCTTTTGACGTTGACGGATATGGTTTCTTTCTGTCGAGTAGAGTTTTCCTCAATCCCTTTCTATTCATTATGTTTGAATAGTCTTGTTGTGAGATGATATTCAGAAAGCCTTCTTCGCCGTATGGAAAAGCGAGAAGGTCTTTATCTGATTGTATTGTGCAAAGGTTCTTTCCGGGCGATTTGGACCGATTTCACGCGCCAGGCGTAATTTATCACATTCTGCCTCAGCGCCTTGCCCATCATCGGAGAGCAGTGTATTTCAGCGCTGAAAAGTAAAAAAAAGAAATGAAATATAATTTCAATTTAAAATTTTTATTATTTTAAAAATAAAATTTTTTAAATAAAATAAAACAGGAAAAGAATTATTATTATTTTAAGAAAAAAACTATTTGAAAATTAATTATTTAAAAAACAAAAATATGTTAACTGTTACATTATGATTATTGATAAAAAATTATCAAAATATTTTATTTTTTTAATAAAATAATTTTTAAAAAAATAATATATGAATATATATTAAAAAAAGTTTTACTCACTATCCTATGATCCTCGATTCGAGCTTTGTTAATTCCAATATTTTTTCGTATAGATCTCCTTGTCCGATGTTCTCGTTGTAATTATCATAATTCGCTGGTTTCGGCACGGGGGTCACATAGTTGAAAAATTCTTCACTTGATAATTTAAACACAGGCGTTTTCATAATTACAGCGTTTATACTGAGGATCAGTCGTGCCCAGTAAAACACGAGTATTTTATCTGCATACACTTGGTGTAAATTTGTCTTGTAAGCTGCAAATTCCAAATCTCTTTTACACCGAGATATGTTGATTCCCACTGAACCCAATTTTTGCATATTAACGAACGGGGTCATCAGCGTTATTTCTCGTTCATTTGAAAATTTATGAAAAACCTCATCATTGAGAGCTGCTCTTTGTTTTCTATCTTCTGATAAGAGAACGACCACTTCGTTTGGCTTGCGTTTCCTGTACGCACTCTTTCGTCCAGCTGTTGATTGAGGTATTTCATGTATTACCTCTATCTCTGCTCTCTCGTCATTTTTATTTTTTCAGCACTGACACTAACACTTTCTGCGCATTTTCTTTGATTATTTAATGCGGCTGTATTTTCTTTTTCGATACTCATTTCTAATTGATTTTTTGCTCGTTGCATTTCTGCTTCATCCACTCTTTCTTCAATTAGTTGATCTAACCACGACATTACACTTTTGCGCATTCTCTTTGATTATTTAATGCGGCTGTATTTTCTTTTACGATACTCATTTCTAATTGATTTTTTTCTCGTTGCACTTCTGCTTCATCCACTCTTTCTTCAATTAGTTGATCTAACCACGACATATCCGCAGATATTTGTATTTCAAAATTCATTTTTAAAAAAATTGTTTTTTAAACTGTAACTTTTAATTTTTATAATACCACGGGAAAACAAAAGAAAACGTTGTGTATAACTCGGTTCTCTAAAATAAAATGAAAATATTTGAAGAAGTCAAAGCGCAAAAAGGTAGTTTTCTTCTAGTTTTGTAAGATGGACATAGAAATCGAGAAAACGTTGTGGACATTTCATCTGATATAGAAAATTTTAGAACAAAATCATCTGGTCCAAGTGAAAGGTACAAAGAAAAAATTAAAGAAAAAACATTTAATAGGTTTTACTGCAAGAGAATGCACTTAAGAAAAGATAGAAGAAAGTAATCGACATGTATACTCTGCAGGGGTGTTAAAGGGACAAAAAAAAGGGGACGTCCGGTGGTATAGCGATGAGTAGATTAGTAGGCATCATGTTTAGATGTTTTTTTTTTGCACTGACACTACCAACCAGATGTTTTTTTATAGTAGTTGCCTTTCGGAAAAGATATTTTTGGAGTCGCAAGGCAACAGGTAAACATCCGTTATGTATTTCGACCATTTCTATACGTATAATATTGTTTTCCTTTTTTGCCCGATGACCGATTTTCTTTTAAAATTTTTCTTGCAGCTTGTTCGTAGACAATATTTTTTTAGACGCGTAATATTGTTTTTCCTTGTTCCCTAAAAATCGATCTTCCCTTTCAGGAAAAGCAGTATATAAATAAATGGCGAAACTGTTATTGCCACAGATAGTATTTTGTCTTAGTGGCGTATAGAAGTATAAATTTTAAGTGTTAAGTGATTTTATTGAGAGAGAAATCATGAGGAATATTGATGAAATTGAATTTCGTAAAATCATATTTCGGATTGTTGATTATTTAATTAACGCGAGATTGTCTTACGTTATACAGCGTAAATGCGATTCTGCATGGCGCCTGAAAGTACAGCGTATGTCTATTTTACAGTTGAAAAAACAATTTGGTTGTATATTATCGTGTGTGTCATTGCGCATGATTGCGCGATTGTTCAATATGATTTTTAAAGAAAACGATCTTGCTGTAATAGCAGCAGGGGAATACGTAATATCGAAAAATCTACATGATGCCTACGTACTCCAGGGTCTGATAAACGAATATAACGAGAAACGTTGTAAGTATAAAAAAAAATGTTTAAATTACTAATTTTATTAAACTTCTCACCGAATATATATATAATTTTTGTAGCAATTTCAAAATGAAAATTTTTATACATTTCCTTTTTTTTTTAAAAAAAAAATGATAGACATTTTTGTATATAACTTTAAATATTACTATTAAATGATTTCTTGGTCTTATATTTTATATAACACGATTTTGAGTTGTAAATACTTAAAATATTATATTTTAAGGAATGTAAAATATCGTGATTACAGTTTTCAAAAAAAAAATTTTTTTCTAATCCATAAGTTTTTAAAATATCTCTTTATTACAATCTACGATTTCAATTTATGTTGAGTCGATTATAAAGATATTTCGAGAAATTTTTGAATAAAAAGATTACAAATCTGTGAAACTGTAATGTTGGTAGCTACTTATAAATTATATATCCTATTATATCATCTTAACCACTATTATTATCAAAACCAATAGCTTACATTTTTCATATTAGAATAATTTTGTCTAATTTTACTAATTTTTCACGCGAATACTTTTTAAAAATAAAAGCTATTTTTTAAATAATTTAAAATATCATTTAATAAACATTAAGATGTATTAAAATTATTATTTTTATTGTATATAATAATAAATCATTGATGCTTATAAGTTGAAATTGAAAATTATGCAGCGTGTATATATATAATTAATATATGATTCATTTTTACAGCTCTTGAAATATTACTAGCTAGTAGTAGTAGTAGTAGCGAGAGCGAGAGTGATGACAGCAATGCAAGCGATGTGGAAACATTATTTGAACAATCAGTCAACAATCCCGATTTGCCGAGTACATCTAGAAATAACGTTCGACGGCGTTTGTTTTACGATAACAATGAAGTAACTCGTAACGAAGAAGAAGAAGAAAGTGTGCGAATTGTACATGATAATGAGATGATTATAGACAGCGATGCTGAAACAGTCATCAACGATCGAATCGTCCCGCAAGAACGGATACAAGAGGAATTCGGAAGAGATTTCGAATCAGGGTCCGAGGACTTCGAGTTTGATGATGAAGAGCCGAACCCAGAAATAATTAGGCAGGGTGGTCAATTGACGCGTGCGGTGATAAACAATTATCCCGAGCCATTCAGTGCTGTTATAAGAAGTCTAAACCATAATGGCCCAGAAAATGCATCGGAGTCAGCAGCAAACGCGCCAGGTCGTTCGGAAAACCATGAAGAACGGTTTGCTACTTTACACAGTTTTTATACGCAAACGGCACCATTAAGAGAGAGAGATTTCACATAGCGAATGGCTCGCGTATGAGTTATCACTTTTTCGATGGAGGAGTACTAGATCGGCGTCTTAATGAATGTAAGTTTTCTTTATTATTATTATTATTATTATTATTATTATTATTATTGCTGTTATTATAATAGTATTGTTAATATATTTATTCTTTTATTTATTTTATTAACATTATCTTTATTATTATTTTATTATTATTATTTTTAAAATATTTTTTATTTTAATCTAAAGTGATTCGGAGGGAAGAAAACGGAACTGACAGCGTATCGAATTTGAATTCAACGACTCTGCAAATTTATGCCCAGAGAATTAGACCCGTTCGACGGGCACAAGAATTGCGTTGGTTCCATACAATGTCTGAGGATCTTACATCAGCATTGTATACAGATTCGACCAGCGATTTAACCGATCTACTAGATCGGATACACGATAGTTTCAATGGGCCTTCGGAAGAATAAAAAATTTGAAAACATTGTCTCATTCGTAAAGTTCGATATATAATGAAAAAAAATACCAATAATAATAATAATAATAATGATGTTTTTTTAATGTTAAAGTATGATAATGATAATAATAATTTTGTTAAATAAAAAATTTTTTAATCAAAATTTTAAATAAATAAAGAAAAAATTTTAAAACAATTTTCGAATTATTTATATAATATCATCCTAAATTTTTCATAGCATCATCATCATCCTTCGTAGAAGGATCAAGCGCACTGGAAAACCTTTCCACGCATCTACCTGCTACCCCTCCTCCTACTGATGCTGCTGCTGGTGTTGCTGGTGGTGTTGAAAGCGAAGAAGAAGAAGAAGAAGAAGAAGAAGAAGAAGAGTGGGGAGACGAAAATGCATCGGAGGGAGAGATCGGGCCCGAGTCTATTTCCAATAGCTACGACAGTCATGAACGTAGTGACGACACTGAGAGGGATTTTCATACCTACTCAAGCGGGAATTTAGACAGGTATGAGAATGCCAGTGAGAGAGAATCGAGTGTGAGTGAGGCTGGTAATATTCAAATAGGTCTCGGTAGAGGCGCTAGTGCGGGAGAATTTTCGATAAGACCACCAGGCGTAAGATTTCGTATTAATCAAAGAGGTAATCATTATATCAGAAAATTCCAATTAAATGCAACAAGATTAATTCTTAGCATGCAACCCCCTGCGGAAAATTTTAATCCAATTGTATGGTTAGAATTGATTATGCGGGATATACATGCATATTTAATATCATTAGGGAAGAAAATGACTTAATAGGAATCAGTGTAAAAAGTATTCGCTTTAGCCATGGTCCGGCCGGAATGTCGCTAAGACCGATTATTGATTTTAATTACGACGATTTATGGGAACTTATATCTAATTTAACTCAGAGCAACGAAAATTTTGAGATAGACGAAAGTTTTGTTATAGAGGCAACGTATGTCAATTTACCACGAGGTACCGGTCAAAAAAATAAATTAAATATAAACATACTGCATAAAAAGTCAATAGTTTTTATACAAAATAAAGACAATTTGTGTTTGCCGCGAGCATTAGTAGTTGGAGAGATGTATATAAATTATAAAAATAACGATTCTAACGATATGAAAAAGCAGTGGTCGTTCATTCGCGATGGCCGCAGAACTTTGCAAAAAGAGTACGCTTTGCAGTTGATAAAAAATGCAGAATTGAATATTCCG
Organism: Anastatus disparis; assembly: GCA_017163975.1. Taxonomy (NCBI): domain Eukaryota; kingdom Metazoa; phylum Arthropoda; class Insecta; order Hymenoptera; family Eupelmidae; genus Anastatus; species Anastatus disparis. Next base: position 823,371 of record JAFFSR010000050.1, on the reverse strand, counting down.
ACGGAAGGGTGGGGGTTTCGTGAAATAGATAAATTTCAGAAATACTATAGTAGACTTGGCATTGCTATACAAGTATATGATAAGAGTAATTTCGGAAGTGGGGAACCACCATTCTTCAACGGTCGCGCATCAATTGTCCAATCCAAAAATAATGTAAATTTACAAGGTGTCATAAATTTATATTATGATTCTGATGAACGTCATTATCATACTATTTTAAATATAACCGGAGCAGCGGGTAAAAGATTTTTCTGTGAATATTGTAATAAATGTTACAGATATATTGACCAACATAGGTGTTCAAATACATGCCCAAACTGTTTTCTATCCCCATCATGTGAAAAAGAAAATGGTATTATCTTGAAATGTAATAAATGCAATAGAACTTTTTTCAATAACGCTTGCTACAAAAATCACCAAACAAATGGAAACTATAAGGTGAAAAATAAAAAAATTTGCGAACTTATTAAAATTTGCCAAGTTTGTAATAAAGTTATTCATGTTCATAGGGGCAAGCACGAATGTGGGGTTAATTGGTGTAAGCTTTGTCGCGGAAAACATTCTGTTAACGAGTTATGTTATATGCGCCCTCTAGCCGCGAATGACGATGCAGACAATGTTCAAAAAAATACAAAGAAAACTCTGTTTGTATTTTACGATTTAGAAACACAACAAGATAGAGAGTACAGAAGTCACACCAGCACGCGATTGCACGTTCCCAACCTCTGCGTTGTACAGCAAACGTGTGATGATTGTTTGCAGAATGATGATTATTCTCAAAGATGCGATACTTGTGGTATTCGCGAGCATGTTTTTCAAACAAACCCAATTAAGCAATTTTTAGATATGTATATACGCGATAGAACAGATTTTAAGCAAATTATATGCATTGCACACAATGCTGGTGGTTTTGACGCACAATTTATGCTGAAAGAGTTAGTAGAAAAATATAGTCAAACATCACCCCTGGTGATTCTTAACGGACAAAATATAATTTTGCTACAATGCGGAAGAACAAAATTCATCGATAGTTTAAATTATTTCCATATGAAATTAAGCGCATTAACGGAAACATTCGGCTTACCGGCTAGCGCGAAAAAGGGCTACTTTCCTCATCTGTTTAATAAAGTTGAGAACGAAAATTACGTAGGTCCATTGCCCAATACGCATTTTTACGCGCCTGATTCCATGTCGTGCACGGAAAGAGATACCTTTTTTACGTGGTACGATTCCGAAACATTGAGCGGACGCGTATTCGATTTTAAAAATGAAATCGTAGAATATTGTCGTATGGATGTTGAAATTTTAAGACGCGCATGTTTGGCCTTTAGAAAAATTTTCTTAGACGTAGGACAAATCTGTCCATTTACATCTGCAACTACTATCGCAAGTGCATGTTCTCTCGTTTATAGAAAAAATTTCTTATTACCTAAGAGTATTGGAATTATACCTCCTGCAGGCTATCGACGCTGTGATAAACATTCTCAGAAATCAATTGAATGGTTATTAGCATGTGAACGAGAAATCGGTCGTGAAATTATTCATGCTGGTAGGGCGAGAGAATTCAGGTTACCTGAAGGTTTTCTCGTAGATGGATTTTTGCCACCTTCATCGGAAAATCAGAATGAAAAGGGTATAGTTTTTGAATACGAAGGTTGTTACACTCACGGTTGTCCCAAATGCTTCGATAAAAATCGAGATACACCCATCGCTTTTGGACGTACGTTTAATGAAGTTTATGAAAATACATGGATAAAAATAAATAAAATTCGAAAATGCGGATATGAGGTTCGCTGCATATGGGAATGCGAATTCGATAAAATTAAACTTGAGAATCCGGAAATAGCTGAATACGCGCGTAATCACCCTTTAATGAGTAATATTACTTTAAATCCTCGAGAAGCATTTTTTGGCGGAAGAACTGAAAATATAATTCCATATTATAAAATTAAGGAAGGTGAAAAAATTAAATACACAGATATATGCTCCTTGTATCCTTACGTTTGCAAACGTGGACGATATCCCGTTGGACATCCAAAAATTTACATTGGAAATGAGTGTCGTGAACTAACTGGAGAAAATAATAATGATTTGCAACGCGTTGAGGGACTGGTCAAGTGTAAAGTCTTACCACCGCGAAACCTGTACTTACCTTTGTTACCCGTTAAAATGCACGGTCGTTTGTTATTTGCTCTTTGTCGATCTTGTTGCGAAGAAATGCGAGGAAGCGACTGTAATCACGAAAATGCTGGTGAACGAGAATTTACGGGTACTTGGGTAGCCGACGAATTACGTAAAGCTGTCGAACTTGGCTACCGTATAACGAAAATATACGTTATATGGAAATACGAAATGACACGCTTTGACGGTATTAACGGGGGTCTTTTTGCTGGATACGTAAATACGTTTTTGAAAATAAAACAAGAAGCAAGCGGATGGCCCGCCTGGTGTGTAAATGACGACGATGAGAAATTGCGGTACTTGGATGAGTATGAAAAAAACGAAGGTATTCGATTAGATGGCGAGAAAATAGAAAAAAATGCTGGTCTAAGAGCTGTAGCAAAACTTTGTTTAAATTCTTTTTGGGGAAAGTTTGGACAACGCAGCAACTTAAAACAAACGGAAATCGTGAAATCGCGCGAAAATCTCTTGCGATTATTAACCTGTTCTGACAAAGAAGTTCTAAGTATTTTACCTGTAAACGACGATATTTTATACGTTCATTGGCAGCTTAGAGAAGAAGCCGTTGAAGCATCATCCAATACAAATGTGGTAATAGCAGCATTCACAACTGCGCAAGCCAGGCTAGAATTGTACAAACACATGGAAAAGCTTGATAGACGTACTCTGTACTGTGATACCGATTCGTGTATTTTTGTAAAAAAGGACGATTCAGATGAATACGAGCCAGCCTTGGGAAACTTATTGGGTGATATGACGGATGAATTAAGATCTTACGGTCCTGGTACTTACATAGATACCATGATGTCTGCAGCACCAAAGTTTTACGCTTATCGTGCTGTGACACCGTCAGGAAATACTTATGAATGTTGCAAGGTTAGGGGAATAACTCTAAATTTCAAAAATTCATTAAAAATAAATTTTGATAGTATTAAAACGCTCATAGACGAGGTGTTTGCGAGAAAGCTTAGAGAAGAGAATGAGAAAGAGACTAATAAAAACGAAATACGATTGAATTTTAAATCTATACGACGCACACCTTACCACGAGGTCATAACAAGAGAAGAATTCAAAACCTGTAGCGTTGTTTTGAAAAAAAGACGATATGTTTCCTTATCGCTTTCTCTTCCTTTTGGTTACAAGAGTGAATGAACAAAATATGAATGATAAAAAATAATAAGAAAAATTCCATGAAATCTATTTTATTTTAGAAAACAATTATCAATAATTCATAAACGCTAACAATACGCTAACACCCCGCGCGGTGATAAGCTTATACTTTTCTTATTTAGCTAATTAACGCGGAAAATAAGCTTATCCCCGCACACGTGTTGAATAAGCTAATAAAAAACACGTGTGCCCGCGCCGCCGCCGCCGCCGCCGCCGCCGCCGCCCTCCCTACATCACAACTACTTAACTTGAAAAAAAAAAAAATAAATAAAATAAAGAGGGGTTTTAACATAAAAGTATAAAACTTATGCCTCCTGTATTCAGTATTCGAAATGGATACACGATGGAAACATCCCTTTACGTGTATAATTTCGGGGCCTACTATGTGTGGAAAACTGTTTTTGTAAAGCGATTTCTCTGTAATTTGCCACAAATGTGCGATGTGAATTTTGATCGTATTCTCTTTTATTACGCCGAGTGGCAAGAAGCATACCGTAGCGAGTTTAAAGTAGGTGGTAATCAACGCATCGAATTTCGAGAAGGCTTACCGCAAGCTACAGACTATTCCAATGACAATGATAAGAGAAAATTACTCATACTCGACGATCTGATGCGCGAATCATCGAATAATACAGTACTTGATTTATTCACAAAAGGTTGTCATCATAAAAATATCAGTGTAATTTTCATCACGCAAAATATTTTTCATAGGGGCCAAATCAGCGCGATTTATCGTTGAATTCAAATTATATTGTGTTGTTCAAAAATCCGAGAGATCGCGCGCAAATACAATTTCTCGCTCGACAAGTTTACCCTGAGGATCCAAAGTTCTTGCAAGAAGCCTACATCGATGCCTGTAGTAGGCCATTTAGCTATCTTTTATTGGATTTGAAACAAGATACTCCAGATGAGTTTCGCTTTCGCACCGACATATTTCCCGATGACAAGTTGCACTATGCTTACGTGCCTAAATTTTCATCGAGATTCAGGTGAGCATGAAGAAATAAAAAGAAAGAAGCATCCGTAGCGGAGAAGCAGTCTTCAAATAGCGATGGCTGAGACAACATCAATGGCCCCATCTGAAACAAAAAGAAAACCAGGAGGAGGAGGAGGAAAGAGAAAAGTTCCATCAAGTCTAGCACCTGCTGTACGCCTGGGAAATTATATTCAAAAAAACACGTTGCACTTTTAAATGCTCTGAGCCACGCTGATAGTCAACAGCGCTCAGCTTTGATTCGTACAGCCGATAAAAATCTCATAAAGTGTATTTGCGAGTGTGCACTCAATGTATTGCAAGGTGTTGTAAAATTAAAAACTCATGAACAAAACCGTTTAAAAAAACACAAAACTATATTAAGAAAATTAGTAAAAAGTGGAAGAAAAACAGCTGGTGGTGCTGGTGCTTGGAAAGCTAAAAAACGTACTATAATTCAGAGTGGTGGTTCTTTTTTACCACTTCTATTGGCTCCACTGATAAGTACAATTTTTTCCAAATTTTTAGGAAACAAAAATTAATTTTCTTTCAAGGCAAAACAAAAAATTATGGAACGCGCTCGAAAAATGGTCATTGTCCCCGAAAAACTCTGGAACAAATACAAGGTTTTTCGCAGCAGCAGCAGCAGCAGCAGCAGCAGGGAGGAGCTGTGCCTATAATTAATTCTTCGACAAATAGCACAACTGAAAATATTGAAAAAACTATACAGACACCTGGTGATAATTTAACACGGCTTGATTCGGAAATGTATAAAATTATTCATTCTAAAAGTTTTAGCAGTGAGCGAGAAAAGTGTAAAAATTATTTGCAAGTTTTGAGGCGTTATTTATTTTTCAAAGATAACGAACGTATGGATGATGGTGAAATTGGTCGAGATATTGACGAAATCGAAGCTACACTGACACCTCTAACAGAAGAAAAAATACTCGATAACGTGCCTAAAATTTATGCTAGAAAAGCACGACTTTTACTAAAACATTGGCGAACTTTTGAGCCAGATCGATTAAAATGGGATAGTACTGGAAGCGTTATCGTAGATGGAAAACTTATACCACGGTCTAACATAGCAGAATTGCTTAACGATGTTTTGCAAAAGAAAAGAAAAAGATCGAGGATGATGACGAAGCGCCTATTGGTAGATTTGAATTTGCAAAGTTTATCGGGAGTTCAGAAACGCCTAATGATCTGATCGGAAACACGGAAATTCTAAAAATTGCTAATAGGCTAACGTCTCCTTTAAATACTGCTAAACGAAAAATGTTATCACCAGTATTTACTCCACCCGTAACGAGACATGCTGCTAAGAAAAAGTGGCTCAAAGCGAACCTATGAAGAGAATGTCTTTGGAAAATCAGTATTACGACCCTTCGCACGAAGCAGGTTATGCAGGAGCGCGAAATTTAATACGTGTAAATATAAAGGGTAAATCATTGAAAAACAGAGAAAAAGAACAAAAACGAATACACGACTGGTTGAATAATCAAGATGCTTATACTCTTCACCGTCCTGTAAGAAAAAAATTTCCTAGATTACACTATAACGTAACTAACGTGGATGACGTTTGGGAAGCAGATTTGTGTCAGCTAACAAGTCTTAAAAAAGAAAATGACGGTTATTCGTATTTACTAGTAGTCATTGACGTGCTCAGTAAGTATGCATGGGTAGAACCACTGAGGATAAAACAGCGCATACTGTATCAGCTGCATTAGAGAAGATTCTTAAGCGAGCCAATGGTCGTACACCTGTTTACTTACAAACTGACAAAGGTAAAGAATTTGTTGGTGCAGGTTTGCAAAATACTCTTAAAAAATATGGCATACAGTTTAGAGCGGCAAGAAATCCGGACATTAAGGCGGCAGTGGTAGAACGTCTCAATCGAACTCTCAAAGAACGTGTTTGGAGATATTTCACACATCGCAATACACATAGGTACATCGATGTAATACAAAAGATAGTTTATGCATACAACAATACAGTACATTCAGGTATAAAGATGAAACCTTCAGAGGTTAATTTATATAACGCAGCTGAGGCACGAGCGAATTTACAGAGGCGCGCTCTTCAGCAAAGAAAAAATCAAAGGCAAATAAAAGACCGTAAATACGAGGTTGGTGACTACGTGAGGATCAGTCGCTCTAAGGGAACCTTTGCGAAAGGATTCGAGAAGAATTATAGCGAGGAAGTATTTAAAGTTAAACGCTTTTCTGTCAGGCAAAATCTTTATACCTACGAGTTACAAGATTTACAAGGAGAGGACATTGACGGTTTCTTTTATACAGAAGAATTGGCTCCTGTAGGATCACAACGACTACTGGAAGATCAAAATTTTAAAATTGAACGAGTTCTTCGGACCAAAGGAAGCGGAAATAAAAAACAGCTATTTGTAAAGTGGAAAGGATATCCGGATAAATTTAATTCTTGGGTAAAAGCATCGGACGTTGAAAGAATTTAAAAATAATGGATAATCTAGATGATTTTTATTTAGTACTACCGAGTAACAGTAGTATGCGCTATTTTCCCGACAATACGACTACTTGTTTTACCACTTATTTATGTCGTGAAATTAGATTAATCGGTAACTGGCAGGTCGGTATAGCCGAAATACACATACCCTGTACTATTATGCATATTCAAGAACCTGAAGCTTATTATACTTTCAAATTAGGAAGTGCTAAGCCCAAAGTTTCGAAAAATAATGGGTTTTGTAATTTCCCTCATGGCGTATACAGTAGCATTGAACAACTTGCGGAAGAAATAAATAAAGTACACGAGGCGCGTGAACATCAGAAGCTTGAACCGACTGAATTTCAGAAAGGTTATTACACCTTAAAAAGGATTTGCATTTGCGAAGAGCCGCACTACACGACTTTCAACGAAAAAATTCGTCGTATTTTTGGTTTTGAAGATATTGTCCACAGAGAAACAGGAACTTTTGTCACTTCCAACTCAGGAACAAGTATAAATGTGGGCAATAGACCAGCTAGTTTAGCACGGGCCATACCCGATCAGCTCTACGTTTACACAGACATATGCGAACCTTATGCAGTTGGTGATACGGAAACGGCACTTTTACGCATTGTAGCCCTGGAAAATTCAAAGTACAAATTCGGATCAACCGTCGTCAAACAGTTTGCACCGATTCAATACATACCTCTACTACATCATACCTTTCGAAATATTGTTATCGATATAAGAGATCAGCATGGGCGTAAAATACCATTTGAGTATGGAACGCTGACGGTTACGCTTCATTTCAAGCGTAGTCGTTAAATACGTAGCGATATGAGTTATTATATTCATTACTACGACGAGCAGGCTGGTGGTGGTGGAAGCGGTATTAAAAACGTTTACTCTGGTTCAACGTTTCAAAGAGGCTCTGGAATTGGTAGCTTTCTCGGAGGATTATTTAGAAAAATTGTGCCATATCTTGCCAGTGGGGCCAAGGCAGTAGGCAAAGAAGCCGTCCGAACAGGATTGAACGTGCTAGACGACGTGACGAATAAGAGAGCGAATTTTAAAGAGTCTCTCAACACGCGTGCTCGAGAGTCGGGTCGAAATTTAAAAAGAAAAGCAGCTAATAAAATTTCCGATATTATGAAAGGTAGTGGATATAAAGCTGTTACTGCTAAGCGCAAACGACAGTCAACGCGAGCTCGTGTTCCCGCACACAACGCATCGAGCAAGAAAAGAAAGACAAAGAGAAAGACAAATAAGCGTGGTATAGGCAAGAAAAAGAAAACATCAAGGCGAAAGAAGAAGAAAGTATTGAGAAGTGTATCTGACATTTTTGGACCTAAATAAATCATTAAAAAAAAAAAAAATGGCTTTTCTACACGCGTGCAGTGGTGAAGGTACGAAGAGCGAACTAGATATTTTTACTCTTCCCCCGACGCAAACTTCAATTGAAAGCAGTTCTTTTCTCTACTACAAACCTGTATCATCTCTCAGCAATGAAAGCGATTCACCTTTAGAATTTTTGGTTCCTGGTTCGACCGAGCATTACATCGATCTAGCGCATACAATGCTGCAAGTAAGCGTGGAAATTACACCCGTGGGAACCGACGCCGAGAATGCAAAAGTTGCTTCTATTAACAATTTTTTACATTCGTTGTTCGAGCAAACAGACATCTTTTTCAATTCAAAGCTAGTTTCACCCCCAAACAACGCCTATCCTTACAGAGCTTACATAGAAACGCTCTTAAATTACGCTTCTCCTGCCTTAACATCACACCTCACCTCCGCACTTTGGTATGCGGACACAGCAGGATGTATGGATGCATCACCAGCAATTGCTACCGGAACAGTTGGGGCCAATGTCGGTTCTCGGAATCGTCAATACTTTACAGCTGGCGGTAAAGTTGTCGATATGATTGGCCACCTCCATTGCGATGTATTTAATCAAGGTAAATTTTTGGTAAACGGTGTTGAGATGCGAGTGAGACTCGTTCATAGCAAGGACGCGTTTTGTTTGATGGATTTCACCGATGACGGAAAATTTTCAGTGCGCATCAGAGAAGCGACGCTAATCGTCCGTCGAGCTAAAATAAGTCCAGCCATACTATTGGCTCATGCTAATGCTTTGAACAAAACTACTGCAAAATACCCAATAACAAGAGTGGAAGTGAAATCATTCACTTTACATAGCGGAATTTTAGGAGATACTCTTGATAATGTTATATTGGGCCAGTTGCCAAAAAAGGATCATCATAGGTTTTGTGAGTAACCGAGCCTTCAACGGTAATCGTCAATTGAATCCTTTCAACTTTCAACATTATTCTATCAATTTTCTCTCTCTTTACGTCGATGGAGTACAAATACCAAGCAAACCCCTACAGCCAAAATACACAGGAAATAATAAACTCTATGTAGACGCTTATCACACGCTATTCTCCGGTACTGGTATACATTTTCTCAACGAGGGTATCGATGTTAGCCGAACCTCTTATCCAGAAGGTTACTGTCTCTTTGCATTCGACTTGACGCCTGATTTGTCGGCTCATTTTTCATCACATTGGAATCTCGTGCGCTCGGGTGCTCTGCGCATTGAAGTTCGCTTTGAGCAGGCTCTTAGGGAAACAATAAATTGCATCGTTTACGCCGAATTCGATAACGTGCTAGAAATCGATTCAAACAGACAAATTATTACGGATTTTAATGCCTAAGGTGGAAGGGGTGGAGAAAATAATGGGAGAAACATTATAAGACCATTCGTTTCATTTCTCATTGCTCTAGTTGCTTCTTACACTCAGTCGTAGTAGTACACACGAGCTCGCGTTTTCACCACGATGGATTACGTAATAGATATTCAAGGCTTAAGAGATAAAGATAATAAATTTTTACCCAAAGAAGTGGCAGTAGTTTCTCTGCAAGAACAAGTAATCGGTCATTGGATAATAGCACCACCCTACGAATTTGATAATTTACCAGAAGATATAAAAACTAGTAACGATTACGTGTCGTCACGTCTACACGGTTTACAGTGGTTCGATGGTGACGTTATTCTACGCAAATTACGGTATCATTTTTACAACATAGCGAGAAATGCTGTAAGAATTTACGTCAGAGGTGCTGAAAAGGCTAGATACATAGAATCTATTATGGCACGTAACGTTATAAATATAGAGGATTACACCACCACAGGCTTTACCGACTTACAAAGACAGTTTCCTTCCCAGAAAATATGCTGTTTTCACGCTTGCCAAGAAAACCTCTATAAAAAGGAGTACTGTGCCATGCAGAGATCACATCTGTTGAGAGAGTGGCTTTATTCACTACTCCCTCAAGAATCTCAACAAAATCTGCCTAAAAGAAGTTGTGAACTATTCTATGACTCTCTTCAAAAACTTGCTTACAAGAAAAATAGCATCGTAAGATTTGGATCAAGTGTGACTTTTACGGGAATCGACGAAGTAGACGATGACGACGACGACGACGATAAAACCATAGAATACGCGAGTGATGATGATCAGAATTGTAGTTTAACACAGGAAAATAATACAAATGAACACCAGTCAGATAATGAGGGCCCTGGAAGGGCTGAAAGCCAAAACAATTGGCGTATACGCAGCAGATCGAATTCCGAATGTAATGATAACACCGGTCGCTGTTGTGTGTAATACCGATGATCATACCAAACCTGGTACGCATTGGGTGGCCATGCATATCGATAAAAATGGATACGGAACGTATTTCGATAGTTACGGTTTCCCACCAGTCTCAAAATACCATCTTGAAAGACTCAGAAGAAACTGTAAAGTTTTTCGATGGAGCACCAAGAAACTGCAAAGCATCGATTCGACGTGTTGCGGCCAGTATACTATTATGTTTCTATATTATATGTGTAGCGGTGCTAGTTTACGCGCGTTTTGTAGCTTCTTTTCAAATAACACGAAAAAAAATGATAAAATAGCTGAAAATTTTTATAAAAGAATTTTAAATAAAATTAAACGCAAAAGATGTAAGCGGGCGAGTACATTCGCCGGAGAACGTTCTCGAGGTTCAGGCCTTTATAATCAAACATGTACTTCTAGGTTAAGATATTAAGATAAACATAATAATATTCATAATTTTACTTCAAAATATTGTAATCAAACGTGTGTTTTATATTTAACTGTAATCAATGTCAATTTTGAAATTTATATGTGAATAAATCTTCTTTTGTGTGCATAAAAATTAATTTGTAATTATTTACTTACCTTTACTCCACCCTCCCATCCTACCTATAATAGTTTTTTTGTACGTAGTTTGTACTTATATATATATATATATATTTGTATTGTACACCTGGTCTACAGACCAGGTGTTATTATTCTATTATAAAATTTATCCACCCCTAATAATATTTCTTTTTATTTAATTTGTATATATATATATTTTGTATTGCACACCTAATATACAGACCAGGTGTTACTACCCTATTATAAAAGTATTTACCGCCCTCTACATTCTGATTTGTCATATGCGCAGTAAGGTAAAATGTTCTTTTCAAATTTCAGTACAAAATCAACTTCGGATAGAGCAACACCTAAAAATGGCTCCTTGTGAATTACGCGATCCGGTAAAACCGGAATTGCCAAACCTTTTATTATCTACTACCTATGCGCTCAATAAGTCGAACTCAAAGAGAATTTGTGTCGGTCTTGAATATAGCGGCGGATACTATCACGAAGTTATTAAACTAGTTTCATCAGGTGGCTCGCACAAAAGTATCTCTCTTGATCGCCGTAGCTGGGATTTTCTCAAAGATCAATTTGACGCCATTACAGCTTATTTTCATAATTCTTATTCTTTTTATCAAGATTTCGGAAGACCGACTAAATTGTTTCTAACCAATCATGATTTAAATTTCACCACATCATACGGCACCAAATCTATCAGCATTGACGAAAGACCTCACCCAAACGAGATACACGTCTCCGAGGAAGAAGAAGAGACTCCAGGACAATCGCTCTGCAAAAAGAGAAAGACTTTCAATCATCCATCAGGTATAGTCATGCAACAGTCAACATTCGAAGGTCTTCGTCAACAAAGTGTCTTGGTAGATCTTCTTCTAAACGATTTAAGCGAGCGTGTCGGTAAGGTCAACCGTACTACTGATCACATACTAGACTTTTTAAAAAATAAACTTGGACAAGAAGGACTGGACAACGCAAAAGTAATTCTTAACGACTACAAATCATTTAAACAATACTATTCTATTCTCAATACCGAATTAGAAGGTTACGTCACAGAAAATATGGTAGATGATACGGATCATTATAAAAGCTTATATTTAAAATTTGTTTTATCTGAAATATCCGCATTTAGTTTACCGATGATTGTAAAAGATTTGAGGGATGTAATGATTCCTGTATAAAAATATATATTAATATTAATAAATTGCTTTAATTGTGTAAATGACTTGTTTTTTTTTTTTAACTAAAAAGCAACCACCCTTCCCAATAATCCTTCATTTATTTTATAACGATTGCTCAGAAACAGACATGGGGCAATGCACAGGTAAGATCGCTTCATTACGTTCTACAGACAGTGCTATAAAAAGAGAAAAATATAAGGAACATTATAAAAAAGAAACAGTAAAATTTGAACGTTCTCAAAAACATAATAAAAAAAATAACACAAATGAAAATATTCATTTAAATAATAACTTTTTACAATAAATAATCTGTCTCTTATCATATCTGTATATCACGCGTTTAACACTATGGGTCAAAATAGTTCCAACACCGCCAAAACACCTTTAGTACAAGGTGACGATAAGAAAAAGAAGGAAAATCAATCATCATCAACCTGGAAACAATATTCTGATAAATTCTCAACAAACACTTATTCTATTCCTGAAAGGAAAGGATACAAAAAATTTTAATTTAAAAAAAAAATTCATATACTTACATACGGTCCTTTTTAGGACCAACAAAAGTTCATACGTAAGAAATAACAATCAATATATAAAAAGTACTATATAACATTCAGACCTTTAATATTATAAAATATATTTTTTATATTAATATTTTTTCATAACAATGTTATATGATTTTTTAATTACTTATTTATTTAATTTTTATAATGTTACTCACATTAAAAAATATACACATACATATATACTATACTTACGGCTGTGAAGAAAAAAGAAAATGCAAATCATTAAGGGTTTCAAGGTCACCATAGAAACTATAACACCCTCAGACAGGTGCGGGAGAAAGGACACCTTATTCACCCACACAGGTGGGGGGAAAGTGGGTCAAATCAATTCACGACTACACCACCACACCTGCCAGACATGTAAAGGGGAGCGAGACAAGGGGTCGAGACAGGGGGAGCGAAACAATGGGGGAGACAGGTGCAAAAAAATCGATATGTCTCGCTATACCAGTCCATATACTACTATCGTGTGAACTTTTTTGTCGTTGATGTAAGCACCTGTAGTAATATTACACTCTACTCTGAGTGCGTTTATTTTCAATATCTTCACAGGTAAATCAGAGCTGTGATAAATGCCTTCATGAAGAACGCGACGAGTGAAACCGAGAAGACTGCCTATTGAATCCTAAGGTCTAAGATCTATCTGATGGCTGCAATAAATTTTACTTCTGAAAGTATTGTTGTTAGCTTTCAAGGAAAACTCGATGTCTTTAGATTTCAAATTTTTTTGCAAAAATTGATTAATAGCATCAATTTCATAACTGCCAGTAGGAATAGTAATAATCTTCTCTCCGTTTATATAAAGTTTATTATTCGAATCGTCAACATTGGGAATCGAGTTGAATGTTAAAAGTTCGACTATACCCAAAACAAAATTCTTATGCTGTGGTAGTTTTATTGAAGGAAAATATTTAGCTTCTAAGATAGAAGATTTGCCTGAAAGACTCAAAGTGAAACTATCTTCCATGACTGTTTGAAAAAGAATGATCCTGCTTGTCTGAAAACTCTTCTTTTATAGTCTTTCACACAAGAATTGAAGACAAAGATGACCACAAATAAATGAGTCAAAATTCTGATATCTTTTATAGTTGTATTTCACTTCTTTCACGTTAAAATATAACATGAGATCTATAGGGGGTTTAAGATCACCAAAACTATCAAAATAAATCACTTCAGAACCTCGTTTTCGATAACATACCCAGTGAGTGACTTTGTTTTGAAAACACCTCGAAAATATGGGATTTGCATCATACGAGCATACTTTATAAGATCATAGTCAGTCAGTGCACGATTTGGCAAAGTTAAATCGAAGTTTTTTTTTTTTAACTTGACCATGACCGATATGAGGTTTCATAAATAATCCCATTCCAGTTTTATATGGTTTAAGCTAGAGACCTTTTCCTAGAGCAATAGCTTCCATAGTTTTATTATGTCTCTTACTTTCTTCATAATTTTTCTGTGCAGCTTTAGCTATTCCAGCAGCTCCTCCAGCCAGAGCACCAGTTGCACTTAGTGCTGCGAACAATGGTATGAGAAAAGGCAGAGCGCCACCTATTTTTGATGGAACAGGTAGAATACGTGGAATGATAATTTTTTTCTTACCGCCAACGATCTTGAGAGCTTCACCTGCACCTTTTAAAGCGGACTGTATAACTTTGCGAGAATGTTTACTTGGTTTTAATGATTTTTTACTTGCAGTTACTAATTTACTCAATTTTACACCCATTCCTTTCTTTCCTTTTAATTTCATAGCATTTGCAACAACAAAAGCAGTTGCTTTTTCGCTAAGACTTGCATCTTTGGCTCTAACACGCTGCCAAGCTTTATGAGTGAGTTTCATGTCAGCTACTTTTCGATCAGCATTTTTATCAGAATAAGATATGTCATGTTCTTTGTATGCTTGATCAAGTGGATTGATACCTGCATCACCTCTTTTTAGACGCTTTTTCAGTTTTGTTCCGGGACCACAATATTGATATCCAGGAATATGCATTTCAATAGGTAAGTTATTGATTACTTTATCAAGTAACCCTTTACCCTTAGGGTGCTTCTGTGATTTGTGTACGAGCATCTCTCTTCGAGTGCTGATTTACAACTGATGATCAAAATATAAAACAAGCGTTTATATTATGAAAAGGTCAATCTTAGATTTGACTTTGTTACGTAAACATGGATTTTACTGAGCAGAACGTCAAACTTCCCGTCGCCAACTTTGATTTTGAGAAAACGAAAAAAAAAAGAGACATGGGGAGTTATTTCTAGATAATATACGAGCAGTATTCTGTGGCCCATCGAACTCTGGAAAAACTAATAGTTTATTGGCTCTAATTACACACCCTAATGGTCTTAGATTTGAAAATTTATATGTATACTCTAAATCCTTAAATCAACCGAAATACCAATTTCTTCAAAAAGTTTTAGAGCCAATTGAAGGTATATCATATCTACCGTTCAGTGAACATGCATCTGTAGTGTCTCCAGATGAAGTCTTACCTAATTCAATTATGATTTTTGATGATGTGGCTTGTGAGAAGCAGGATAACGTCAGAGCTTTTTTCTGTATGGGGAGACACAAAAGTGTAGATAGTTTTTATTTATGTCAGTCATATGCTCATATACCGAAATATCTCATCAGGGACAATATTAATTTGATGGTAATTTATCGCCAAGATGATGTTAATCTTAAACATATCTATGAAGACCATGTGAATACTGACTTAACTTTAAATGAATTTCGAAATCTTTGTACTGAATGCTGGAAGAATGACAAGTATGGATTTGTTGTTGTTGACAAAGATAGAGCAATGAATGATGGTAGATATAGAAAAGGATTTGACTGTTTTGCCATTAAAAAGGAAGTATAAATCTTAATCTTTGCAGTTCGATTGTAGACAGCATCTTGTCAGAATGCCTGACTTTAAGAAAGAAAAAAATGTTCTTAGCGAGCTCTTACGAGCACGTGAGGCTATAAAAAAAATACTCTTTATTAAAAAAGGAGAGAGATGATTTTGAAAAGGTTATTGGTGATACTTTAAAACCAGTTATTACACCACTTGAAAAGCTTGTCGATTCGACAACTGAAAGTGTGTCACGTTCTAATCACATTTCGGCTATAGACAGTAACAGAAAATCGGCAAAAAAAAGATAGAGATTTGACGAATCAAGTTATGTTGTAAACGATATCAATGACTCGGGTTCTGCGTTTGATAATGATGCTTCTAATGGCGATGATTTTTCTCCGATAAATAGCACAATGATGAATTCATCATTCAATTCTGCAAATTCATCATTCAAATCTATATATTCACCATTTGTACCTGCGCATAAGGAAACTGAACCGACAGACTTTTTATCAATGCTAAATGGAAGCCGCAGCAAAATCGATAACATATACGGAGTGAGAAAAGTCAGTGGGGTATACATGATGGGTGATTCACAAATTCAATTTGATGATAAACTAATAAAAGTGAAAGATTCAAGTTTTCCTAAAAGAAGTGGTCTAATGGAATTGCTTTTCAAAAAAGAACCAGATGATAATCTTTTAAGTACAACAGATCGCAAGAACTATCGCATTATCCTGGAAGCAACAAATGCCCATACAAAAAGACATAGCAAAAGTGAGAATATACGCTCTTCGAAGAGTAGAAAATATTCAAAAATCATAGCACCAATGTTCCGCAGTGATCGCAGTAGAATGTCTACCAGCGGAGGGGGTCTCATACCTAAATATAAAATAGCAAAAAAGAATACTTCCATAGATCTAGTCTACTGGGATGATCTAAATGAGCTTGTCGAAAGACTGTGATTATTAATAGCCGAACGATCTGCTGGAAATAATAATCACAACAATGAAATCCAATCAATCATAGAGGAACTACGTGAAGCTGGGCATATATATTGACATACACAATTTTCAAATCAATAGTAGTAACATGAGTCTCGATGTGTTTGGAAGAAAACTTGAGGGCTCGCAAGTGAGTCGTGGTCCTCGAGGTATTGGATTCAATGTTACATCAGATGGTTATTTTGATTTAGAAAATAAGCGGCTTTGCAATATTGGAGAGGCTAATGATCCAAATGATGCCACTAGTTTGAATTCACTAAATAATATCCTACAGAAAGAAGTTGATTACTTATCTTCTAAAATTATAGAAGTTGCTAAAGCTATACAAGAATATGAGAACAAAGTTGAAATATATAAAGCAGAAATAGACGAAAAATTAACTTATGTCTATGATATGACTCAACGAAATTTTGCAAATATTGAATATATAATTAAAGAAATGAATAGACGATCGGAAATTGCTAAAGTTGAAGTTTGAGATATAACGTCAAAGAGTAGTTGAAGAGCTACACAAGCCAGCACGTCGAAGGTACAAGCGAAGAAAATATGACATACGTGGATTAGATGAGACTTGGCAAGCTGACCTTGTGGAAATGATACCTTATTTTCAGGAAAACAAAGGTTTTCGCTACTTACTAACTGTCATAGATATATTTTCAAAGTATGCATGGGCTGTACCAGTCAAATCGAAGAGTGGCAATGATGTTACTCTAGCTATGAAGTCAATATTAAAACAAGGACGGGTGCCATCGAATTTACAAACTGACCAAGGAAAAGAATTCTACAATTCAAACTTTCAGAATCTTATGAAAAAGTACAAGATAAATCACTACTCTTCACATAGTAATCTTCATGCAAGCATATATGAGCGCTTTAATAGAACTTTAAAAAATGCAATGTGGTTAGAATTCAGCAAACAAGGAAGTTATAAATGGTTGGATATTCTGCCTGAGTTAGTGAAAGCATACAATTCAAGAAAACATCGGACAATAGGAATCGAGCCTGAAAACGTTACGAAGATAAATAAAAAAGAAATCAAGAAAAATTACCCAACTGAAAAAAGACCCGTAAAAAAACCAAAATTCAAAGTAGGAGATAAAGTGCGAATAAGTAAGATAAAACAAGTTTTTGAAAAAGGTTATACACCAAATTGGTCAACTGAAATTTTCACAATAACAAGAGTTGTAAAGACCAATCCTATAACTTACCACGTCAAAGATTATTATGATGAACCAGTCTCCGGCGGCTTTTATGACACGGAAATTCAAAAGACTATGTATTCAGAAATTTATTTAGTAGAAAAAGTTTTAAAGAAAAGTGGTAAACGTGTATATGTTAAGTGGTTAGGTCTAAGTAACAAGCATAATAGTTGGATGGATAAAAATGAGATTGTTTGAAAAAATTAAAATCTATTTTTCAATATAATAATGTGATAAATAAAAAAAATTTAATTGTATTTTGTTATATTATTTAGATATATTTAAATAGAATATTGTAATATTATTATAACTATAGGTGGTGATGATAAATAAAAAAACAAATGTATAATGTTAATATATTTTCATTTATTTATGTATTATTATGTACAAGTTACAATAAATAGTTTTAAAAATCATTTCATAGATATATTTTTTTATACCCGCTCGAATTTGAAAGAAGTTCCTCCCAAATACATTGCAACCAAAAGTAGTTTGTTTGCTTCATCGCAGAGTTTGTAAAAAAATTCTTCATCTTTTAGAATTGCTGATGAAATCTTCTCTGGTAGGAATACTTGAAAACTTTGTTCGAATTCTGCTACAATCTTGACATCATATCGTGTCTTCACCTCTTTAAGTGCTGTCACCATGTATTGGTGATCTTTTTCCAAGTCTGTAACTTTTTTCTTTGGCAAGAAGTCGCTTGCAGCAATCTTATTAAGTGATTATAAATCCATTCTGAAATCAAAAAAAAAAAATTAAAATTTCTGTTAAAGATGATATTTTATTAGGAAAAAAAATTATACTGTAAACTTACATGATTAGTTAGTTGACTCTTGGTTTCTTTGTAGGAGGTTGATCGTTCTCAAGCTCTTCGATTACTTAAATGTGCTCCTCATCGTGGTCCGTCCCTTGATATAGCCCATCTCCCACCTCGATTTCTGCCCTTTCCATCGCCACCATAAATCCCTTCTCTCACCTTCTTCAGAACTTATCCCTTCTATTGATGGATCCCAGTCATGCAGGAACTCCTCTAATACGTCATATTCAATAATTATTTGCTCACCTTGGTTGCCATGAAGTGCCACCCCCACTCGCGCTGCTCTATTTTCATTGGATGGTTCATCCCCTCTCTCAATTTCCCCCTCTCTGCTATGCTCTGTAACATTCATCTCCACTTGCGTTACTCTATTTTTATTGGATACTTCGTGTCCCCTCTTCTTTTCCACCTCCTGCTCTTTTTCAGCAGCCATTTTTCTTGCATATTCCCTCTCTACTTCAAGTGCAGCTGTATCTCTTTAATTCTAAAATGACCCCATGGTAAAGTGTCTGTACTATCAGGCAATAAAAATCTCTTCTCATCGTGTGGACTTAGTGCAATTTTTCTTTGCTTTTCAGTATGCACTGTGTGTAATTTTGATCGAATATTGCACTGTTCACGGTGTATAATGACAAGATCCTGAAGACAACTTCGGTAGTCCTCGAAAGTGATTGTTTTCTTCACGACGTTAGACTTGATACCTTTAGCTTTTTTCACTGTGTCTCCTCCATCAACCAAAATACTGTACATTTTACTCCGCAAACCTATGAATTCGGACATAATCTTGCCACAGCATTCATCTTTCATTAATCCAGGAACTTTCTTATTGACACGTGGAATATTAAACTGATTATTTTCAGCATAATCAGAAGTATCAAATCTGTGAATGTCTTCCTTCATTGTTTGATACATATCAATGTCTTCAACTTCATATATTAAACTATCCGTATCTGTATATAGAAGTTTACATTTTTGTCCTAGTCGCTGTTTCATATATGAGTAATGAAACTCATATAGCAGTGTTTTTGATAAATCAAGGATGTAAAAACCAACGTATATAGGTTTTTTTATTGTGATACTCGTTCTCTTCAGCTGAATAGCTACCAAATTTTCATCAAAAATAGCACAACTGTGAAAATTTGGTTGAGCTATGCGTGCTTCTGCTCCATATCTGCCTGTGAATTTATTTATTAATCGCACATCAACACGTGACCGCTCTCGTTCGATGCACTTTCCATATACAGAGTTAATGAGCAATTTATAGAAGAGTTTTTTAAACTCATTCTTCGCTTGCTTCCTCTTCTCAGTATTTAATTCAACATAAGGTTTGAGCCAAGCCTTTTGTTCAAAACTTAAAATTTTATGTACTTTTTTTAATCCAAGTCCATTATCTAACGCTTGTTTAAGCGTCCGATAATGTATGACATACCTTTCCTTGTTGCCCAAAGTAGTAAGCAGTTTTTTTTGCTTCGAGCCTGGTGGTGGACGATGTTCTGCGCAAAAAGGTAAATCCCGATATTCATCATGGATTTCCACAGGATATTCTAAATCCACTTCAGCAATATATCCTATATCCGAATCTGGCGGTGTATTAAAGAAATCTGGAATTGTTTCATAATCAATCCATTTAAATTTTCCTATCGGTAAATGTTGTATCATCGCCCAACCATAAAGATTATTAATGTCAAAATATAGAAGGGTCTTCTTTTTCTGATGTTCGTCATATGAAGGACCCATGTATGGATTGTTTGCCTTTGCATACTGGTTACAGCACTGGCTTATTCCTCCATGGATACCTGCTTCGATAAACATCAGCATGTCAATGTCTGTCAAAATTTCCAATTCTACCTTCGTCATTTTAAGAGCTGCTGAAAACGTCAAGCCTGGAGTTGTGTAGAAATGAGCAGGACATAAATCGTAGGCTTTAAGAGAGGTCTCGCGGAAACTTTCGAAGACGTCAGCCAATAGCAAAACATCAGTTTTTAAGTATAAATCCGAGTACTCTCCTAAAGTTTTTATATTGAAATCATTCCAAACTTGAACAGCGTGCTTATAATCTTCTTCAGCTATATGAGAATCCGTTAGTTTATTGTAGAAGTCCTTTTTTCTGGCAGCTTTGTAGTCATCAATTTATCTAATCCATCCACAAAATCGTACGGGAATACACCTTTTCGTCTAAGAAGATTTATCTTAGCATTTGTAAATCCATCTGTTTCAAATTCTCTCACTGCTATTGGCACGTTTTCGAGGTACGATGCAAGCTTCTCCAATGATGATGGTAGAAAACGCCAAGAATCTATAAATCTAAAATTGATGTCACTATTATCCATATATTTTGTGAAAGAAATGTATTTCTCTTTATTATGAGGTATCAGAGTTATTCGTCCCTTCATCAATGTAGAAGTCCCGATTTCTTTCAGAATAAAATGAGTGTCATAATTGAGATTATGGAAAATAACAGGAATGAATCTTGAAATCTTATAATTCAAATTACATGAATTATGCGCTGCACCTCTGAAACTAAAAAGAAATAAACGTAAAATAACCAGATTAATTATAACCAATTGGACAACTTACCGGCCTGTGAGATGACAATGGTCTCGTACTGCAAGTTCTTCGGCACGGATTGGTTTTCTACATATATGACAATTAGTTGACCTCTGGAAAGACAATTCTTCTAAATCTGTAAGTTTCATTGGTTTCGGATTTTTGTAGAGTTCATCAATTTTCTCACTGATTGATTTCAATTCTCTAACAAACCATTCTGCAGGTGTCTCTTCACATTCGTTAATCCTTCTGTATGATTTATAATAAGATAATTTATCATCAAAACTGCATTTCATGTAGTATCCAATACTGTATGCTTCATGAAGTTGAAAAGCCTTCTCACTATCTGTAGGTTTCAATAAACATTCAAAATCTGCATAAATAACAAAAGGAACTTTTTCACTCTTGCTGTAATCTTCGAATTTGAGAATATTATTTTTTGAGTCGGGCAGATTTATTCTACATTTATTTAAATTTTTACAATTATTTTCATGAATTACGAATCTTTCTTCACTATAAAAAATTTGTAAACACCTCTCACGATGGTAAGATTTTATATTGCTTTTAGAGACTTGAGAGCCTAGAAGTCGAGACAAGTTTTTAATCCAAACATAATGATATTGAGGCATGTCTCCATCATCAGCATCATTATTTTCTTCATACTAATCTATGTAGAAATCTTGAATAATAGCAAGTTAACATGATGTTCCTTTTTTTCAGACGTAATATGACATGGCGATACTTCAAACTTCGGACCATACTTTTTTAACATGTATAAATTTATTGAAATATTATTATTTAATTTTTCGAATTTTGGAATATCTTTAATTTTTACTGGAAATTCAATTTTATCAAACCTTAGTTTATTATTATGTGGAAGATAATGATTCACTCTTTGAGGATTATTGTCATTAGGATATAATGCGGATAGTACAGCATACTTAAAACACTCATTATCATTATTGCGTACATTAACACACGCTTTCTTATTTTCTATAAACTTTGGAAGAGGAATGTAAGAGCTACCCTTCAAGGGAGAATATTTTTTCATATTAATACACAAACTTATTATACTCTTCAAAGTCCATCCTGAATCTTTTTCCTGAAATTCTTCTATTTGCGTAAGAATAGGCTCTTTGATATTATCTTTAAACCATTCCTCTAAATCTGTTGACATGTATACTGTAGCACTTTCACTTGTAAAGTATTTTGTATCAGTTAATTCCTCAGTATTTTTCTGCACAGAAAATTCAGAGATAAAATCAGAATTTATTTTTAACGCATTATATTCTTCTAATTCAGGCGTGCTTAGGCACGCCTGAACCTTAACTTTAAAAAGTTTTTGTGCATCACTCAAAAAACTCAGAATGTCCACATGTTTAATATTTACCACTACACCAGTTCTGATTCGATTTTGGAAAGCTGACTCTACGTCTCGCCACTCGACTCTAGCTTTTGTTTCTTCAGATTGTAGATTGCCTTCTTGACGAAGATTTGGTTCCAACTGAACTTGCATGCACGAAAGATGTGTCATACAAGTTTGACATTTCTGTTTCTCCCCTCTTGTGAGGTTGGGTCGAACGATTTTTTTGTTTAATTTAATGATGGCAGAATTACACATATCTAACCAATAGTGAATATCATCATTGCTCAATTCGTTTATACTTCGTAAAGTATCACGAAGTAATTGGACAAGACGTTTAAAAAAATCGATTGAAGTCATTTTTACTTTTTTTAACTAAAAGATGATTAGAGCAACAGTTTCAACTCACACAATATTCAAGAATAAATCTCACTGATTGTTATATACGAAGTGTAGTCATCCAAGAAATAGCTTCGCTTTTTATAGGTAAAAACAATGAAAGAAGGGATACAAATTTTAAGGTTCTTCCAATAGTAAAAGGAAAAGTTAGTGAAAATTGAAGAAGGATTACAAATTTGAAAATTCGTCCAATAGTAAAAAAGAAAATTTAAGAAGGAATACAAATCTCGATACTCGACCAATAGTAAAAAAGAAGATTTAAGAAGGGATACAAATTTCAAGATTCTACCAATAGTAAAAAAGAAAATTTAAGAAGGGATACAAATTTCGAGATTTGACCAATGGTAAAAAAAAGAAAATTTAAGATGAGATACAAATTACAAGATTCTACCAATAGTAAAAAGAAAATTTAAGAAGGGATACAAATTTCGAGATTTGACCAATGGTAAAAAAGAAAAATTTGGAAAATAAAGAAGGGAATAGTTTTTAGGAAGGGATAAATTTTTCTTTTAAACTATCCAAAAACTGTAAGAATTTTCCTATTCAGTCTCTCAAATCACTTCTCGCTGAAAGAAATTCAGAGTTGTACGATGGCTAGAACCCGTGACTATGGTGCAATGATTAAAAATGCAATATTAGAATTTTCCGAAGAGAACGTTTATATTTGTGACATACAAGGATTTCAAGGCATGTCTGGGGATTCTTTTATTTTTAAAGAAGTCAGTTTTCTGAATTTTAGAAAAACTGCTTTTCCAACTGCGTATCTCTTTAAACCTCCGATGGCATAGAGAGAATTGAGTCAAGAAGAAAAAAGTACAACGCAATGGCTGGAAAAGTATCTCCATGGAATACAATGGAACTCTGGAGATATACCTTACCATCGTCTTCTAAAAATTTTTGGAATTTGTTCGCAAGGAGTCAAGAAAGTATTTGTCAAGGGTGAGCAGAAAGCGCAATGGTTAGCAGATCTTTTACCAAATGTGTAAGTAATACATTTATGTTTCAACTTTCATACTTTTCTTGCTGTTTTAATACTTTTTCAAATTTTTTCAAACTTGTTTGATACTTTTTCATACTTTTCCATACTTATTTGATACTTTTTTATACTTTTTCATACTTGTTTCATACTTTTTTATGCTTTTCCATACTTGTTTGATACTTTTTTATGATTTTTCATACTTATTTGATACTTTTTTAATTATTCTAATACTTTAAGATACATTACCTTCTCCTCTTTATTTTCAGAACAATCAGCAACATTGAAGATCTCGGATGCCCATCATTAGAAAGAATAATGAATTGTACACGATATACATGTTTCAACCACGACCTCTGTTTAAGGCGAAAACCTATGTGCGCTGTTATTAATGCTATTTCGATGCACACATGGTTACATGATTACTTAGATGCCAAATTTGCCAAAGATGAAGTCGATACAATTTCTAATAATGATGAATGTATAAAGTTATATTGGAAATAAATTAAATTAAATAAAAAACATGATTCTGATTTTTAATTTCTCTTATGGTTTTAATTAGGGAAATAAATAAAAAATTTAATTTTAAAAAGTTAAAAATTTCAGAAAATAAATTATTATTAAATATAAATAAGACAAAGATAATAAATTGATTCTATGTATAAATTAATTGCACTGATTTTTAGCATATTTTTGTCTATATTCATTGCGTGCATTTATTTTTTGTTTGGTATTTTTTTTCTATGATATCACTTTTAATTTAACCTGTTGACTTACTAATATAGTATTTTTGTTTCTACTATCTCTTAAGATTGTGATATCATACTGTGCAATATTTTTTATGTATTACACGTTTTTTTTGTATATATGATACAAAATAAAATATATCTAGTCTAATCTAATAACTATCTATCTTTATCTTATACTTATGTGCATATATTTTTAAAGAAAAGGAAGACTAATTTAATATTATTGTTTTTATTTTTTTTTATATTTATTTTGTATACATTCATAATAATAAAACGTACATTAATTACAATAGTAAATACATTAAAATTGATTTTTTTTTTAATTGTAAAAATATAAAAAATATATACATTTTAAGGTCCACCTGTTGAAGGTGGTGTGCGAGGTTGCTGGACCGTTGATTTCCTATTTTTTTCCGCTATTTCCTGGCCTACTTTCCTCATCCATTCCTTTGCTGATAAATATGATTTTTCTTTCCTGGTGCCCAAACAGAAAATTTGAAAAAAAAATTATGAAATAAATTAAATAAAATATATTAGTAAAATAAATATTTTGTTAAAAAAAAATAATAATTTACCTGATGAGCTAGATGTTTCCACTTTCTTGCCGGCTGAAGACTACTCCGCTTTACTAGCCAAAGAGGTGGATGGAATTGTGACTGAAAATAAAAATTTGAAAAACATTAAAAATTAAATAAAATAATAAAACAAATATTTTAAAAAAATCGCTATTTACCTGATGAAGATGGCTCCGTCTTATTTGCCGATGAGGTAGACGTACTTGAAGAGGTGGACGGAATCGCTACTGAAGATGTGGCCGAACTCGAGCTGGAACTGCTCGAACTGCTCGAACTGCTCGAACTGCTCGAACTGCTTGAACTCGAGCTGGAACTGCTTGAACTAGATACAGTTCTTATTCTTAAAGATTCATCAATTTCCACTCTCTGCACCGGTTGTGTTCTTGCATACAACTGCTGTAAAGCAGTAATTGGGGGAATAGGTGGTACTATAAAAACAAAAATTATTGTTAATAATTATTTTTAAATCATTTTCATATTTGTATTTTAAATCTACTTACGCGCATTTACAGCTTCCGTTGCCCAGTTTAGATGCTCCAGCATCATGAGCAGCGTTGGCCCATTGCTCATGAGCCACCTTACATGATCTTGAACTTTTTTTATGGTTTCACTTTTTCCTTGAACCATTTTTTCTCCTTTATATTTAGAGTATATAAAGATTTTTGAACTTTTTTTTCTTAGATTAAGAAAAAGTTGAAGAAGATTCTTGAACTGACGAAATGTAGCTTGGAACGAGGTATTTATACAGAAAATCAGGAAACTTATTTTCTTATGTTTTTCGTGAAAATCACACGATTGGTAAAAATTTTATTTTCAAAAATTTGTCACCTCCCTTACAGAAATTTAGTCCATCCTTCGTTAGTTTTGTTCTCGCCTAAGATTTTAATTTATATTCTCATGCAACTAGCCCTTGTAATGAATGTCGTTTTTCTCAAAAAAAAACTTTTATATACCTGTGAATATCAGATTTTCTTAAAAGAAGGATTTTCAACAGAAAGAAGTCATGTACATATTTGTTGGAATATGTCTCCTTTTAAAACAATTGACCCCTTCAATAAATATCTTTTTTTTTCTCAAGAATATTTTTGTACAACTGTGATAAATCAATCCTGAAAAATTCCAAATAAATGCACCTGCAAGATAACTTTTTCTCGCACACTTGTTACAAAAAAATTTTTAAACCTGAAAAAAAAAAGAATACAAGTGATCCTTTCAATAAATATCTCTTTACCTCAAAAAACTTTCACATGTAAAATCTTGGACCACCTGCAAAATACTTTTTTTCTTAAAAAACTTACATACACCTGTGAGAAAAAGAGGATTTTCCTTTTTTAACAGAGTGAAGTCTCGGATATTTTCTTTAAATAAGAATTCTCTTTTTTTTTAAACAAAAAGAGAAAAGGTAGCTGACCCTTTCAATAAATCTTTTTTCTCAAAAAAGTTTTTCTTTCACAAAAAGTGACATAAGACAATATATTAGAAGTTAAAAAAGAATACAAGTAACCCTTTCAAAAAATATCTCTTCATCTTAAAAAACTTTCGCACGTGAAATCTTTGACCCCCCTGCAAGATACTTTTTCTCAAGAAAGCTGACATGCACCTGTGAAAATAAAAGAAACATTTTCAAAAAAGCATTTTCCTTTTTTAACAGAGTAAAGCCTCGTATATTTTCTTCAAATAAGGATTCTCTATTTTAAAACAAGATGAGAAAAGGTAGCTGACCCTTTCAATAAATCTTTTTTCTCAAAAAAGATTTTCTTTCACAAAAAGTAACTTAAGACAATATCTTAGAAGTCAAAAAAGAATACACGTAACCCTTTCAATAAATATCTCTTCATCTTAAACTTTCGCACGTGAAATCTTTGACCCCCCTGCAAGATACTTTTTCTCGAGAAAGCCGACATGCACCTGTAAATATAAAAGAAACATTTTCAAAACAGCATTTTCCTTTTTTAACAGAGTAAATCCTCGTATATTTTCTTCAAATAAGGATTCTCTATTTTAAAACAAGAAGAGAAAAAGTAGCTAACCCTTTCAATAAATCTTTTTTTCTCAAAAAAAAAGAACAAAAGATAATCTTTCAAAAAGAGTGACTTAAAAAATATAATAAAAGGCAAATTTATAGTTTGCTTATGTACTATATCCTGAAAAAAAGGCGCAATTCATTATTTTCATGCACCTGTGACTTAAAAGAGAACACACACAGTGTACTGCATTTAGAGACAGGTCGCCCCTTTCCCTCTCTTCTAAAAGCAGGTAAATTTTCACGCAATGTCAAAGAAAACGCATAGTAGACCAGCACTGCGAAAAAGGTCTGCCCTTTCACTCTCTTCTAAGAGTAGGTCAATTTTTCTGCGTCCCCAAAATAGAACATACAGTGAGCGGCGCTCTATCCTTTCCTTAAAAATAAGAAGAGAGAAGGGCTAGCCCTTTCCTAAAAGAAAATACATTTTTTTAAGGAAGGGAAGACTTATACGTATTTTAAATAGACCGGATTGTAACACACTTAGTGGAGGGAGACAAGTGTTTTATCCTTTTTCATTTTTTAAACGGGGGGAGGAATTCACATGTATTTTAAATGACACGGATTCTAACACACTTGGAAGAGGAGAGGGGGTGGGTTACAACCCGCATGGGCCAGAATGCCTATAGCCTATCTACTCAGGGGCTAAGGCTCTTGGCTCATGCTGTAGTAGACCGGAGTTTAATCCCTGGGAAAATTTTGGAAAAATTCTTCTGAATTATTCTCTGTGAAATAAAACTAGGAGACCAGAAAAAACCAATTAAAAATTTGCCCTAGCCAATAAAAATAACATGAGTTAAGTGAAATCACGGGTCTCAGTCTACAGCGATCAAGAGACCCACTGGCAATAAAATAGAGGAGAAGATGATATCTCCAATCCCTAGTGGAAATATAAAATGTGCATTACTGTTTGAAATAGTTTAAAATTATTCAAAATTGTTTAAAAATGTTTAAAACTGTTCAAAATAGTTTATAAGTGTGAAATTTGGGATATTTAAACAGTTATAAACAGTTTTAAACATTTTCGAAAAGTTTTGAACAATACAGAATAATTTGAAACTAAAGTAAACATTTTCTCGTATATATTATATAAATTTTAATGTATATAAGAAAATTTTTACAAACACAAAATTATGAAACACTGAAATCATTTCGAACTTTTTAAAACTTTTTAAAACTGTTTAAAACTGTTTAAAACCGTTTAAAACTGTTCAAGTTAATAAAAAAATATTTCATATTGATTTAAAATTGTTTCGGAATATTTTGAATATTTAAAATAATCTATAACTTTTAAACATAAGAAATTCAAAACCATTAAACACCGTTTGAAATCATTTCGAACTTTTGAAAACTTTTTAAAACTGTTTAAAACTGTTTAAAACCGTTTAAAACTGTTCAAGTTAATAAAAAAATATTTCATATTGATTTAAAATTGTTTCGGAATATTTTGAATATTTAAAATAATCTATAACTTTTAAACATAAGAAATTCAAAACCATTAAACACCGTTTGAAATCATTTCGGACTTTTGAAAACTTTTTGAAAGTGTTTTAAAATGTTTAAAACTATTTATAACTGTGTTAAATGTCCTAAATTTTGCACTTATAAACAGTTTTAAACGGTTTTAAACATTTTCAAATATTTTATATTTTCGCTAGGAACTATAAACAATTCTGATATTTATTGATATAAAAAAAAAATTTATTTTTAAACTATATTTGATCGATAAAGTGTAGGTCTAAAGCAAACCCTTAAAAATTTTGTTTTATAATAGGTCATTTATTTTTGTACTATTATAATCTAAATCTCAACTTTATTATATATTGTGTCATAAAACGAATTTTCAAATTAGTGTTATTCATAAACTAATTAGTAATAAATAGATGTAATTTTTGTATAAATTATTGATTTTTTCAATCATATAGCATAAAAGAAAAAAATAATTTGACATTAGTGAGTGATAAAATAATCAATAATTGTTAATCGAAAACATGTTTTATTTGTAAAATATTTAAAAAAAACAGGCACGTTTGTTTTAAATTTATCCTAAAGCAGGTCGCTCATCTTTGTCCTTTCATATTAAAGAAATTAAATCTTATTTTTAATTGCAGAATGTTTAAGAAAGAGAAAACTTTATTTTTTACCTTAAAAATAGTTATTATACATTGTTTTTTAATGATCTTAAATTAGTATGTTAAAATATTCCTTTTATCACGGAATCTCACGCAAAATTTGTGACTACACAGAGTAAAAAGTTTTTCAACTTTAAGAGCAGGCCTTGATTCGCTGTCCTTGTCTAATTGGCATTTTTGTTATTTACTCAAGTTTTAATCGGTGTATCTTCAAATTAAAGGTCGAGCG
Source organism: Anastatus disparis (assembly GCA_017163975.1). Lineage (NCBI taxonomy): Eukaryota > Metazoa > Arthropoda > Insecta > Hymenoptera > Eupelmidae > Anastatus > Anastatus disparis. The sequence continues at coordinate 793,752 of JAFFSR010000050.1, read as the reverse complement.
CAATAGATATTATTATTATGAACATCTATGCACAAGAAAAAAAATATCTACCGGTTTGTTTTTGAGAAAAGTAAGTAACGCCAAAGTAAAAGTTTATGTTTATAATATTTTCGCGTTACTTACTTTTCTCAAAAACAAACCGGTAGATATTTTTTTTCTTGTGCATAGATGTTCATAATAATAATATCTATTGCGCTCGACCTTTAATTTGAAGATACACCGATTAAAACTTGAGTAAATAACAAACAACTCAATTGTTACTCGGTCGGTATCAGGTTCTACTCCGGCCTACCGTTAAAGAAGATATTTTTTAATAGAAGAAATACGGTGCAAAGAAATGAATTTCTTTGAGTCAAAGAAAAATCATTTTAAAATAAATGGAATATTTTTTAAAATTAAAAAAAACTTTAAAATATCATTTATGAAAATATATTTGAAAAAAAAATGTTCGAATTTAGAGAAATATCGTATTAACTTTAAGAAAATAGTTACTTCGAAAATAGTGTTGAAAGTTAGTAAAACTTTCTTAAAAACAATGCTATATTTTTTTATTGAAAAAGTGTAATATTTATTTGAGATAATTTTTATATGAAAATAAAAAAAATATTTTACATTAAATAATTTTTGAATCTAAAGACATAATTATTAAATTAAACAAATTAATTCATGACTTCGATAAACCTATCTCTTTTCAGCAATAGAATGTTTGTTGGTGCAAAAAAGGGTGTTATTAATTACATTTCCTTACATTGAAAAGAGGATTTCGAATTAAAAAAAAATAATTTTCAGAATGAAAAAGATATAACTGGAAAACTTTAAAAATTTTCTCATTTTAATAAAGTAATTATTATTTTGATTAGAAACGTACATTTCAGTAAAAAAAAAAAATCTCACAACAATTATTTATAAATCTAATTACGAAAAATAAATTTTAATTAAAATCAACATTTAACTGTTTTAAAGAAATATTTCTTTGACTAAAAAATAATTCTTTGAATCAAAAGAGTTTCAGTAATTAAGAAAAATTAAAATTTATATTGCAGAAAAAGAACTTAAATTTGTTGAAACATTTATTTAAATTCATATTTTAAATTTACTTGTAACAAATTATATTTTTGCTTAAAAGTGATCTTTCATATTTTCAAAATAATATATTCTTCTACAAAAAAATATATTTTAGGCTCGAAAAATTCAGATATATTTTCAAAGAAAGATAATATTTATTCAATGAATAGTTACTCCTATTTGGTACGCAGAAATTAACTAATACGCAATATTTTTTAGATGCATAAAAATATTTTGGTGAAGGAAAAAAATTTTATATTAATTATTTAACTTAATTTTTATTTTGACATTACGAGATAAGCTCAAGAAATATCTTATGCATGTTGAGAAATATTTTACTGATATTTAAAAATTTTATTTCTACTGACGGAATAAATTATATTGATACAGAAAATATTTCACCGATTGTCTGAAAGAATATATTCGATACAATCAAATTTTTTTCGTTACTAATACACTTTTTTCCAGTGTAGCTATTAGATCCATTACATCTTTTATTCTTATTACGGAGAGACAAAGACAGAATTAGGTTCAAGTAACAACCGCTACTTGAGTTAGATCTATGAATAGGAGCCTACGATCGACTATGATAATAAAAATTCATATGGTTGCAATATATATTCAGAATAGATTAAATAACAAATATTATTCTCTTCATTAAGAAATAATAAGTTGATTAAAAAAAAAATTTTTTTCTTATTTATTTTTTAGTCTATTTCCAATTATAATAAATTTTATTAAAAACGCAGCTATTTATTTTAACCAATCTTAATAATGAAAATAATACTTTTAATTTATTTAGAAATAATACTTTTAATCATATTTGAATAATGAAAATAATTACAATTTATAAAATTCGTAGTGAAGGATTAAATATTTTTATCTTACCTACCAGAAATAAAATGTTGGCTCTCGAATATTCACCTTTGTGACTCGAAGGATTATATTGAAGTTGACAGTGGTGATTTTTAACAAAGTAAAATCCGTTATTATCAAAGTCTTCACAATCGTCTGGCACAAGAGACTCAAGAGTATCTTTTTTTTGTACTATTCTAATATGTCGGCTTTGTTCCAGATGCTTCTCGGGTCTGCACACGCCGTATTCGCAAAATTTATATATATATATATATATATATATATATATATATATATATATATATATATATATAAAGCATTTGGAACAAAGCCCATGTATCACTAATGTATTATATATATATATATATATATATATATATATATATGTATTGCATCGTATGCATGCATTCACAGACTTTTCATTGTCTTGCTTACGAAATTCTGTTCGCATACAATTGCTGTGTTTAACACGCTTTTTGAAGTTGCGCACCAGTTATGCTTAGTATATTGCTGTATCCGAAAATCTACTGCACATACTGAGGGTTTCTTAATAGATAAGCTGTATCGACCAATCAGAAAGCTTCTTAAGAGCTATTTAACGCGTGATAAATTTTGTGAATAAGGCGTGCGCAATCCCGAGAAGCATTTGGAACAAAGCCGATGTATAAGAAGAGTATGAAAAACAGATACTCTTGTGTCTTTTGTGTCAGACGATTGTAAGGACTTTAATAATAATGGATTTCACTTCCTTGAAAATAACCTCTGTCAACTTCACTGTAATACTTCGAGTCACAAAGGCGAATATTCGGAAGCCAAGATTTTATTTCTTGCAGGTAAGATAAAAATATTTAATCCTTTACTATGAATTTGATAAATTGAAATTATTTTCATTATTTAAATAAGATTAAAAGTATTATTTCTAAATGAATAAAAAGTATTATTTTCATTGTTAAAATATGTTAAAATAAATTGCTCCGTTTTTAATAAAATTTATTATAATTAAAAATAGACTAAAAAATAAATAAGAGAAAATTTTTTCCAATCAACTTCTTATTTCTTAATGAAGAAAATAGTATTTGTTATTGATTCTATTTTGAATATATATTCCAACCATATAAATTTTCATTATCATAGACGATCTTAGACTTCTATTTATAGACCTAACTCAAGAAGCGGTTGTTACTTGAACTTAATTCTGTCTTTGTCGCTCCATGATAAAAATAAATGATGGATGATAAAACCGTTACTTGATCTAATAACAACACTGGAAAAAAAATTTCTTTGTATCCAAAAAAATTTCATTGCATCGAATATATTGTCTCTGGCAATCAATGAAATATTTTTTGTATTAATATCATTTATTCCGTCAGTGAAAATAACATTTTTAAATATCAATGAAATATTGCTTAACATACATAAGATATTTCTTAAATTCAAAAATATCTCATACTGGAAATTATTAATTTTATTTTAAATTTATATTTCGTAATATTAAAATGAAAATTAAATTAAATAATTGAAATAAATTTTTTTTTCTTCAATAAAGTATTTTCTCGCACTCAGAGCACAATATACTATTTTGACCAGCTGTTGTGAGGGAGCAAAATACCTCTTTGCCACCCTAGGGAGCAAAATGAATTCGAACTTTTAATAGGCTCAATAATGTAACCCGATATTTTTATACATCAGTCAGTGTGTGTAATTCAATGCTTTTTATACATCAGTTAAGTGCTTCATTTCGAATTGTGAATTCTGCAAATTGTAAATTTCCCGAATTACAAGTCAGGGGTGAACAAATTCCTCAAAAAAGTTCACATATATCTGTAGCAACTTTCAATCTATTTAGCATTGATTTTTTAAAATATTATTTATTTAATATTTAATCTTGCATGTTGCATCAAAGACATTTTTATATCCTTATAATATCAGCCAAGTATTCAACGCTGAATCGTAAATTCTCCGAATTACAAGTTAGCGGTGGACGACTTCTGCGGAAAATGTTAAATTTGAATAAATCAAAATTTAATTTAATTTTTAAAGAATTATAAGAAAAATATATATTTAGTATTTTAATGATACGGAAAATTTTATCCCATTTGAATATAATTTATTTTTTCTTTAGTATTACATGTATACGTATATTTAGTATTATATGTATTATTAGTATCATGTATTATATGATATAAAAAATAATATTTTTGGCGCTCTTCGCTTGAGAAAATAGTATACGTATATAAATAAGCAACGTGGGAGCATATAGGTGTTTGTCGGCTAACACCTATTTTGCTCCCTTGTTGCACAATGTACTATTAATGCATCTAAAAAATATTTCGAATTAATTGATTTTTTCGTACCAAATATTGGCCAGGAGGAATTTATAATTGGGTTTTCCTGGTCTCCTAGTTCTATTTTACAGAGAAAAATTCAGAAAAATTTTTTCAAAATTTTTTCGGGGATTAAACTTCGGTCTACTACAGCATGAGCCAAGAGCCTTAGCCCCTGCGCTACCATCGATTCTACTTATAGGTATGAACTTATTTTAAATAAATGAAAAGTGATAAAGTGTAAAATATGTATAAATTTAAAGTACAAGCCGAGAAAAATCATCCCTACTTGAAATATTGTATCAACTCTCATGTGAGATCTCATATGAAATCGACAATGAAATCTCATATATATTCGTTCCATTTTGGAAATAAAATAAATATATATGAGATCTTATTTCAGATCGCACATATATTTATTTTATTTTAAAAATTTAACGAATATACATTCGATTTCATGTGCGATCTCATAGGCGATTTCATGTGACATCTCATATGCAATCTCATGTGCGATCTCATATATGATCTCACATGGGATCTCTTATATATTGTATTCAATTTAATAAATTAGAAAATGATATTCATTACTTTTTTATTTTTCCCGTCTCGTTCTTTCAATTTTGACAAATTTTGACATTAGCTGTATTAATACTATCATTTTAGTTAAAATAAAAAATCCTTTAGAGCTGTTATTTTTTATGAACTTATATCGCAAATTAGATATCAAAGTTGACAAACCTAGCCTCAAAATACTATAAATTAAAAACTTTCATAAAACTTTTTCAGTATAAGATTTTCGTAGATTCCTTTAGTTGTCCGAACTCAAGTTGAATCCTACTAATTTTTTTTTTAAGTGAAAAACTCCGATTAAATTCTCTATTTACTCATAAACTTGGATCAGAAATATTATCAAAAGGGGAAGCTCCATCATGCCATATAATTACACTAATATTATAAATACGTATTTAAACACTGGAATATTATCATATTCGATATATTTAGTAAAGCCATAAGACCCCAAGCATCTTGCCCGGGGTCAGTAGTTCTTATTTTGGCCACTTCATTTAATTTGCATTGTATTCCATAGTGACACTCTCCAATTAAGGATCAGCTTTCGACTAACTTTACCGATCGAAAATAGCTAAAAAAAGATATTTAGTTTTTATTTATTCTTTTTGTTTTGTTCTTTGAATTTTAACAAATTTACTCGCTTTCGTTTCTCATTTGTTAAAATGAAAAGATATTTACAAGTGAAAGCAATTCTGATATATATTTTTATTAAAAATAAACGAAATTACTTATTTCGCTACTTTCAATCAGTAAAAAATGTCTAAAACCTCGTCTCAAACTGACCGTTAACATAAGGAATAGTATAATAATAGAATATACGCTTTTAACGTTCAGACTTACATTGCATACAAATATAATTCTGATTATGAAAACTATGTGAATAGTCTGTATGAATATAATTATATATCATGGTTTGAAGTTGTATTCATGCAAGATTTAAAAATTTTTCAGATAACGTTAGATTCACGACTGAATTAGGAAAACAAGCAATTAGATTGCGATAATACTCTAAAATAAAAGTAAAATGAAAAATTATTGAGTTACAAAAACCTATATTATTTAAATCTATATGATGCAATTGTAAATGATATGTAAAAATAATTTATTAGTATGATGAAAAAAGATAATAAGTCAGTTCATTGAAGGTAGTTTGTCATAATGTTCTAAGACATAAATAAAGCTGCAACTGTTTTTACGGCAACATGCAAATTGTGTAACAATTGGTAAGACGTGTTGTGCCGTAAATCCAAACCAGATTCAGTGTGCGTTATAGAACGACACTACCTATTGATTAGAAAAACTATCATTACGGAGACGCTGGACCTCTCCATCCTTTTTTACTTAGAAAATATAGATTTTTGGAAAAACTGATGATTTTCGATAAAAATTGAGAGTTGTTCGCAACTTGTACAGTAAAAACCAATATTTGTTCTGATGTAGACAAATTAATTTTGATGATTTGTTTTCAAGAAAAGTTTGACATACTTAAAAACTCATAAGTTAGGCTAGAGATTATGATTTTTTAAATATGTCAAACTTTTCTTCAAAATAAAGCATCAAAATTAATTTGTTATTTTCAGAAAAAATATTAATTTTTATTGTACAAGTTGCGGACAACTCTTAAATTTTATCAATAATCACTAGTTTTTCGAAAAACCTACATTTTTAATTATAAAAGGATGGAGAGATCCAACGTCCTCTTAATCAGTGAACTGACCCAGAGCCTCGTATACATAATTTCGTCTGTGATATGAAATAAGTAACTCAATTTGTGAATACACAAATTATGTACAAACCTTTGTATACGAGCGGCGTTGCTCCAGACCTCACTGAAAAGTGATGGCCTTCTCCTAACACGCTACTTTGCGGTATCACGTGGATTTAATACAGTCTATTTTAACTACATGTATATGTTAATATCGCGTAGTGGACTTATTCCATATGTATGCACGTACGGTTTTATGAAAAGTCGTTATGAAACATTCCAAAACTTCGCAGAATATTTCGAGATGTAAAAAAGGTGTGTGCAAAATTTTCATCTTTTTAGCTTTCATCAAACTATTTAAGACTTCAGTTTTGAAATGTGAGAGAATGAGAAAATACGTCAGATTTTATGCTGAAATCCCATGGAGAGATAAAAAGTAACATAACAAACAAGTTAAATAATGAAGTAGTACCCTGTTAAAACAGTAGAACTTCATTTCTACATTGAGCTAGATTAAAATAGATTCCAGATTGATCTTTTTGCCTAAAAATTCAGGTGAATTTGAGGATTTCCAAGAATATTGCGTTAAGATATCGGTTGTAATATAATAAACATATAAAAAAAGTTCAAGAGGCTTGCGTATGCCCAGAAGGTTAAAGCAATATATGGGAATACGCAGCCAACTTGTATGAGCTGTGGTGTTGTACATTTAGATCTCCCTCTGAGGGTTTTAATTATGTGCAGTAATCATCTACTGGTTATAGGCTGCGCAGATGGTTTGTAGAGCTTTAGGGTATGCGCAGTAAGTCTCTATGGGCTATTTACTCGCACATTTGGTTTTTAGGGATAGTAAACATGTGCAGCCAGACTGTAGAGTTTATAAATAAGCGGAGTTCTATTAATGTATTGGCTTTTAATAAAGATGTTACAAAGCTTGGTCTAAAGAAAACGCGAAAACTCCGCAAAATTCGTGTTTTTTTCAGTTTTTAGGGCCTATACGGCTCGATGAGGTGTAATTAAACTTAGTCATAAGTCCTCAAGCATGAAACTTACTAATAAGTTAGGATATAAATCTGGTTTTGAAGTTATGGTAAGAAAAACCATGGAAAAAACGCAAAACCCCGTTTTTTGCTGTTTTTTCGATTTTTGAGGATGTTTTGGTGGGAAAATGATTTCAGTGACCCCGGCGTTGGGAAGTATGGGAAAAAATACATGAAAAAAAGCTATTTAGGTGGTGGCAAAATATTATTTTTATAGTTAAGAGAATGATAAAAACCTTCAAATATCTTTAAAAATTGGAATTCCGAGGTGGAAAAAACTGCAAATAATCTGAAAAAAAATCTGGATAAGTTTTAATACAATTACGAAGCTTTTTTCACATTCACAGATTTTTTGACTGTAAATTGTACACGCTAAAAATTTTTTAAGAAAAGACAAATTATGGTCGTTTTTGGGTCCCCTATGGCAGCTTGGGGGCTGGAATTTTGTACAGAGGCATCTTTTAATATACTCTATTTAATAAGCAACGAGCCGTAAAGATCCTGGCTCGGGCCAATTTGATCCTCTTATCCCGCTAGCCTTTAGTCTTAATAAAGTAAAGCCGTTAACATTTTTTTTTTAATTTAACATCGAAAAAAGAGAAAAGTTTTATGTTGCTTAGAAACAAAAAAATTATTTTTGACGTGGTTTGAAGTCAGAAATTCAAGATCTTTTAGTTTGCATTAAAAATTTTTCTTGTTGTAACATAAACATTTTCTTTTTTTGATTGCGCTCGCTAGTAGTATTTCAACACAAATTTATAAAGCTATCGTTTATATATATACACCTATACATATACAAATTCATATTCACATATCTATATTTATATCTGTATCGTCTCACCATTACGTAGTTGTGCCGCGCAGTCAGAGAACAAATCGTTCCTTTGTCTGAGCTACCTAAAGTTGCCCATTGCTTGATTTTTTTTTATTTTATTTATTCACAAGACATACAACGTCTCAAATTGGAGATCAATAGCAAAGTGTGTGTGTGTGCCCACGCAAAATTGAGAGATTGACACATAGGAACTTTTACACTCAAAAATTTAGATGACTCAATTTTTTCTGTGTCAATGAACTATTTGCAATACCTTTTTTTTTGTGTGCCTTCTATAAAATAGCAGTAGAAAATTTTTTGTGTAAGTATAAACTTAACCATAAAACTAAATAGTTTTTTTTTAGTTTTGAGCCCGAATAGCACGACTACGTTACCGCATATATATATATATATATATATATATATATATATATATATATATATATATATATATATATATAATGATATATATATATATATATATAATGATATCTTGTCTGTATTAGTCCGTTTTGTGAATAACCTTGCAGTATATATCCATATAGTACCTAAATATTTTATTATAAATTCTTTTTTGATTCCGTATTAAGCGAGCTTTTATTGCCTTTTTATTGCACATTCTTCGGTTTCATTAAAAAGAGTCGGTATACCATAACTTTGTTTGAAACTTTTTTCCTTTCGCACGTATTTTACTTTTAATAGTGAATTTTGGTTTGCATCATAGCATTGATTTACTTACTTATTTTATTGATTCTAATTAAATTTTTGTTGCTTTTAATTTACTCAGCTTCAAATTTTTTTTACATTTAAAATAAAGTTTTTTTTTGTTTTAAAATAGAGTTGAGCTCACTTGCAGAGAATTTTCATTCGAACCTTCTGAGATAAGACTGCATCCTAGCAAAGGCTTAGTAGTTAAAAATAATTAGATTAGCAATAGTTTTTTTCGTGCAACCCTTGCGTAGATAATAGCTTATATTTTTTACTATGGCGAATAGGCAACGAGACATAGAACCCCTTTTTGTCTCTGAGAATTTATGCCGAGATGATGTTTTTAGAGCGACTTAAATAGCTGAACGTTTTTCCGCTGAGCAGCTTTTCGAATTCCATAGTACAGGAGTTAGCATGACAGGAAGTATTGAAACGTTCGAGCACAGGGTTTAAAGGTATGAGCTTAAGCGACATCTTGGTGTAAGAGCAACTGTCTGGATGCCAGAATATAACAAGACGATGAAATGCTTGCAATTACAAAGTCACACTCTTCCCTCAAACAACTCGATTACGTTGTAAGATAAGCAGCAAGATCCTATTCATATTGCAGCAGCCGTGCATTACGACAGTAGATATTTTTCTCAATTGCCTATCAGTCAAAGAAATTTATCGTCGGTTACTTCTCCTCATACTACCGTCATCGTGACCATCATTCTTAGCACTACCACAGCCCCCTCTCTGTAGGTACATCGAGTGTCTTCGCCTAGCCCTATGATATTAAGTAATATCGTCCCTGCAAATACTACAACGACATACTACAGAGGAAATAAAAGAGTATACCAGGACCTTGACCCTAGCTATCAGTAGACAATCCACGGAGACCAGGTCTACAACTTTACCAAATCACAACAGAGGATTGTAACATGATAAATTGACCATATTACTCATTCACATTGTAACGGTAATTTACTACACGTTACAAAAGAAATGAGATTTTTTTTTAATTCTAATTCAACTTTAACTAAGTCTATGTATTTATGTTAGAATACGGAGCTGCTTGAATTTATATTAACTATGACAAACTAGCAACAGACTCCGGTAAAGCTAGTTAGTATGTTAGATTGATGTGCGACGGAAGATTTTTCTATCAACTCGTCGCTGCGCGTCTCTCTCTCTCTCTCTCTCTTACCTGATCGAGAGACGCGATGCCGGTAGCGCAGTTTTCCTTCGTGAGGCAGGTTCCAAAATACGTTATATTAAAATATATGATATTATGTAATTAAATAATTTATAACTGCTCACAAGGACCGCGGAGGCGTCGGAGTAAGCAACGGGAAATATATATTTTATGTTAAATATAATCAGGCAATATAAATTAATTGAAAGCACGATTTAATAAAAAAGAAAATTAATTTATTATAAGACAAAAATATAAATGTAATAAAGATAGAGTATGAATTAATCGAGAATGAAATAATATAATATATGAAATGTAATGTACGCGTCTAATGAGAGTGAGCAAAGGGAGGGCGCGTCGCGAACTAAATGACACTCGCTTATGACGCTGATCGGTTATATCACCGATGATACAATATGCCCGAAACAAGTATCTCTCGAGGAAGAGACACTTGGGTATCGCACAGTATTATTATACTTACAATAACGCACTGGCCAGCTTACACTAATTACCTACGTGCACGTAGACGCCGCTCGTCCGTTATCGAAGCTTCTCCCCTGTACGTAACCAATACGTAGATGCTCTAGGCTAGGTCGGTGGAAGACATCTCTTCCCGATCCTGGAATTCCGCTGAGCTCTGCTAACGTGGTTGCCTGGACATAGATCGGTGGAATCCTATACACGCCGATCAACGTATTTGCTGGCACTCAATGGCTGACCGCTAAGACACGCGAAAAGCGGTCAAGCAAAACTCTACAGAAAGAATTTCTGAAAGTGGCAACTTGCAAATATAATATAATACGCAAGTCGGTATAAACTCACGACTTTTAATAAAGACAATGTTTCGCGCTATCAATTGCGAAGTTAGTCTAACGTATTATACGACCACGTGGCGAAATTCCTTAATAAGCACAACGCGGCTTAGGTTTCGTGCTAACGCAAAGGTAGCCGGAAACTCTCTGAAGCGCCTCACGGCCGGCTTGCTTCTCGATCGTGTGCCGGTCGTCAAGAGACGCACTTCTTTACTCGTCTTAGACGAGATATATGACCGAGCGTTTATTCTATTTTAATACCTAAGCGCGCAAGATTCAAACACGGTAGAATACCGTTACAACATATATATATATATATATATATAAAGCATATATACGACAGAAGGAACCATTTAAAATCTGTAGCACGATGAAAAAAGGACCACGCGAATTAATATATAATATGAAACAAAATCGCTCAACATGCACGTGCGCATATATAGATCACGTTATACTACACAGTGTGGGGATATGTACGTGTGTATAAGTATAAATAGCCGATTACATATCATATAGACGTCCCTACTATTTAAGACGAGTTAACGTGCTAGCGTGCGGGGGTTCACTCTCTCACTCGATTATCGACTGTATCCCTGATCTTAGCAAATACAACGCTAAACCATATCTCTCGTGTACTCATTCATAACCTCAACAACCTTATACTGCTGTCTCTATTTCTACTGTGCTGGGTTTTGATTGGAATTCCATCACCACATTCGTAACACCGAGTTCTCAAGGGCACGTTCTCTATAAGAACTTCGAAGCCAAATAAGAAATTTTCTCTCATCGAGAAGCATCATCGCCAACCAGCAGGTTGAGGAAAGAAAGAGAAGCAACTTGCTGCTCTATTCACGAATACTTAAGGTAATAAATTGAGGCTTATTTTATAAAGCTGTGAATAGTAATAGTTTTCTGTGACTGTAAGGCACATGTTAAGTCGCATAGAGCACACGAAAACACAAAGAGTAAATAAAATTGTAAGATATGCTAGAACGTGTAATTAAATCATGTACAGTGTATCATAAGAAAAACTTATACACAGCTCCCGGTAGCACGTGCAATTATAAGTACTGCGCGCACGTTGTACGTAATTATTGTATTGCTAGTGCAGGCGGAGCATGGTAAGCAAGAGAATATTAGCAAAATATATTTAAGGCGACTACGGAAGTTCGGTTCGATTTCATTTTGTAGTTTACAAATTACTCTTTCAGTTTCTAAATTTTTTTAAATTTTTTAATTTTCCACCATTTATAATAATCCGTAGAATGGTGGAAAATTAAAAAATCTGAAAAATTTTACATATTGAAAGAGTAATTTGTAAACTCAAAAATAAAACCTAACCTAAAATCCGAAGTCACCTTAATAGATCAAAAATTAAGCGAAAATTACCTTGACGGTCAGTTTGGAAAATTCTTTCTCTCTTTCCGCATTAGTGCATATATATAATATATATATATATATATATATATATATATATATATATATATACTAGGGGTATCCCTGCTCCTCCGCTCACAACCCCTATTTGTTATTTAAGTTACATTATCTTTATTTTTTTATTTTTATCAACTGTAGAAAATATAATTATTGAAATATACTAAGTTATACTCAAAAATATATTTAAATATTTATTACAAACACATTTTTGTTTTCCTTATTTATATGATGTTATCTAATAAATGTTTTTATTGTTTATATGAAACTAATTCTCATAAATACTAATATCTTATGAATGTTCATAGCATTGATAAATTTTTGTTTTTTTACCTTAATTATTAAATTCATAAAGTTTGTATTATTAATATATTTCTATATTTTCCACACCACCTTTTTTTTATCAATATATTTAGAATTTTTTTCATCTTTTTGTTCTAATTTTTGTAAATATTGTAAAATTATTTAATATAATTGTTTATAAAATTTTATATAATTTTTTACTTACTTTTATAAATAAAAAATAATATTTCTGAAAAATACTTCTTGGAATTTTTATATGTAATATTAATTATATATACATAATTCATACATATATTTTGTAAAAAAATAAATTATTTTTTAATTATTTATATTTGTAGTTAATAGTGTATAGCATTTAAAAATTGAAAATATTAAATTTAAATTTTTAAAAATATAATAAAAAAAATTTTTTAATATAAATTTATATTATAAAAAATATAATACCTTTTTTAATGTTTTTATATTATATAAACTGATCATAATTTTCAATTTATGAACCAAATTTTTTTTTACTGCAAATAAATATTTTATTGTTATAAAAAATAATTTTATAATTATGAATTTTCAAGTAAAATATTATTTACGTGATTTTTCATATGCCTTTTTAAATGATCATTTCTTGAAAATTTTTTATTACAAATAAAGCATGTAAATTTTTGTTTCCTATGCTTAGCTAATATATGTCTTATTAAATTAGATTTCGTACTAAAATTTTTCTTACAACAAATACATAGTTTCTTTTTTTGTTCGTGAGTTCTTTCATGTCTTCTAATATTTTTAATTTTAATAAATAAGCCACATGTTCTACAACTTATAGTTTTAATATGAATTCTATTTATATGTATTTTTAAAAATTCAGATGTAGAATAAGAATTTTTGCAAAACGGGCTTTGAAATACATCCATTTTTCCTATTAATATTAGGTTTAAACATTAATTTTCATTAAATAATAATTTTATAAAAAACTTTTAAACTTTTGGGTAACATTTTAATTATATTTTATATATGGGGATTTATAATTTTATTCTGTTTCTATTATATTTAAAAAAAATAAAATTAGAAAATTGCAATCAATGAAAATGTCAAATAAAGCAATGGTGGACCCCTAAAAAGTCATTGATGTAAATTATTAAATGTGTTATGCTTATTCTAATATGAAAGAGAGAGAAAGAGAAAGAGTCTACTTACTCTTTACTTAGCTGCCTACCCGACACTGAAGTGGCTTTTGCTGATCGCTTGCCCTACGCACGCACTTATCTTCACAGTGAAAAATTTGTTAGCTTTTGTCGACAAAAATCGCATCATGAGTGGTGCGGTTCACGAAACAGCTACCACTCCGATATTTTCAACTAATTACTTTCTGGCAGCTATGCAGAAACTGTTTTAGCTTTCAATTTAATTCAAAACAAGTTTTACAACAGAAAAAAATCTTTAATTTTAGTAAAATAAAAATGAAATACCCTTTAAATGAATCAAATTCACACAACAAAATGAAATTTAAAAATCAATTAATCGTTAAAATTAAATAAAATGAATTAATAAAAATGGTAAAAATTTAAATAAATTATTTATTGAAAATTTCCGTCTAAACAATGTTATCTATTTTTGATGTATCATCTAAATTATTTTGAATATAAATATTACTAAAAGTTTTACATCTTGACAAAGCAACGTATAATTGACCATGTGAAAACAATGATCTTCTTATAAATAAGCCTACATTATCGAAACTTTGACCTTGTGATTTATTTATAGTTATTGCAAATGCTAATATAATTGGGAATTGTTTTCTGTAAAGAATAAATGGTAATGAAGAATTATTTCCTGTATTTAAAGTAATTTTGGGAATGAAAACTTTATTTCTACTTTTATCGCCTGTTATTATTTCAGCTTCAATATTATGTTTATATAAATTTATAATTTTCAATCATGTACCATTTCATAATCCTTTCGATATACTTGAATTTCTTAACAACATAACTATATCATTAACTTTTAAATTAATTTATGAGGTGGTAAACCTTCTTTAATTTTATTTAAAAATTCTATTCGGTAATTCAAATAAATGTTATCAGTTTGATCAACACCTTTAAGCGTAGCCTAATCAATACCATAATATGTTTCAGTTTTTCCATTTAATAAATTTAATACTATTTTATTTAAATTATTAATATCTTCATTATGAGGAGCTAATATAAGTTTTTCTCTGCAACAATTTTTATTAATATTTAAATAAATTTTAGAACAAATATCATTAGTTTGTAGTTTGTTTGGAATTATGAAAGGGTTTATTTTGCCATCACCAATTTGTAATAGAAATGAAGCAAATTTTTTATTTTTAGATCGAATATTTTTTGTTAAGAGGACGCTGGTTCTCTCTATCCTTTTCTAATTGAAAAATGTAGGTTTTTGGAAAAACTGGTGATTATTAATAAAAATTAAGAGTCGTCCGCAACTTGTACAGTAAAAAGCAATATTTTTTCTTATGAGGACTGCTTTGTTTTCAAGAAAAGTTTGACATATTTAAATATCATAATCTCTAGCTTAACTCATGATTTTTCAAGTATGTCAAACTTTTCTCGAAAACAAAGCATCAAAATTAATTTGTCCTCATAAGAAAAAATATTGTTTTTTACTGTACAAGTTGCGGACAACTCTTAATTTCTATCAATAATCACTAGTTTTTCCAAAATCTTACAATTTTTAAGTAAAAAAGGATAGAGGGATCCAGCGTCCTCTTAATTTAAATATACTAAAAAATTGCCATAAATATGAACTTTTTATTGTTTCTTCTATTATTAAATTTCTATTTCCATGTTTAACGACTGGTAAAATTTGTCGAAAATCACCACCTAAAATAATTAATTTTCCACCAAAAAGAAAATTACTATTACAAACATCTTTTAATGTATTATTAACTATTTCTAATGCCTTTTTTTGAATCATTGATGCTTCATCCTATATTATTATATCAGCTTATCTTTGTTTTTTTTTATCTGATTGTAATTCTAAAAATGCATTTTCAATTGTATTTAAATTTAAAGGTAATCTAAAAGTCTTATCACTTGTCATTCCTTCAGGTAATAAAGTAGATGCAATACCAGTCCAAGCCATGGACAAAATTTTTTTATTAATTGATATAAAATAAAATATTAAAGTCTTATTTAAAAAAGTTTTTCCTGTTCCTCCAGGACCATCAATAAAATATATTTTTTTATTATCTTTTTTAGTTAAAATTTCAAAAATTAATTTTTGTTTATTGTTTAATTTAAAATTTTTTTTGCTTTCGATTTCATCATGATAATTATTGTTCAAAGTAATTAAATTTATTTTTGGTTCAGGTAAACCAAAATCTTTACAAGACATATATTCATTAATAAAAATATTATTAAGTTGAAATAAAGCATTATTTTCTTTATTTTCATTAAAATCTTCAACATAATAATTAGTAGTGGAGGTTGGCGCGCTTGCGCACAGGGGGCTTGCGGAATTTCCATTTCACCATGTTTGATGTCATTTATTCTTTTAAGCAATAATTGTACATTTTATAAAATTTATCATAAAAATTATTAACTTAATATGTTTGTTCTATATATTTAAAGTAAAAGCAGTAGCTGCAAACAATAGAAATTAGCAAGAAGCTTTTTAAATGATGGGATTTGAATGAAATTGAGGATGAAAAAGGATGAGCTAAGGAGCAGCCAAGGAAGAGCAACAAAAACGTTAAATAACGTAAAATCACACAAAAAAGGTAAAATTTGAGGATTTACCTGAGGAGGAGTAAAAATGACCTAAAATAACGTAAAAATAACGGGAAAAAGTGATGGATTTTTTGAGGAAGAGAGAGGGATGAGAAAATGAAGGCACGAGGAAACGAAAAAGAAGAGAAAAAGAAGAGGGGAGGAAGGGAAAAGGAAAAGAAAAGGAAGAGGAACAAATAACGTAAAATAACGTAAAAAAAGGGGAAAAAAAGAGGATCAAAGTTAGGTAAGAGGACGAGGAAAAAAAGAGAAGGGGAGGACCTTGGTCGTAGAAATTTTCCTTACAACTGTATAATATCGAGAGATATATATATATATATATATATATATATATATATATATATATATATATATATATATATCTTTAATACGTAGAATGGGCGTCAAATATATAGTTTTTCTGTGCTCTAAACGCTGTTTTGTGCGGCAAGAGCGTCTTGGGGTTCCGTGTCTATTAGCTTTTTGCCTTTTCCTAGGTGCGAGCTTCCGTGGCAATCGAGTCAATGGGAACAGCAAATGATTGTACTTATATTGTCTTGCGCAGCAAAGGACATCTTGAAGTTCCGTGCCTATTGGCTTTTAGCCTTTTCTTAGATGTGAGCTACAGGGATTTACTTCACCAATCAAGATATTAGAGTATTAAAGTAATAAAACGTACATGCGCGCGTAGTACGCATGGGCGGAAGTAATTTCCTTTTCATTTTTTTTCGGGTGATATTCACATATTTACAGAAATAACAAATAAAGTAAGTAAAATAGATTGTAAAATTGTAGAAAGATTGTCGCACGCAGCAAAAGCGTATAGTGTAATATTCGTGTAAGTGCGAGAATAATTACAAAGCACTCCGAGGAGAGAGAGAGTTCGCGAAAGAGATTTTAAGAACAAAGAAAGTTTGCGGAATAAGAAAATTTTAATTTCTAAGAAAAATTACATAGCCGAAAATTCCAGAAGATTCGAATAAATTCGAAGTGACCGTTTAAGGTTTTTAGGAGACCAGAAGCCGTCAGGCCACGACCTTTTATGTTTTGTAAAGCATCTTAGTTAGTTGGATAACGTAAGCAAGAAGAGTTTAGGCTCAAAGTTAGCTCGTAAATAAAGTGAGAATAGTATACAAGGGAACAGAGTTTATTTTATAGTATTTTGCATATCGCGCTATTATTTTATCGTCATGAGTACGCAATTGTATATTCAAACGTATTCCTGAATTATTTATTCGTGTATTGTTAGATTATTTATTTCTTTTAAACGTTCGTGCTGCAATTGTTTATTTAATTATCTATTGTTATTATTATTTGGTTTTCATTTTGGATCGATCGAGCATTTGTGACAGACCACGTACAAAGCGCATTATAAATCTTAATTAACGCATTCATTCTTATTTATTCATTTAACTAGTAGAGCTCGCAAAAATGAGTATTAATATGTAAATTAACAATGAAAGCGCGTTTAATATCACTGAAGTTGCTAGGATGAATCAAGTGATGGACGATGATTTAGATCATCATTCAATACCGAATTTTTATAATAAATTCAAAGAGTAGGTCGATAGTAGAAGAGTAGGCTTGCAAAAAGTGCAAAGTAGTCTGCTTTGGGCAGTGGGAAAAATCACGCAAAAAAAGTGCGGCTAAATCACAAATAGAAAATAGGTACGAGGAATTTTTGAAAGCTCAAGATAGGATGTACGGCAAAATAATGCACCAATCTCGTGATAAATATACACAAGATAGTAAAGTTTCATTCGCAAAATTAGAAGAATGCGACAAATTATTAGAAAAAATGCGTTATGAGATCGACGTGTTAAACCCCACGAAACGCTATCTCGAGGGTAACCTAATAGCTATGGTCGGTAATACAAACGCAGTTAGTAATATACCGACAAAAGGCAACATACCATCAGCAGGCCTCAGACTGACAGTGGAGAACCATAGACGCGTTTACGCCGTAGAAATCAATCAAGGAGTTGCCACACCTACACTGGGCGTAAGTGACAGCAGTTACCATCACGGTATCAAAAATGTTAACTTACCATTTTCGCAGTAGTACCCGGATACGTGGTTTAACATTTTTGAGAGCCAGATCAGCTTGTTCAGGTCAACTGACGATAACGTGAAATCTTACGCGTTGATTACTAATCTTAACAGGAGCGTAATCTATTCGCGCCGCTCGAACCTTCCTTTTATTTCGCTAGTAACAGGTAACTGAAGAGAATCACTAAAAAAGCTACTATATTTTCAAATGCTTGTAGTTCTTCAGCGTTGTTAGCTAAATGCTTGAACCTTTTTTTAAATTAAAGCTAAGCTCAAATCCTTTCGAAACAGTAGTTACAGCATATCAAAATATTATTTTTTCCCAAAGTTAGAGCGTAATAAAGATTGGACCTAATTTAAGCTTTTGTTATTAATTAATGTTTTAAGAAGAAAATTCAGGTCCAATCCTTATTACACTTTAACTTTGGGAAAAAATAATATTTTGATATACTGTAACTACTGTTTTGAAAGGATTTAAGTTCAGCTTTAATTTAAAAAAAAGTTTCAAGCTTCTAGCTATCAATGCTAAAAAACTATATGCATTTAAAAATCTAGTAACTTTTTTAGTGATTTTCTTTAATTGCCTGTAACTAGAAAAATATTGAGTATTTGTGACTATAACTTTAGCTTTTTCCATATTTTATCATCTGAAAACTTATTCCGAAGTTTGAGCAAAATCCGTGA
This sequence comes from Anastatus disparis, assembly GCA_017163975.1. Lineage (NCBI taxonomy): Eukaryota > Metazoa > Arthropoda > Insecta > Hymenoptera > Eupelmidae > Anastatus > Anastatus disparis. Next base: position 774,472 of record JAFFSR010000050.1, on the reverse strand, counting down.
TCCAGAGGTGTGACACTCTCCTAGTCAGTAAAAAGATACGCAGTGAATATGAGGAAACGAGCAGGGCCAAGTCGGCGCGTCTGCGACGATTTATCGTTCTCCCAGCACAGGAGAAAGTAAACGAGGACCTGGTGGGTTGCCGAAGGCGAGTTTGACGAGGAACTAGAGAATGTACGAAGGCTGATGTTACTTATGTGATTATGACCATTTAATGGTTGCATTGAACCCCTCGCAATGCCCAATTTACAGAGTTGCTGAGGACGGCACGCCAACCCCTCCAGCAACATCCACCTTCAATCCAGATCCTATACCCCAAGCATCACTCCCTAATCCATTCCCGCTCAATGCACTGGCATCTTCTCATTTCCCAGCTGTTCTATTAAACCTATCCCCGTTTCAAACTGTCCTTTACCTTCAATCCATCATCCCCTACTTAGTAGCTATCAACCCTTCCCGACTTTCTTCCTAGAAACCTCCACTCGTCCCAATGCTTCAGCTTCACCCCCGAACTCCTTCTCGAACCCAAGCAGCACCATCTCTCCTATCTATCATACTCCCAGAACCTCGACCCAGCACCTCCAACAACCCTTCATCCATCATCTCTCCTATAATGTCACTAAAAATTACCCATCTAGCCAATATTCAAGACTCTATTAATCCTTTTAGTCATCTTGCTTCTCCGTTTCGATCGGTTGCTAGCCACAAGAAGCCGGGTTGTGCAACAGGAGCAGCATGAACAAATTATTGGAACTGTGCAGAAAGGAACCCCAGCTGGGTCAACTGCAGAGAACCCAAACGTATTTTCTGCCATGATTGTGACCAGCATAGCGTGACAAAACTTGTCTTCGTTGTAGACGTGATAAACGCCAATAAAGGCATAATCTTATATAGATTGAAAAGTAAACAATTTTTAGTTATTTGATCTACTCAACAACCAGACCCACGACCCATTTAGTTGATAAAATACTATTTAGTCATTCATAATGATTATAAATTTTATTAATGTTGTTAGCTATTAACACATTTTGTTTTATGACTATACATATTCAAGTGCTTAATTTTTATATATTTTTTTATTGTAAGAAATTGCTTTGTAAAAGGAATGATTTTTACGCTTTAAACTTATGTATCTTAATTAATTATGAAGCCAAATGCTAATATTTATTAACAGAAGAAAGGTCCCATGAATAATAATACCAAATTTATAATTGAAAACTGTGAACACTATATTCTGAAAATACTGTCATCTATTTGGCTGTCAATGACTGTGCATGGTGTGCATGAACAAACTTCAATTGAAGAGGTCAAGAGAGATCCTATATTATTGTTAGATTCGGTTCTAGAATGTTTTAGAAAAAATTGAAAAAAAAATTAAAAACATTCTTAGAGCCGTTTATTTTTTATCATCTTTTATATCAATTTTCTTCTAATTTGATAAAACGTATTTATTTTTTAAATAAATTTCATTCTAATTACTAAAATGAAATAGCTTTTCAAATCTACATATTATATGGTAAAAGTATCAAACAACGGTTCCTGCCCAACAGTTGGCCACTAACGAAAATTTTTTTATTTTTAAGCTCCTGATACATAATGAGATTATGATTAACATTAGAAATTGTTTTCGTGTATATAATATTATTTTTTACACTCTGCGCGAAAAGTGGGTACTTTTCTCCCTACCGGCAAAATGGAAAGCACCCACTATTCGCGCCTCGTGTAAAAAAATCGTATATTCAACACGGAAGTCAATTGAAAATGCCTTAAATCGTATGCTTGTCACCCCCGCCTTCGGTTCGGGTGACAATTACATACGATTCAAGACATTTTTTAGATTAACTCCCGTCGTGAATAATATACTATTTATTCATAAATAAATATCTAGAAAATATATTCCAAGCAAAAAAAAATAAAGTTCAACTCCCATGAATTGTAACCAGGCGCGTGGCCATGCTTTTGTTAAGAAATCACTAAAAATAAGTCTTTTTTTAGTAAGCCCACAGCAACCTTTATGAATAAATTTATTGTTATTGTTTTTATATACAAGATGTCAAAAAAGTAACAGAACGGTACTGTATTTTTTTAGGCAAGATATTTTTGGCAAAGGTCAAGGTTATTTATTTAGTAACTTTCAACGACGAATCCAATGGTGAACTTTATTTTGACCTCGAGGATAACCTTCAAGGTCATTTCAAGGTCAACTTTTTTTTTCAAATGCGAACCCCCTATTTCGATACCGGCAATCGAAAGAGTGAAAAATTTTACGTTTAAATATGTACTCAGGTCACACGACCTGAACGACCTTGAACCTGATTTGAAGGACATCTAAAACTCATGACCGTCTGACCTCTGAAAAGGTCTGTTTCGTACTAGACAAGGTGGCCTTTATTTTGACCTTAAGGATGACCTTTAAGTTCATTCCATGGTCATCTAAACTTGACGTTAGGCTAATTTGAGGTCAGACTTTTTTATACCGGTCAAGATAATGGTTGTTTCTAGTAAATTTGTGATGTAATAAATGGCTATATTATCTCTATTAATGATGCGTGGTTGGGGAGATCGCCAGCGAAGTTTAGAGGATACGCAAATATTCTTTAATCATACCTTTCGTAACAAAGATAGTGCAAGCCAAATATCTAAATCTTCAGTACAAAAAACTGTACGGCGTTTTGATGAGCATGGGACTCTTAATGATCTCGTGAGATCTGTCCGTCCAAAGTCTGCAACTACTGAAGAAAAACAATTTGAGATTGCTCAAGCTTTCGTTGAAAATCAGCATCATACTCTACGTAAAGCATCAAATGAATATGACATTTCTCATGAATCAGTGCGAAAAATATTAAAAAATATAAATTTCCATCCCTATAAAGTACATTTGGTACAAGAGCTTAGTGATGATGATCCGGACCGCCGAGTTGAATTTTGTGAAAGAATAATGACTAGAATCGACGCAAATCCAAATTTTTTGTATAATACAGTTTTTTCTGATGAAGTTACTTTACAGTTAAATGGTGAAGTAAACAGACATAATTGTAGATATTGGTCTGATACAAATCCTTTTTGGATGCTGGAAAATCATACACAATACCCGCAAAAGGTTAATGTTTGGGCTGGTATCTTGAATGATACATTGATAGGTCTTTTTTTTTATCGAAGGCAATCTCACTGCTGAAGTATTAGCAAAATGTGAGAGGCAAGGGGACTCACGCTAAACCAGCACGTGAAAGGGAGCAGAATTTACTACGTCCACGCCGTTCCTCCTGGGTAGTGCCAAAAGTAAAACCATACCTTTGATCTTCCCTAAGGTTAGACGGCCATTAAGTTCAGATTATCTTCAAATGAGGTTTGCGGTCGTTATGTGTTCATGTGACCTGAGTACATATTCGATCGTAAAATTTTCCACTCTTTAGATTGCCGGTAACAAAATAGGGGGTTTGCATTTGAAAAAAAAAGTTGAACTTGAAATGACCTCTAAGGTCATACTTAAGGTCAAAATTAAGTTCACCATCGGATTCCTCGTTGAATGTTACTAAACGAATGGCCTTGTCCAGTACGATACAGACTTTTCCAGAGGTCAGACAGTCATGAGTTTCAAATGTCCTTCAAATCAGGTTCAAGGTCGTTCAGCTCGTGTGAGCTGAGTACATATTTGAACGTAAAATTTTCCACTCTTTCGATTGCCGGTAACAAAATAGGGGGTTCGCATTTTAAAAAAAAATTAACCTTGAAATGACTTTGAAGGTCATCCTCGAGGTCAAAATAAAGTTCACTATCGGATTCGTCGTTGAAAGTTACTATAAAAATAACCTTGACCTATGCCAAAAATATTTTGCCTAAAAAAATACAGGACCGTTCCGTTACTTTTTTGACACCCTGTATATATCTGATATGTTAAAATTTAGCTTATAATTTTTTAAAACTCTGAAATTCATAATTTTTATAATAAAATTTTGTGGTTGTATTTTAGTATTTAAAAATTAATTCATATTTTTGGTATCCAAGACATGGCCACCTGCTATCTGTTGGGCAACTTCATCATTAAATATTGTCAAATTTTGTCCTAAATTTTGTACCACATGCAATATTTGACGTGTCAGTGTTGCTATTTCCATATATTATTTTAATTGGAATATCGTATTTCAACTAAAAACTTAAGTAAAGCACAATAATAGAGATAGATTCGCGAAAAAATAATTTATTAAAATTAATTTATATAAAATTAAAACATTTTTAATGAATTCATAAAATACAAATTATTTAATTATAAATAATTATTCCAAAAAATCGATACAAAAGATAAAAAAAGCTCTGAGAATATTTTAAATTCTTTTTTCAAATTATTTTTAAAGCATTCCAGAATTAAATCCAACAATAATATTAGATCTCCCTTAAGCCCCCTAATTAGAGTTCGTTCATGTACACCATGTGTGGTAATAGATCAATCTACTACAGCCATTGGCAACTCAACTGCCTCGCACACGACTTGCATGTAGACTTTCCCTTATCGAGAAAGTCGCGAGCTGCAGGTGCACTTGGCCAAGGTTCCCAAGCGACACCAAGTGCATGAGACCACACGCTCGCGAATTATTAGAAAAGTGAGTCTCCGCTGTTGTTACCGGCGCGTGTATCCACACTCACACCTATTTACATAAATTAATTTATTTTTGGTTGATTTCTTGTATTTCTGAATCTTTCTTGCCTCTCCTCTTGATTCTTTCTTCTTCCAGTTTTTGTTTAGAAAAAATAGGGCTTATTATAATACTATGTATGTATGTGTGTATGTGTGCCAGTACACTGCATGCCTCTATATTTATTTGATAGGCTTTTGATACTTTTTTCTTTTCATTAAAATTTAATTAATGAAATATGATTTTACAATTTGTTTAGCAAAGTATTAGTTAATTATTATATACAGTTTAATAATTAACTAATAAGATATAATTTAATAATTCAATAAATTTAGTAAGTTAAATGATTCAATTTTAATAGTAATAGAAAGGGATGCAGTTGTGTAAATTGCAGCTTCATAATTGTTGAGCTACTATAAGAAGTCCACGAACGTATTATATTATATTTAATTTAATTTGCTAAGACTTAAATATTTTTTTTCTGCATAATAGCCAAATATTATAATACACTGCTGCAAAATACGTAGCATAAAATCATAGTACCCTACTGAAAAAAATGACATAAGATCTCAGGTGAGATCTCATGTGAGTTCTCATGTGAGTTCTCATATGAGATCTAGTTTCATTTTCGATTATAAGAGCTCACTTGAGATCTCATGTTATTTTTTTGGTAGAATATGCATCAACTTGTTCTACCAGAGCGTCACCTTACCGGGACATGACTGTCTTTTTTCACTATTGTTAAGAATAGTTTTTTTTTTTCAAATTAGATGGGTAAGCCAGTCGTTAACGCAAGACTTAGATTGAGTTAACATTAGACTATAGCGCGAAAACACCTTCAGTTTGAAAATGTATTTCATTTATAGGCATATAACAAAAAGCAATAGCAGTAGAGAAGAGAATTTTTTATATTTGATCTTATAGTTAAAAGATTGACACTTCACACCGACGTAGGTAACACCGATTATCTTAGGCTAAGTTTTGTTAGGTTTATCACCGATTGACATTTTATTAGGATGTTTTTTTTTTCTCTTCATGATTATTGTTTTTCTCTTGCGTACTACAAAGAATCCGGTTCCACCGTTTACTTTCGTGTGATGGGGGGATTGTAACATGGCGGTTTGTTGCATGTTGCTTAAGAGTTAAGTGCATTGCGTTTTATAGGGTATCTTGAGTCATATGTAGACATAAACGTATATTTGTATACTCTGAAACTCATGACCGTCTGACCTCTGGAAAGGTCTGTATCGTACTGGACAAGGCCATTCCTTCAGTAACTTTAAACGAGGAATCCGATGGTGAACTTTATTTTGACCTTAAGAGCAGGCCGGATTCGCTGTCCTTGTCTAATTGGCATTTTTGTTATTTACTCAAGTATTAATCGGTGTATCTGCAAATTGAAGGTTAAGCGCAATAGATATTATTATTACAAATATTTATGCACAAGAAAAAAAAATCTATCGCTTCGTTTTTGAGAAAAGTAAGGAACGCGAAAATATTATAAACATAATCTTTTACTTCGGCGTTCCTTACTTTTCTCAAAAACAAATCGGTAGATTTTTTTTTCTTGTGCATAGATATTCATAATAATAATATCTATTGCGATCAACCTTTATTTTGAAGATACACCGATTAATACTTGAGTAAATAACAAACAACTCAATTGTTACTCGGTCGGTATCAGGTTCTACTCCGGCCTGCCGTTAAGGATGACCTTACAGGTCATTTCAAGTTCAAATTTTTTTTTCAAATGCGAACCCCCTATTTTGTTACCGGCAATCTAAAGAGTGGAAAATTTTACGATCGAATATGTACTCAGGTCACATGAACACATAACGACCTTGAACCTCATTTGAAGATAATCTGAACTTAATAGCCGTCTGACCTTAGGGAAGATCAAAGGTATGGTTTTACTTTTGGCACTACCCAGGAGGAACGACGTGGACGTAGTAAATTCTGCTCCCTTTCACGTGCTGGTTTAGCGTGAGTCCCCTTGCCTCTCACATTTTGCTGATACTTTGGCAGTGAGATTGCCTTCGATAAAAAAAAGACCTATCAATATATCATTCAAGATACCAGCCCAAACATTAACCTTTTGCGGGTATTGTGTATGATTTTCCAGCATCCAAAAAGGATTTGCATCAGACCAATATCTACAATTATGTCTGTTTACTTCTCCATTTAACTGGAAAGTAACTTCATCAGAAAAAACTGTATTATACAAAAAATTTGGATTTGCGTCGATTCTAGTCATTATTCTTTCACAAAATTCAACTCGGCGGTCCGGATCATCATCACCAAGCTCTTGTACCAAATGTACTTCATAGGGATGGAAATTTATATTTTTCAATATTTTTCGCACTGATTCATGAGAAATGTCATATTCATTTGATGCTTTACGTAGAGTATGATGCTGATTTTCAACGAAAGCTTGAGCAATCTCAAATTGTTTTTCTTCAGTAGTTGCAGACTTTGGACGGACAGATCTCTCGAGATCATTAAGAGTCCTATGCTCATCAAAACGCCGTACAGTTTTTTGTACTGAAGATTTAGATATTTGGCTTGCACCATCTTTTTTACGAAAAGTATGATTAAATAATATTTGCGTATCCTCTAAACTTCGCTGGCGATCTCCCCAACCACGTATCATTAATAGAGATATTCTTTCCCGCTCAGAAAATCGAACATACGCCATGGCTTTTGAGTAAAATGAGAACAAAAAACTTAACAAATTGCGGGAAGACTCTTCGAAAAATAAAAAAATCAAAATTAAACTTTATTTATTTGAAAGAGAGATACTACAAATGCAAAGTCCATTAAATTATTTAAATTTTTTGTATAACACTTAGAAAATGAAAAAAAAATTTTAAATTAACAAAAATTTAACATTTAACGCTTTAAATTTATGTTACTTTCTGAGGAAGATAATTATCAAAATTAGGAGTTTAATTGTAAAATATAACTTAAAAACAATGGATAAATACTAAAAAGATCAAGAAATTGTTGACGTCGTTAACTTGGAATAAGTGCAGAGTTCATATGCAATAACTGTGTAGCGTGAAAAAGAGCCTTAGTCGTATTCTTTGAGCCATTTATTACATTACAAATTTACTAGAAATAACCATTATCTTGACCGGTATAAAAAAGTCTGACCTCAAATTAGCTTAACGTTAAGTTTAGATGACCATGAAATGACCTTGAAGGTCATCCTCAAGGTCGAAATAAAGGCCACCTTGTCCAGTACGATACAGACCTTTTCAGAGGTCAGACGGTCATGAGTTTCAGATGTCCTTCAAATCAGGTTCAAGGTCGTTCAGGTCGTGTGACCTGAGTACATATTTGAACGTAAAATTTTTCACTCTTCCGATTGCCGGTATCGAAATAGGGGGTTCGCATTTGAAAAAAAAAGTTGACCTTGAAATGACCTTGAAGGTCATCCTCAAGGTCAAAATAAAGTTTACCATCGGATTCCTCGTTGAAAGTTACTAAAGAAATAACCTTGACCTTTGCCAAAAATATCTTGCCTAAAAAAATACAGAACCGTTCTGTTACTTTTTTGACACCCTGTATATAAAAACAATAACAAAAAATTTATTCATAAAGGTTGCTGTGGGCTTACTAAAAAAAGACTCATTCTTAGTGATTTCTTAACAAAAGCATGGCCATCCGTCTGGTCAGAATTTATATGAGTCAAACTCAATTTTTTTTTTGCTTAAAATATGTTTTCTTGATATTTATTTATGAATTAAATAATATTATATACAAAAAAAAAATTTCAAATGTTTATCATAATCTCATTATATATCAGGAGCTTAAAAATAAGTCAATCCTCGTAAATAGCAAACTGTTGGGCAGAAACCGTTGTTTGATACTTTTACCTTGTAATATGTGGATTTAAAATACTTCATTTTATTTTACCCCGTTCAAAAAGTCCAATTGGAATTCCAATTGGAATTTTATGAAAATTCATTATGAAATTCCAATTAAAATTCCAATAAGATTTATACTTGTGAATCATTTTGTTTTTTCCCACTAATTCTGAGAGGAAAAAGTTCTTTTACTCTTGCCAACATTAATTACTGTAAAAAAAAGCGTACTTTTTTCTTGCGAATTCAGAGGGCGAAAAGTTCTTTACGCTCGCCAACATCAATTACACTAAAAATAAGCGGGAGAAAAGTACTTTTTCGTGCGAATTTATCGTCCTTGCTTCGCTCGGGCGCTCATTTCCACTCTGGCCGGAATCCCCTATTTTGCACCCTTGGTACACAATGTACTATTTCGCCCTCTAAATTCGCAAGAAAAAAGTACGCTCCTCATGCTTAACTTAAGAGGAATTAAATTTTGCGACAGAAAAGTACTTTTTCCTTCTTACTTGGAGAGAAATTAATGTTGGCGGGCGTAAAGAACTTTCTGCCTTCTGAATTTGCAAGAAAAGAGTACGCTTCTCCTACTTAATTTAAGAGAAATTAAACTAGCGGGAGAAAAGTACTTTTCTTTATGTGAGATCTCATACTAAATCTCATTTAACTAAATTCCTGAAAATTCTAAGTCCTATTATTACTGAAAAATCTCAAGTTTCTACTGCTTTTTTTATTTTATTTTTTGTTTTTAGACATTTTAAAGCAATTTAATTCATTAAGGGGTATCCTCATACCAGCATAGAGTTCTACTTTATTTACTTCTGAATAATGTATTGTAATTAAAATTTAACTATCCATGGCTCAAATTTATGGCAGAGGTACATTCTTAACTTTCTAAAGAATTTATTGTAATACTGAATGACAATATAAGGATAAAAATAAAGACGAAAACTGCATAATACGATTATCTATGACTACATTGGATGGCTAATCGTATTAAGCACTTTTTGTCTTTATTTTTACCCTTACATTGTCTTTCATCACTGCAATGATTTCTTTAGAATGTTAAGAATGTGCCTCTACTATAAATTTTAGCCATGAATGGTTAAATTTCTATTAAAATGTATAGTTCAAATGTAGATAAGGTAGAACTCTATGCTGGTATGAGGATCCCCCTTAAAAACTAATATCCTTTGTCAAATATTATGTGAGACCGCACGTGAGATTTCATGTTGAAATTTCATGCAAACAAGCTTATCAAAATTCTTAAGATTTTTAATTCACATGAAAGTTTTTAAGGTAGTACCATCGTTAAGGGATTGACGGTTCAGAAAAATCTGAAATTAGGTATATAAGTAGATTTAAGTTAAAATAACCCCAGCGGAAAAAATAAACGAAAGTAATTGAAAATTTCTGAAAGAAACTGAAAAAAACTGAAAAAAACGGAAAGTTCTTGTGAAAATTGGGACGAAACAATTGGTACATTTTAAACTGTTTCAGAAATTTTTGGAAGTTTTCTGAATGTCTCATTTTATATCATTTTCTAAGTGGATATAGAAAAATCAGCTGTCATAATCATTTTGGTTCATTTTAGTTTTTTTTAAATTTATTTCAATTTTTTTAAACTGTTTCAGTTTCATTCTTTTGGTTTCAGTTTCTTTCTATTCGTTTTCATTTCTCTCGTTTTCTTTCATTTAATTTCAGTTTGTTTCATTTTATTTCATTTTTCCTTAAATTAATTCAGTTTGTTTCTGAATATTTTCAAAACTCTTGTAATTAATCAGATTATTTCATTTTAAATTTGGAAATAAGTAATGAATTGTGAAAACTGAAACAAAATGAAACATACGTTAAATTTTTGTAAAATTATAAAATAATTGGAACATTTTGAATTTGTTTTAAAATTATTACAAGTTTTCGGTATTTTTCATTTTATTCAATGTTAAAAGTAAATATGGAAAAAATTAGATTTTATACAAATTCCGATTTTTTCAGTTTGTCTCTATCTGTTTCGGTTTTATTCAGTTTCTTTTGATCTGTTTCAGTTTGTCTCAATTTACTTTAGTTTCTTTTCACTTGTTTTAATTTATTTCAATTTACTTCAGTTTCTTTCAATTTTTTGTAACTGTCATCAATCATTCTAATTTCCTCTTTTTCCATTTTAAAATAAATGATTCATTATAAATAATAATTAAAGGGGATGCATCAGTCCTGTTTTACCATTTTGAAAAACAATTTTTCTCTGAAATGGGTGATTAGATCGGATTTTCTGTTTGGGAATAGTTTTTATTTTGAAAAATGAAGAGTGGACAACTATTTAGATCTATGAACACATCAAAAAGTTTTTCTTATGCTAAATTAAAATTAATAAATTTATTCGTATTTGTTGACATCGCTATGATCGTTGCTATGCGCGGAAACTAGGGAAACGTTGCAACCAACTATATTGTATATCTATATCGCATAGTAACGAAATTATTTTAAAAAATGGTAAAACAGGACTGATGCACCCCCTTAAATACCATTTAATAAATTTTTTATTTTTGTCCACGTTTCAGAATCAAATTTTTGTATTTTTTTTTATTTTTGTTTCATTAAAAATAAATAAATTGTCATTAATTTTGAGAAATTAAAATTAAAATCGTTAAGCTTGATGAGTAAAAATTACAGATATTTAAACGTGAGATAATAAACTGATTATATAATACAAAAGTGCAATAAGGTCTGTTGAAATAGTTGAGTATTAACGATTTCCCAGTCTACAATTTCAAGCTCGATTCCTTTTTGAAGTGGGCTCAAAATCGAGTTTTTAGCTTGAAATTTTTGATTAAGTCGAATTTTAAATACTGAAATATTAAATTATTTAACAGGTTAAGTATATATTTCAAATTATTATTATCAATAAATGTTATTTTCTAATATTATTCGTAAAATTTAAAAAGTTTTGGTAAGATTCGGAATGTTTTCGAATTTTTCCGAAAATTTCTGAAAATTTCCGAGGGTTTTCGAGAGTTTCTGAAAATTTTTAACAATTTCTTTACAAATTTTTTAATAATCTAATTGAAATACTTAAATAATTGGAATAAATCCAAAAACTTCAAAAAAATAGGGAAAACTTTTGGAAAAATTTGAAAAGTTTGGAAAAAATTAGAAATTAATTAAAATACTTTAAAATATTCTGATTATTTCAATTAATATTCTAAAAGATTCTGGAAAAATATGAAAAAATTCATAAAGTTCTAAGAAAAATTGAAAACTTCTGAGAAATTTTGAAAAATTTTGAAGCTATCCGAAAATTTCCGAGAGACTCCGAAATATTCTGAATATTTATAGAAAATAAATGTTTAATTCTGGAAAGAATCTAAGATATTTTGTAAAAAAATGAAAAGAAATGAAAATAAATGAAATATACCGAAAAAAGCGGAAACAAACTTGAATACTTTGAATGTCTCGTCCCAATTTTACCATAGTCTCTCCAACCGATTTCAATTCTTACTGTTTCTTTCAGTTTCCCTCATTTTCTTTCTGATTACTTCTAAAACTTTTCGAATGATTTCAAGTGTTTCATTTATTTTTTCCGCTGGGGAAAATGTAGTTAAATTTTGGTAAACTTTTGGAGCATGAGAGAAAAATAAAAAACATTTTCATTTTCACATTTTTAACACGCGCTCTTATGGTAACCACACAGAAATTCTTTTTCAACTTCTGATTATAAGCTACTGATGGTTCAAAATTTCATCAAATTTAACACGTAATTAATTAAAGAACTAGGAATAAATTTTTCAGTATCGAGTTTGAAACGATATAAACATCTTAGACTCAATGCACGCTCGTGTATAGCTATATATACACTATATATAGATATAAAGCGCGTGTTGAAAGATGAAAATTAAAATGCTTATAATTTTTTTCTCATGCTCTGAAAGTTAACCAAAATTTAACTGTGCTTTATTTGAATTAAAATCTACTTATGTGCCCAATCTTAGAGTTTTCTGAACCGTCAATCCCTTAACGATAGTACTACCTTAAGTCCCTAGTATGAAGAATAATTTCTGAAAAGTCATTCATTTTTCTTCTAGATGATTTAGTTAGTTTAAAATAAATCAACAACTTCGATTCTGTACTTTACTTGGCAAAAACAAAGTCAGACAATATCCATAGAGAACTAATAAACACAGAAGGCAAAATTAAAATCACCCACTACAAAACTAATTCATCAATAAAACAAGAAACAATAATAGCAGCAAAAAACGCGAGTCAACTAATACACTCAAACATAAATAAAAAAAATTACGAAGGACGATCTACAAAAAAAATAAAACTTAACATACTAAAAAAATGGAATAATCAGTGGAAAAAAGGAAATAACTTTATCAACAAAATAAGAAACGATATCTATGAAAAAAACCCAATCACCAAACTAAATAGGAAAAACCAAGTACTCATCACCAAACTACGCATAGGCTACACCCGACTAACTCATCAATCAGTTATCAATAAGAATACATCCAACCAATGTGAGAAATGCAATATAAAAAATAGTGTTGAACATATCTTATTACAGTGCTTTAAATACAGTGATCTTAGAAAATCATTAAAAAAAATAATTTAAAAGAAATATTGAACAATAATAACCAAATTTAGAAAGTTATCAAGTTAATAGACTCAACAGATCTCAAAATTAATATATAACGTTCAAATTATAAAATAACATACATATGTATCTATGGTACGCCAATTATTGTAAGTAAATAAGTATTTTCAATAAAGTACCTATAGTTGCTAATACTCTAGCCAGGGGGATGCAACTATAAAATTTAAATAAAAAAAAAAGTCAGACAATCATTGAAAATATTCGAAAAAAATTCCTTCGAAACTCATAATTTTTTTATTTTTGGCTATTGTGAATTGATTTAACTTAACAAAAAAGAACATTTTACTAACTTACATTTTTGACTTTTTGTGGAATAGACAAAGTTTAATTATTTTAAATAATTTTTAAGTTTTGAGCAAAAACAACTGTTTATAGAAGCCAATTATTTTTACATCTATGGACATTTAAAAAAAATCCAATTTGTAAGAAAATAACGTTTTACCATTTGTAAAAAAATCTTAGTTCAGATATTGTACCAAAAAGTAAGTAAGTTCGTCTCTTATATCCAACACAGACAAGGAAGTTTGTCCAACTAGCCTGTAAGGGGAAAGACACCGTAAAATAAAAAGGTGCCAAAAAAGCGCGGAAATTGTTCACAATGTACAGCTTCGTCTCTGACTCAAGCATGAAAACTTGTGCAGTTAGCTTGAGGAAAGAGAGTCGCTAAAAAACAAAAAAGAGCGCAAAAATGCGCACAGCTCCGTCTTTCATACATTGCGTGCCTGTGTCATGTGTGAAAGACAAAGCTACACGCATCGTGCGGACTCTCGCGCATTATCGCCTTCTTTCCTGTTTTTCTTCTCTTTTCTCAGACTGACTGGACAAGTTCCCATGCTTGATTCGGGTTTAAGAGACAAAGCTGTACATTGTGCACAGTTTTCGCGCATTTTTCGTGGTCTTTTTGTTGTATGTCGTCTCTCTCCTCTCAGGCTAGTCGGACAAGCTCCCTTGCCTGTTTCGGATATATGAGAGAAACCTACCTACTTTTTTGGTACAATATCTGAGCTAAGATTTTTTTAAAAGTGGTAAGACGTTATTTTCTTATAAATTAAATTGTTTTATAAAGTACATGGATGTAAAAATATTTAAACTTTATCTTTTCTACAAAAAATCAAAAATAGAAATCGGTAAAATGTTATTTTTTGTCAAGCTAAATCAATTTACAACAGAAAAAAATTGAAAAATTATAAGTTCCAAAAGCATTTTTTTCGACTAAGGACTGGAAAATTTTCAATGACCAGACAGTCGTTCCTCAGACGATTTTGTTTTTGTCACGTACAGTGAAAAATCGAAATTGTTGATTAATTTTTAATAAATCAAATTATCTAAAAGCAAAATCAATGAATTTCGAAAAATTATTTTTCATACTAGCGATTTATAAATTTTTCAGAAGTTCTCGTACATAGAATTTTTGAGAACTTGCTTACATAAAATTTTAACATTCGATCTCACGTGATTTCTCATGTAAGATTTGATAGGGATTGTTAATGAACTAGATTGTTTTAAAATGTCAAAAAACAAAAAAAAAAAAATAATAATAAATTTAAAAATATTTTTTTAGAGTAGGTACTTAAAAATTTTTAGTAATCGAATTAAGAATTTTCAATGATATAGTTACAAGAGATTTTGGCATGAGATCTTATGTGAGATTTGTCAGTATAGTAATATCTATTGCACTTAACTTTTAATTTGTAGATACAAAGATTAATACTTAAGTAAATAATGAAATAATCAATTAGACAAGGACAGCGAATCTTGCCTGCTCTTAAATGCTATTTTATAACACACTGTGTCCCGAATCCGCTTTTAAATACACAGCTACTTGCAACTCAAACAGCCCATTATTGCACACTATGATCGGCAAACTTCATGTCATACAATAATGTATTAACAAAGTCATACATGTAATAACGTATTAATTTTCATGAGAAATCTATAGCTGTTAACAATCATCCATAAATAAAAATGATGTAAATTATTGTATCTATTTGGTATTGAAATTTTTTTAATTGTATAACAATAATAAGCACGTGAGATACAAGTAAAATTAAAGCTAACACCAGTGTAACATGCGAAGAGGTAGTCATTTCGGCGTTCTATTATGAGACGCCTACTGCGAATCTTATAACGATGGGGAGCCCACTATCACTATTCGCAACTGCTAATACAATACATATGTTACCTACTCATCACTCTTACCACCCTCATACAACATTGAAATGTATGACATTGCAGATGTAAAATTAAACTAACAATTTACGTAATGTTAATAATATGAAAAAAAAACCCGAATCCAGCGTTGCGAAGTTTTTCGTATTAGCGGGATGCAAGCAATATTCGAAGCATAAGAATACATGAATTCGTAGTAGGTTTATGCGTACCTATACCGCAGTCAATCATTGCGACCGTCTGTACAGTATAGTAACGTGAATCCGAGCAGAGCGCTGCGATTGCATTGCCGGGTCCATCGCTTCGACTCGTCAGCATCATTCATGCCGACAGCCGAAACCGGGCGCAACTTTCAGCGTTGCGTGGCTGCTTGCTTCGACTCGTCGGCATCTCGCATGCGGCAAGCCGAGATCGAGTACAGAGACAACGTTGCGAGTTCGTGTACTTCGACTTTCTAGATTCCAATACTGTGAAAGTCGATATTAACGGCATGTCGGAGCTGCAGCAATTGAGTTTTGCTATTTTTATTTTATCAATATCTTTTTAAATTCATAAATTAAACAAATATAATGACTTGTCCGCACTAAAGCTATACTAGTACAATAATTTTTGTTAAAATAAAAAATCATTTGGACTTGTTATTTTTTTATGAGCTTTGATTGGAAATTAGATATTAAACTCGACAAACCTAACCTTAAAATACGATACATTGAAAGTTTTTATTATAACTTTGTATGTATAATATTTTGGTGGATTTCTTGGGTTGTCCGCACTAGAGTTTAATCTTACAAATTTTTTCTTTGTAGTAAAAAAACTCGATTGAACGCATCGTTTATTCATAAGTTAGGATTGGAAATATTATTAGAAGGCGGACAGCTTCGTCATGCTCTTAATACTTTATGTCAATTGTTATTATGTATTAATTTAATTTTCATTCCAAAAGTGTTTATATGATTACTAAACAAGTAAATGTTTTAATTCTTTACTATTATTTAGATTAAATTTTATTTATTAACATATTATATGAAACGTTTATTAAATTGAATAAGGACTAATGTTTCGTTATACTTTAATATTTACTCGAATTTCAAAAATTAGATATCTTGTTTAAGTACATTCATTAATTATTTATAATAAAATGAAGTTGATCAATATTTTAAATGAAAATATTTACTAATTCGACTTAATCAGTTAATATAATCTAATAAATACCTATCTATCTATCTAAATGGTATTTAATAAAAAATGTATTCGTATGTTTTCTTCAAAATTAAGGAGAGAAAAAAGATCTTATAATCAATTATAAAATTAATATTTTTCTGACTCTTTTGCAAATTAAGAAGTTTTTAGTTATTTCCCCGTTGAAAATGAGAGAATTAATCAGGCAAGTTTCCTATTAAGTTTTTTTGTATATTGAATAGTAACCTTTCACCAATCAGATGGGCTAAAAAATTTACATATTGTAATTTTCAAAAATTCAATTACATTTTATATCTTTTATTTATAAGAAAAATGATTCTATTAAATTTTTACTTTGGTTTGATAGTTTTGAATAAAAAATTCATTAAAACAATTAAAAAAAAGATTTAGAGCTCTAAAATTTTTTTTTTCTATTTTGGGATCCAATTGGAACTTATTCCCTCAATTTTATCAATTTTAATATCTTAACTGTGTCAGTGAACACGAAATATCTCATATACATATAAACAAGTGTATCATTTTATTATAAATTCATTAAATATAATAAAAGAATATTTAAATGATATTTATTCCAAATAGCATTCAGAGATTTAAAGATAAATTTTTAAACGTTTTTACTTCGTATGTAACTTTTTTGAAACAATTTTCAAATAGTTACCATTCTCTCGCATTAAAAAATACACAACTGTGTTTGCGAATAAATTGTCCGTTTTGCAAATAATAAACACAATTCATGTAACGGGTTTATATGGAAACATTTTGTAATTATGACAGCTTTCAAATCAATAACATCAAAGGATTTTTCATTTGCTCTCTCGCTGGCGCAACTTTCGGCCAAGATAACCTGTCATGTCAACTCTGGCTTCAACGACTTCCATCCAATGTTCGTGCTATTCTTGCAACGCAATCTGAATTACCCCTTGATAAACAGGCTGAGCCTGCTGATAAAATCATTAAGGTTTTACCGAGTTCACCTATTTTATCTGTTAATGCAGCATTTGGTGATAGAGGTATTGAAAATAATTTGTTAAATGCCATTTCTAGTTTGCAAAAGCAGATTGCTGAATTATCTACTTCTCGTTCACGTTCTCGTTTTCGACCTGGTAATTCTAACCATAATTTCAGAGCAAGAAGCAAATCTTCGAATGAAAATTCAAAGCAACAAGCAGTTTTTTGGGAAACGATCAAAGTAGTTTGTGAGGACGGCATATAACTGCTCTCCATTTGGAAGCCGTCTTGTTGTAGTGGATAAAACATCAAAATACCAATTTCTTGTGGATACTGGTTCTGATTTATGTTTTTTTCCACGTGCTTTGCTCCATGAGCGTCGTTCTCCTGTCAACTATGATTTGTGTGCTGCAAATGGTAGCAAAATCGAAACTTATGGTTTTCTAACCTTAAATATTAATTTAGGACTAAGACGTAATTTTTTATGGAGATTCATTGTTGCTTATCTTGATTTACCAATAATCAGTTCAGATTTCCTCGCTCATTATTATCTTATACCTGATTGCCGTACAAAGTTTATTGTGGATGGAACTACTGGTCTTCGAGCTAAAGGTTTACTGCAAACTTCTTCTCAGTGTAGTGTCAAAACAATAAATCATTGTTCGCATTACTCTGCTATTCTTTTTGAATTTGCTGACATTACTCATCCATCTGGTTTACCAAGGGAAATTAAACATAAAACTATGCATCATATTTGGACAACTCCTGGACCTCCAATCACGAGTAAGATGCGTCGCTTAGGTCCTGAAAAATTAAAAATTGCCAAAAAAGAATTCGACGACATGTTACAAGCTGGTAAAACTCGTCCATCCGAGAGTTCTTGGTCATCTTTCTTGCATTTGGCACCAAAAGGTAATTCGAACTGGCGTCCATGCGGAGATTATCGAGCATCGAATGCTCGAACTATTCCAGATCGTTATCCTGTTCGTCATATTCAAGATGCCATCTTTTTTATTGATGGATGTACTGTATTTTCTAAAATCGATTTAGCGAAAGCGTATCAGCAAATTCCTGTTGCTAATGAAGATATCTGTAAAACTGTCATTATCACTCCCTTTGGGCTTTTTGAATTTCCGTTAATGATGTTCGGACTTCGAAATGCTGGTCAAACTTTTCAAAGATTTATGGACGAAGTTTTACGTGGGTTGGATTTTTGTTTCGTTTATATGGATGATATTCTTGTTTTTTCTCGTTCTAAAGAAGAGCATGAGTACCATCTTAGAACCGTCTTTGAACGTCTTTCGAAATTCGGTTTAGTTATTAACGTGCAAAAATGTGTTTTTGGAGTTTCAGAAGTTGTTTTTGTTGGCTACGCCATCTCTGCTTCTGGCATACGAGCTCCAGAAGAACGCATTCAGGTAATCAGAAATTATCCTTTGCCCAAAACAGCCCAAGGTCTCCTTCACTTTCTCGGGATTCTAAATTTTTATTGAAGGTTTATTCCTCACACTTCTGAGTTCGAAGCCCCTCTGCATGACGCTATAAGTAATCCTCTTCTGAAAGGTTCTCAGTTAATTCCTTGGACACCTAAGCTTGAAGAAGATTTTAAAAAATGCAAAGCTTCTATTTCTTCTGCTTCTCTTCTGGTTCATCCTCGTATGGGTGCGAAGCTTGGATTATTCACAGATGCTTCAAATCATTCTATTGGTGCTTGTTTACAACAGTTTATTGATAATGTCTGGCAACCTCTTGCGTTTTTCTCTAAAAAGATGTCTTCTAAAGAAAGTTCTTGGCCTGCTTATTATCGTGAACTTTTAGCTATCTGCGCAGTAATTCAACATTTTCGACATTTTTTGGAAGGACATTTATTTACGATTTTCACAGATCACAAGCCGTTGATTTTTGCTTTTAAACAAAATCGTGAAAAACTTCCACCAGTCCAGTTGAATCAGCTCTCTTTTATTTTAGAATTCTCGACAGATATTCGATATATTAAAGATGTTGACAACGTTGTAGCTGATACTTTTTCTCGAATTGAAACTATTTCTGCGCCATTCGATTACAAATTGCTGCTTGAATCTCAAAAAAAAGACGATGAACTTAAGAAAATTATTGAAGAAAATTCTTCCCTTCAAATTGAGCGTGTACCTGTTCCTGGAACTTCAATAGCAGTTTTTTGTGATGTATCAACAGGTAAACCAGGACCTTTCATCACACATCCATTTCATCGTTGTGTTTTTGAAAATCTTCATAACTTGAGTCATCCAGGTGCTAATGCTTCTCTCAAATTGATAGGTGATCGTTTTGTTTGGCCTTTCATGAATAAAGACTGCCGGAATTGGGCTCGTGCTTGCTATGAATATCAAAAATCAAAGATTTCTCGTCATGTTCATGTTCCCATTGGATCTCTTAAAACTCCAACACAGAGATTTTCACACATTCACATTGATCTTATTGATCCACTTCCTCTTGTAAATTCTTTTCGTTATTGTTTAACTGTTATTGATCGTTTTACTCGATGGCCTGAGGTTTATCCTTTATCATGCATTACTGCAGAAAATGTAATTGAGAGTCTTTTAAATTGTTGGATTTCTCGTTTTGGTTTTCCGCATACCATTACTTCAGATAGAGAAGCTCAATTCACTTCCTATATTTTCAGAAATTTCACAAAATTATTTGGAATTCAACATAACCTCACTACAAGTTGGCATCCTTGTTCGAATGGTTTAGTCGAACGTTTTCATCGACAATTAAAAGTTGCAATCATGGCTTATTCAGATATTAATTGGGTGCAGGCATTACCTATTGTTCTTCTAGGAATCCGATCAGCTTTTAAAGAAGATATCAAGGCTACTTCGGTGGAATTGGTGTTTGGAGAAACGCTTCGTCTTCCTTTTGAATTGTTATCTTCTAATCATACAAAAAAGGATTTTGATGATCCAAGGAGCTTGCTTTCAAACTTACAAGAGTTCATGCTTAGATTACGACCTACTCAAGCATTGAAGCATTGTCAACCTGGAGTTTTCGTGTTTAAAGAATTATCAAATTGTAGTCATGCATTTTTAAAGGAAGGACCAATATTAAAAGCACTTCAACCACCATATACTGGTCCATATGAGATTATTGATCGTGAGGAGGAAACTATGACATTAAAAATAAATAATAAGCCAACAAAAGTATCCACCGATAGAGTAAAACCTGCTTTTATTCTCTTTGATGAAGTAATTCCTACGCCTCTTTCTGTTTCTAGATCTGTTTCTGATTCTACACCTATAATAATTAATAAATCTGCGCCTACAAAATCTACATCTACTGCAGTCCCCGAACAAACGACTCGTTCTGGCAGAAGGGTGCGTTTTAGGAAAATTTTAAATTTATAGCCATATTCTCTGCCAAGGGGGGTAGTGTGGCATTTGAACGGAAAGAAGCCTCGCGATTGTTTAGAATGCAATAGCTAAACCGCTAAGAACAGTTCATAGCAACGATGTAATATAAAAAGAATCAATGTCTGTTTATTTGTTATTATTCACAACATAGCCTCTTTGTAAGATATATAATAAAACTGTTGTTGAGTCTTAACCTCATTGACAATTATTTTCTATAAATATACGATTTTTTTACACGAGGTGCGAATAGTGGGTGTTTTCATTTCTGCCGGTAAGGAGAAAAGGCCACTTTTCGCGCCGGGTGTTAAGAAAGAATTTTTTATTCTAAAATTGTAATTTCTTTGTATTAAAAAATGAAACTTCACTAATAAGGAGAGTAGCGCATCTTTAGATTACGGATATTTGCTCAAACCTTGGGATAAGTTTGAGAATGGCAAAATATGGGAAAAGCTAAATTTATAGACACTAACGCTCAGTATTTTCCTAGTAACAGGCAATTGAAGAATATCAATAAAAAAATAATTAGATTTTCAAACACTTATAGTTTATAAGCATTAATAGCTACAAGCTTAAAATTATTTTTAAATAAAAGTTGAGCCCAAATCCTTTAGAAATAGAATTGGCAGTATATAAAAATATTTTTCCCCCAAGCTATAGCGCAGTAAAGTTTGGAGCTGAATTTTCTTTTCAAATCTTTAGTTAATAATAAAAGCTGAAATTTGGTCCAATCTTTATTACGCTGTGACTTTTGGAAAAAAAAAATTTTTTTACATCGTGCAAGTGCTATTTTGAAAGAATTTGAGCATACTTTTTATTTAAGTTTTATTAATGCTTAGTATTTACAAATCTAGTAAATTTTTTATTGATATTCTTTAACTGCCTGGACTAGGAAAATATTTAGCGTTTATGACTATAAATTTAGTTTTTTCTCTATTTTGATCTCTAAAAATTTGTCACAAAGTTTAAGCAAAATCCGTGATTCAAAGATATGATACTCTTCTAGTAACTTTATGTAAAAATTAAATCTATGCACAAGAACATGAGATATTACTTTCATTGAATAATCCTATACAATTATTGAGAAATAGAATCATATTGTCATGTAATTAACTCAAAGAGACGTATAAATTACTGTTTAGATAAATGAATGACATTGAATATTCAATTAAAAATATGGATTATTATATAGTGCTAAATATTTATTTCATTTGAAAAAATATAATTTATTTATAATTTTAATAAAATACCATTAATTTAGAGACATAAGTTTTAATTCAAAATCATTGATACCTTAAATTTAAAAATATAAATTTATAATTGTATTCATGAAATAAAGTTTTAATAAAATATTTGTTTGAAATTCGAAAAGAATTGTTACATAATTTTATAAAATATAATTAAAAACAAAAATGAAAATTTATAAATTGGTTATCCATTAACATATTTATGGAATGAAAAATCCTTTAATGTTATTAATTTGAAAGCTGTCATAATTACAAAATGTTTCTATATAAACCCGTTACATGAATTTTGTTTATTATTTTGGAAACGGACAATTTATTCGCAAACACAGTTGTGTATTTTTTAATGTGAGAGAATGGTAACTATTTAAAAATTGTTTTAAAAAAACTTACATACGAAGTTAGAAAGTTTAAAAATTTATCTTTGAATCTTTAAATTCTATTTGGAATGAATTTCATTCAACTATTCTTTTATTATATTTAATGAATTTTTAATAAAATGATACACTTGTTTATATGTATATGAGATATTTCATGTTCACTGACACAGTTAAGATATTAAAATTGATAAAATTGAGGGAATAAGTTCCAATTGGATCTCAAAATAGAAAAAAAAATTTTAGAGCTCTAAATCTTTTTTTTAATTGTTTTAATGAATTTTTTATTCAAAACTATCAAACCAAAGTAATAATTTAATAGAATCATTTTTCTTATAAATAAAAGATATAAAATGTAATTGAATTTTTGAAAATTACAATATGTAAATTTTTTAGCCCATCTGATTGGTGAAAGGTTACTATTCAATATACAAAAAAACTTAATAGGAAACTTGCCTGATTAATTTTCTCATTTTTAACGGGGAAATAACTGAAAACTTCTTAATTTGCAAAAGAGTCAGAAAAATATTGATTTTATAACTCATCATAAGATCTTTTTTTCTCCTTAATTTTGAAAAAAACATACGAATACATTTTTTATCAGATATCATTTAGATAGATTGATAGATAGATAGGTATTCATTAGATTATATTAACTGATTAAGTCTACTTAGTAAATATTTTCATGTAAAATATTGATCAACTTCATTTTATTATAAATAATTAATGAATATACTTAAACAAGATATCTAAATTTTGAAATCTAATTTTTGAAATTCGAGTAAATATTAAAGTATAACGAAACATTAGTCCTTATTTAATTTAATAAACGTTTCATATAATATGTTAATGAATAAAAGTTAATCTAAATAATAGTAAAGAATTAAAACATTTACTTGTTTAGTAATCATATAAACACTTTTTGAATGAAAATTAAATTGACACATAATTTAAATTGACATAAAGTATTAATATCGACTCTCGCAGTATTGGAATCTAGAAAGTCGAAGTACACGAACTCGCAACGTTGTCTCTGTGCTCGATTTCGGCTTGCGGCATGCGAGATACCGACGAGTCGAGGCAAGCAATCACGCAACGCTAAAAGTTGCGCACGGTTTCGGCTGTCGGCATGGATGATGCCGACGAGTCGAAGCGATTGACCCGGCAATGCAGTCGCAGCGCTCTACTCGAATTCACGTTACTATACTGTACAGACGGTCGCAATGATTGACTGCGGTATAGTTACGCATAAACCTACTACGATTTTATGTATTCTTATGCTTCGAATGTTGCTCGCATCCCGCTAATATGAACAACTTCGCAACGCTAGATTCAGGTTTGTTTTTCAGTGTAGAGTTTTTGCTTTCCTTTTTAGATTCATTATTCACGGCATACGTAATATTTGCCCTTTTACAGTTTTCGTTTTTATTTTACGAATTATCATTCGTAGAGTGTATAGTTTTTGGTTATTATTGTTTTTTAAAAGTACAGATGTAATGCGGCGGATTTATGAGACTTGTGTTATAAAATATTATATGATGTTTGAGACTTAAGAGGCCCATGGCACGACGTAATAATCGCCCTCACTACGCTTGGGTGGTAACTTCACGTCATGCAATAATGGGCTACTCAAATCACATGTATCGTAATATACCATTTAATTAATAAAATTTTAATCAGAAACACAAAAAATATGTTAAAAATAAACAATACATAAAAGCCCTTTCTTGAAGAAGATATTTTTACAGTTACAAGTAAGTTTTTGAAACAAGAGTGATTTATATTTTGCTAATGGAAAATTTTATACAATTCATAAGTATACTCAATTGTAAATGAAGTTTTACAGATCATCCTTTTAGACATGTATAGTTACATCACTGCAAAATATAGCTACATTTTTAATGAATCTAGGTATTGTTTGTTACAAAGTTGGAATGAAAAGTATTTGAAACAGTAGCTGCTTTGTTTCAAAACAAGTTTCATCTTTAAAAAAATAAAGTTTGTATTTCAAGCGATGTTCACATCTCTTATCTATCTTAAGCTCATTTTTTTAAATTTTACAATATATTTTAAAAAAATAAAAATTTAAGAACTGAATTTGAAAAAGCTGGTTCTGTTAAAAATTAGAATTTAACATTTTATTCTGCTTTGTGACTTGATTTAATATCTTTGCTAGAAGCTATTCCTTTGTTTCATTTTTAAAATTATATTAGACGAGGTATACTACAGCTTAAATTTTTATTTTATGGATGGATGGATTATACTTGATATTTCACGAAAAAGTAATAAAAGTTTATGATTATTTATGAAATAATTAGTTGAGAAATGTGATATTTCCAAGAATCAAGATTTTAACTTGCAATTTTAATTAATTAGTAATACGTTCATTTGATTATCTCCTAATCCTCTATTGTGAAACGCTTTGCAAAAAAAATTATATGCATCAAAAAATGCTTTCTCTAAATTTAAGGCACATCAACTGCTTTATACGTGTTAATTCTCGCAAAATAGTACTTAATTACGATTATTGCTTTTTAAATCATCGATTTAATCTTGTATTCATAACCATTACACTAGTAAAATAATGAATATGATTCTTAATATAGTTACATAAAACTTAGTTCACATAATAATAAAATAAAAAAGTATGATTTTTTTTTATAAATTTGATTTTTTTAGTAAACTCATGGCATTTATATGGGACAGTTCACGTTTAGAATTTGAAGCAGCGCAAGATTGTGAATTAGTGACAGCAGGAGAACTTTTTGGAAGATCTGGTTATGGTATAGGAATGCAAAAACGGTCTCCATGGACAGATGCCGTAACATTAGCAGTACTCGATTTTCATGAAAGTAAGTTATTATTTTTTAAAATATATGAGAGATCCACCAAATTAAAATGTTTGTATTTTTCAATTAATCTCGAATTATATCAAGACTCATTTAAAGATCTTAAAATTTTATTAGGTTCTGGATTCACACTAGGATTAGAAATAATAAATTAAAGAAGGTAGAGATCATTTGAAAATGTATTTATATTATAAATATAAGTATTCATAGATCACAATAAGCAAGTATTTTAAATTCTCTTTATTAGTTCCTCAATTGGTACGGCTGTTATAAGTTTTCGTGCCAAAACTGGTAGCCACAAATACTATGTTTAGGTGTACAAAAATATTGTCGTTAGGGATTTTCGGGCATGCTTATTCCATTTTCATTATTTTTTTCACAATAAAAAGAGTTGAAAAAAGGTGTTAAAAAGAGTAAATTTTAATTTTTAATTTTTTTTTAGAAAGTCCTATAAACACTATTTTGTTACAACTTCATAGGTAATTATGTATAGTATGAGCGGATACAAGATTTGTCGAAAAATGTTATGGAAGTTTCGTCAGTTAAGGGGTCGAAAAAGGCCATTTTTAGGTTGCCGTCTCAGATTTATGCGATTCTAACACCAGATTTGGATTCAGCAACCTCAAAAATAGTTGTGAACCAAATTTGGTTTAAATCCATTTCGAAATATCGAAATTATCCAAATATGTGCATATATATTTCATAGCCAGTTAAGGGGCTAACCATGTGGAGTCTTCACCACAACTAAGTGGCTCCAAAAAGCTGTCACCCTTGAAGGGAAAAGCGGTCAAGAGGAACCGCTCCAGTGAAGGAGAAAAGCAAGTGGCAAAAATAGCAAAACCCATGACAAACTTTGAGTCACCCGAAGAGTGCTAAGTGGCCATCATAGATCGATCAGATTTAGATGACATATTGGCGTCTGAAAGACGGCTAGAGGTAGAGTCAAGAATATTGCTCGCGATTGCTGAAAGCCTACAGAGGAGCAGGAAAGAGGAGGTAGCCTTCGATGGTGCGGGCTGGCAAAGGGGAGTTAAAGTTGTTGGCTGCAGCAACAGAAAGTCGCGAGACTATCTAAAGCAAATAGTCGGCAGCTGCGACGAACTTTGGCCAGGCGTAAAACCCGAAGTAGTGCCAAGATCAGATCTGCCCCTCAGACAAATAACATCTGTTTGGGTACCACCTCCAGTGCCGGAGGATAATACCATAGTGCTGAAGATTATTGAGAGGCAGAACAAGGGACTGACCACTGAAAGTTGGAGAATTATATCTGCAACGGAAACTAAAGGAGGAAATGGTAAAGACTTCGTCATGGCCGTGGATGCCGAGTCTCTAAAGCTCCTCAGGAGTATGAAGGAAAGCATAAAATTTGGCCTTATCACGCTAAAAATAAGGCTTCCTAATGACAAAACAAAAGTCGAAGACGTCGGAGTTGCAAGTGGTGCAAATTAACCTGCACCACTGCAAAGCAACCTTGGAGGATTTGATGCTGTCCATGTCTGAGAAGAAAATAGATATAGCCCTAGTCCAAGAACCATGGCTTGTCAGAGGCAAAATACGAGGACTAGGAGCAAAGACATACGACCTGTTCTATTCACAGATAACAGGTAAGATAAGAGCGTGTGTTGTAGCGAGAAAGGAGATAAAACTTACTCTTCTTTCACAGTACAGCACAGATGATTTGACGATGGTAATATGTGAGCAGAAGGGTAAACCAGTCTTATTCATTGCTCTAGCGTATATGCCATACGAAGAGAAGGAACCACCACCACTAGCTCTCCGAAGCGTCGTACAGGAAGCCATGGCAAAAGGTAGACAGCTGGTGATTGGAAGCGACGCCAATGGTCATCACGTACAATTGGGAAGCACGAACATCAATGAAAGAGGTGAGTCAATTTTAGATTTTATTTTATCTACTAACCTTATAGTATGTAATAGGGGGGATATCCCAACTTTTGCGAATAGGGTGAGGAAGAAGGTAATAGATTTAACTTTGGCCACAAATTCGGATAAGATTAGTGTAGGGAATTGGAAGGTTTCTTTTGAAAATTCTTACTTAGATCATAGGGAAATTCTTTTTACAATAAATCGGGAAAATAAGGAAGCTAGGGCTTTTCGAAATCCGAGGAAAACAGATTGGCTAAAGTTCTCGAATCTAGTAAGAGAAAAACTAAAAACCGATTTACTTACTGGGACATTGGAAACTCTTACGATTAAGGAAATCGAGAAAGCAATCTACAAAATAGAAGAAACGATACTGGAAGTTTTCAGGAAACCATGCCCTATCAGTCGAGGTCAAAACAACACCAAACAGTGGTTGAGTAAAGAACTGAGACAATTTGGAGCAAAAAACAGAAAGCGCTTAGGCACAGCAAGAAATGAGAAAATAAAGGAAAGCTGGGAAAAGTATAAAACCTGTTTCAGAGAATACAAAGAAAAAATTAGATCAGCAAAATGGGAATCGATAAAGAGTCTCAATGAGTCTATAAAAGACATAAACAAGGTGGCCAGATTCAGAAAAATGCTCAAAAAATACCCTGTGGTTTTAACGAGCATCAGAAGACTGGACAATTCGTGGACTGAGACCAGTACAAAAACCCTAGAGCTGTTAATGAGCATATATTTCCCTGGCTGTCTCGAGAATAGCATGAAATCCAATAAAGAACAACAGGCGAGTAGCGAGGCAGAAAATAGGGAGATAATAGCGAGAATTGTTTCAAAGGATAAGAATAACATGAGCAGTAAATTCATTCAGTCCTTATAAGTCTGCGGGATTGGAAGGTATAATACCTAATATGTTGCAAAAATCACTTGATTCGACTATCGAGATACTGGATAGAATTTTTTTGGCATGCCTGGAAAGAGGATATGTACCGAGAAAATAAAGGGGAGTAAGAGTGGCTTTTATACCCAAAGCGGGTAAAACAAGCCACACAACACCGAAAGATTTCAGACCCATAAGCCCCTTATCGTTTTTACTGAAAACATTAGAGAGGTTGGTGGATAACCATATAAAAAATAATCTACAGGAATATAAGAGAAATGCACATTACAACATACCTACTTAAAAAGGTAAATCTGTGGAAAGTGCACTACATGACGTGGTTAACGCACTAGAAAGAACTCCCGAAGGGAATGCATTCTTAGTGCCTTCCTTGATATAGAGGGAGCTTTCAATAACGTCAACACCGAGACAATAATGAAAGCATCAAAAGAAGAGAGGGTGGACTGTACTACCATTAAATGGGTGATAGAGATGCTGCAAAGCAGATGCCGCGCTCAAAGAACTATCTAAGTGGGCAGAGCAGAATGGTTTAGGAGTAAATCTAGAGAAGACTGAATCGGTGCTGTTCACAAGGAAGTATAAAATAGAGAAATTCGCACTGCCAAAAATGAGAGGACAAGAAATGGTACTCTAAAGAGGCAAAATATCTCGGAATCACCCTAGACTCTAAACTTTCCTGGAAAAGGAACATAAAAGAAAGGATGAAAAAGGGATAAATGCGTTTTACACTTGCAAGAATCTGTTTGGAAAGAGATGGGGTCTGCAACCGTATATCATACGCTAGATGTATACAATGATTGTAATACCGGTCATCACTTACAGAGCCTTAGTTTGGTGGAAAGCCATAAATAAGGTTACAAACTCTTAAATGCTCACCAAAGTGCAGAGGATGGCCGTACTAGGCACAACAGGAGCAATGAGAAGCACACCGCAGGCGGCATGAGAATCAATATTGAGTCTACAACCAATAGACTTGTTCATGAAGGGAATAGCCGCAAAAGGAGCCCTAAGATTAAGAAGCTCTGATTTGTGGAAACAAGCCAATTATAGACACACTTTGATAAATAAGGAGATAAGCTAGCTTGACGGAAACCTGTCCGACAAGCTGACACAGCAGACGGACTACATGGTACCTCAGCTAAGCTTTGAAGGGAATATAGAAATATGTATCCTAACAAAAGAAGATTGGAATCAAAACTCAATCATTCATGAGAATGAGATGACGATCTTTACTGATGAGTCAAAGACGCCTGAAGGAACAGAAGCAGGGATCTTCTCAGAAAAGCTGGAAATTGAAGAGTCATATAGACTGAAAAACGATTGCAGCATCTTACAAGCTGAAATCCTTGCAGTAGAAAAAGCAGCCAGGATACTGGAAATGAAAGGTAAAAGACCAGAGAATGTCACAATCTACTCGGATAGCCAAGCAGCTTTAAAAACTTTTGCAGCGGAAAGGATAAAATGTAGGACAGTGATGAGTTGTCGCGAGGCACTTTCATGGATTCGCAATGACAAAGTTAGCCTCTACTGGGTACCCGAACACTGTAAGGTGCAAGGGAACATAAAGGCAGATGAACTAGCAAAGATCGGCGCGAATAAATGCGAGGCAGAAGCAGCGAGACATCCCATGCCGCTGACAGAATCAATAAAGGCAGCTATAAATACAACTTTAAAAATGGAACATAACAGATGATGGAATATCCGCGACGACTGCCGTACGTCACGAGCAATGTAGTCTCGGGTAAATGAAGTCAAAACAGAAGAAATGCTTAAGCTTAAAAAGATCTCACTCAAACTACTCACAGGCATCACAGGACACTGTGCCAGCGGAGTGAGACTCCAAAGATGGGGCAAAATCGATTCCTGTAGGGAACGTAACAAGTAAGAAGAAACGATTACACATCTGATCTGCCACTGCTCAGCGTTCGAAAGCGAAAGGTTCAGGTACCTGGGCTGCAGCTATCTAGAAGTGCTGGAGGAAGCAGCGGATGTGGAAATCAGTAGATTACTGAGCTTTGTGAAATACATGAAATGTATGAAATGCTTTAGCAAAGAACAAAAATAAGGTTAGCTCTACTAGACCAAGGGCATCGCAATGGGCCACAGGCCACCACGCGGAAAAAGACCGGTTTCTAAGGCCCCTCAACCTAACCTTACCTAAGGGGCTAACCATGCTTTGAAAAACTCCAGTATTTTCCAAGTCCAATATTACACTAGAAGCACTAGGAACAATATATCTAGTAAAATTTAAAAATAATGAAAAATTATTTAGAAGGTACGTAAATGATCGTATGTTACTGATAAAAAGAAAGAACATAAAAACATTTTAATGACCGCAAGTATTGGATTAAATTTACAATAGAAAAAGAGAATGATAATCGTATCTTTTTTGTGGACTGGGGAATAATATATGAGAATAACATTATTGAATGAAGGCTCTAGGCATTATATCTGCCAATTTTACAATTAGTAAGTTCTTTATTGATGTATATGAACTTTATTAATCATATGAGAAGGTCTATTGGTGTCTAAGATGACAAAGAAGACTAACAAGGAGAGTTTTCCTAGAAAAACCTCTGGAAAACGAATTTGGCTAAGACTGCAAGATATGATTTTTTAATGGAAAAGATAAACTCATGGTTTTTTTGTCTGTTAGACGGAAGAGACAAAGGTATAGACATTTTTCCGAAAATATGGTGAAATAAATATGGTGCTTATAAGAACTTAAATAATTAAAGAACTATAACTCTTCTAAAAAAAATGCACACAAGATTGAAGGAAGAATAAAAAATCTTATCCGATTCAAGGGTTCTTACGTCCCAAAGCGCTCTGTTTTCTACCTTTTTATTTTTTTGTATATTATTATAATTTGTATTTTTATTTAATTTTATTTTCTTATTTTTCATTATTATTTGTTATATTTTTTATTATTTTGCTTAAAAATTTTACTATTAAATATTTTTCGTTTCAATTTTAATTTATTTCTTATTATATTAAATTCATTTATTTATTTAATTATTTATTTGCTTTCAAATTAATTATTTCTTTTATAAATATATTTCATTCTTTTTAAGGAATTATAATTATTTAGTTATATTTTAATTTCTATTTAATTATTATATTAAATTTATTACCTTTATAAAGGCATACTAAACGCGTGACCTATATACAAGGTTGTATATAGGTCAACGCACAGCTGGCTCACAGTGCGCGAGACAACCTCACAGCGCGCTTACTATGTCTTAATATTTAGGCATATAAGAGCGAGCGAGACGGAGAAATAAAACTCCGAAACTTCGTAAAGCCTGTAAGCACGCGCAACTTTAAAAGCTCCCCACCATTGTAAGAGAGATGGAGAGAAGCTCTGCGCGTATAAAAGTACGAGTCTCGCGCGCCTTATTCTTGAATCGACTCTGACGGGTAAAACATAGGGACATACAAACGTTTAGGCTTAACGCCCTTTGTTTACCTAAGTTGAGATTAAATTAAAAATTTGATTTAATTTCTTTCTTGACCGTAGAATACTTTGGCTTAGCAAGAGAAGCAATTGGGGCATACAAGCGCTTAAGCTTAACGCCCTTTGTTTCTTAAGAGCAGGCCGGATTCGCTGTCCTTGTCTAATTGGCATTTTTGTTATTTACTCAAGTATTAATCGGTGTATCTGCAAATTGAAGGTTAAGCGCAATAGATATTATTATTACAAATATTTATGCACAAGAAAAAAATAATCTATCGCTTTGTTTTTGAGTAAAGTAAGGAACGCGAAAATATTATAAACATAATCTTTTACTTCGGCGTTTCTTACTTTTCTCAAAAACAAATAGGTAGATTTTTTTTTTCTTGTGCATAGATATTCATAATAATAATATCTATTGCGATCAACCTTTATTTTGAAGATACACCGATTAATACTTGAGTAAATAACAAACAACTCAATTGTTACTCGGTCGGTATCAGGTTCTACTCCGGCCTGCCGTTAAAGCCAAAATTAAAAATAAAACTTAATTTTTTTAAACCGATAACAATTGGGACATATAAGCGCCTAAGCTTAACGCCCTTTGTTATCTAAGATTTTTATTAAAAAAAGAAATTTAAATTGAGCTATATTGACTCTGGGGACATACAAGCGCTCTAGGCTTAACCCCCCAGGTTAATATTAAGAGCTATCAAATAAAATGAAATAAATTGAGCTTACGTCTTTAAAGGGCTTCTCTTTTTCTCTCACCGGAGAGTTTTCTTTTTTTGTTTTGTAATTACATACATATATATTTTTGCTTAAAATAAAAGAGTATTCAATATAATATATATTTCCTTTTATTACTAATGATAAATATATTTTATACTAACAAAGGAAACATCCAGCTTTATAAATAAGCTGGCGTTTCACTAACAAAATATTTAACAGCTACCCTTCAATCTGGCCTATTGCCCGAACGGAGCTTGTGTAGTTTGTTAAAAAAGAGACCTAGCAGCTACACTCCAATCCGGTCTACTGCCCGAACGGAGCTTTTTGTAGTTTGCTAGTAAAGTATTTAATAGCTACCCTCCAATCTGGCCCACTGCTCGAACGGAGCTTGCGTAGTTTATTAAATTCATTTAAGGAAATTATACAAATTGCGTACACAAAATTAAAAATCTATCGCGTTTATATTATACGGTAATTAATCCAGCATCAAATTTGGACCATAATTTATTTTTTCTAAAAAGTAACTATTACCCACTTGGGTACGTTACAGGGTTACAAATGAATAAAATATGTTAGTGAAATGGTATAGAAAATTCATCATCTGTTATATGTTCAATATGCTCTAAGCATTTAACTTGTACTTCCTTCTATCTCCTATAGAATTTTTTGTAAATGTTTTAGTTTTTGGGTTATTTACTCTAGCGGAGAAAAATAAATAAAGACAATTAAAGAAATCTGAATGTGGTCGAATAAAACAGGATAAAACAGAAGACAACAGAAATAAAATGAAGAAAAGTGGCTGGATTTAACCTTAAGACAACAGTTATTTACAGTTTTCTTCTGTTATCGACAGTTGTATTCATTAAATATACCATTTTTTTGTTAAAAATTATAATCAACCAAAAAGAAAACAGTTATATTCAGTTTTCTTCTGTATTAAACTATTATAAACAGTTTTCTACAGATATCAATAAATATTTTGCAGCTATCAATAAATGTAACTGTTCAAAATTGAAGGAAACTGTAAATAATTGTTGTTTTAAGTATCAATCCAGCCACTTTTCTACAGTTAATAACTGTCTTCTTCAGTTTTATTCATATATCTACATTTTTTCCCTCCAATGTAAGATCTTAAATGCGCTTTTTATCACTATATTTTCATAAAAAATATCTACTCTTTATCTCTGAAACTTAATGGATTGAGAGAAAATATGCATTCATTTTTTTTCTTGGATGTACTTTTAATTTTATGAAAATATTTTCAAAAATACTTCCTTAATCTTCAAATTTATATTTTACTGGTTCAAAATTTAATATAAATATATGTTACTGCTTACTTTTTAATAAGTGATATTAGCTATTTTAAATGTATAAAGAGAAAATTAAATTTTTATTCATGAATCTATATTGTACATATAAGTTAAAAAACAGATGATTCACGCACAAATCGAGATTGACAAAGAAGTTCAAGTGGGTGGATCACCTGTACCACGCATGTGTTGCGTATACTATTTTTTAGCTACGCTTGGGTGACAATTAAACGAGTAACTAAAAACAAAAGAAGTAATAAATCATAAATATTTGCAACTACATTTTTAATACAATAAGCAATTTTATGATTGCAAACAGAAACTTTAATTCATATTTACTCATAAAGCTACTTCTGATTTATGCAAAATTTAACCGTACAATTAATAAAATTCGAATTAAATAGCTCTTATTATGAAGATTTTTTTAATCAATTATTATTTTTTATTCATTCAGAATAATTTTCAATTTCTATAAGATGTAAATAATAGAGATTTACGAAATTTTTAAACGATCTTATTATGAAATATTTTCATATAAATATAATCAGAGTAAATATACAAATTAATTGTAAAAATGAAAAAATCTTGATATAGCTGTTTTCTAACATTTACTTTTTAATCCTACACAGTTAACATGTCTTTGCGTTATTGAAATTACGCGTGGTTAAGAAGAAGATGCATAAACAAAATATAACTATAAAAACACAAAAATATCAAAGGCACATGATTTTTTTTTTTTTCATCTTCAATATACTTTCAATTGTAGAATAAAGTTTCAACCGCAATTGAAAATAATTTTTCTTTATATCTTGGCCGGAAATTCGGGTTTCTATTAGATCAACAAACAAACAAACTAAGAATTTTGGCTGGGTAGGGCGACATCTATCGCAACTAACGCAGCACTAATGTTTCAACGCAGAAATTTTTTGCCAGCGCAGTAAGGTTAATAGCAACAGCTGTTGTTACTATAGCCTTATGCGAAGTTCTAAAACGTGAATTCTAAAATGTGAATACACGCGATGTATTTACATATGCATATAAATCTGTTTAATATTTTTCTTCTCGATTTTTTATATCGATGCCGTGTCGTATGTGTAAATTTTTATACATAATACATTTTTATGAAATGCATTATGTATAATGTATTGACAACGATGTTTAAGTAGTGTTTTAATGTTTTGATTCGTAATTAATATTTGAAATAAGTTTATGTTTATAATTTATATTTTTTATAAATATTTAGATTTGTCATTCGTTTTTTTAAAAGTCTTTCATTGATTAGATTTTTTGCGTGTATGCGTCATTGTGCAATTGACCGTAGCTTTATTTGTATTTGTTTTTAGATTTATCATTTGTATTTTTCGGTGAATCGTTGAATTTTCTTTAGAGCTGGCCTGCAGATGGCGTGTGAACCAATCAAAAAGTAAAGTCATGGCCACGCGCTGTCGTCAGCTGATGCATCCAGACGTATATTTTTTCAGATTTATTATTATTGAGAGAAGCGAATTTTTGGTCAGCTATGCAAGTAGATAAGCTATAGGCATACTGGCTCAGGTTCCTTCTGGATCACCCCCTCTCTCCTCAAAGTGATCTAGAATGTAATGTGTGTATAAGCCCATAAGAGTATCCCCTTCTTCGAGTGATTTTTTGAATTTTGGTTTTTATTTACGCCCACCCTTCCCTGCTCCATGTGATCGAGAATGTAATGTGTGTATAAGCCCATAAGAGTATCCCCTTCTTCGAATGATTTTTTGAATTTTGGTTTTTATTAACGCCCACCCTTCCCTACTCCGTGTGATCGAGAATCCGATGTGTGTATAAGCACATAAGAGTATCCCCTTCTCCGTGTGATTTTTTGAATTTCAGTATTTTGTTCACGCCCACCCTTCCCTACTCCATGTGATTTAGAATCCAATATGTGTATAAACCCATAAGAGTTACCTTTTTTTGTTTGATTTGTAGGTGGCCCCATACCGTAGGGAGTCCCAAGATGTTTTTTCTTTGAAAGATTAATGTTTACGATTGCATGTTTTCCTTTTTTTCATCTCTATGACTTTTTTTTCTTTAAGCCACCTTCTTTTGATCGATAGATATTTTTCCTTTGGTCAAGGAATATTTTTCCTTATCTTTTACAAATAAGAGTTCTCTTTTTTTTTAAACAAGATGAAAAAAGATAGCTGACCCTTATAATAAATTTTTTTCTCAAAAAAGATTTTCTTTCAAAAAGATAAAGACAGTATTATATCTTAAAGGTTGCATGATTCATTATTTTCATGCACCTGCGACTCAAAAAAGAACACACACAGTGTACTGCATTAAGAGAAAGGACATTCTTTTCCTTCTCTCCTAAAAGCAGGTTAATTTTTGTGCAACGTTCAAGAAAATGCATAGTGGGCAGCGCTACAAAAAAAGACTCTCCATCCGCCGAAAAAACTTTATGTTTGCTAGTGACCCTTTCGCTTCCCCGCAGCGCCACTTAGTCGGCGCAATCAGTGTGCTGAAAATGGACTCTGATTACTCCGATAATCTTAATGCAAAGACTCTCCATCCATAGAAAAATTTTACGTTTGCTAGTGACCCTTTCTCTTTCGCTTCCCCGCAGCGCCACTTAGTCGGTACAGTCAGTGTGCCAAAAACGGACTCTGATTGCTCCGATAATCTTAATGCAATCGGCGCTTTACGCAACGCTGAAGCATACATGCGGCGCCTAATGTCTTTGAGTGCAGGTATACACAAAAAAACCTCGGTCTCGTCATTGTTTTACCACTGCATGTTTTTTTCTTTTTCATCTTTATGACACTTTCTTTAACCCACATGCTTCTGATCGATAGATATTTTCTCTTTGGTCACTTTCACATTACTTTACTATTCAAAGTCACTTTCTGCTTGTTCTGATAATCTTAATGCAATCGGCGCTTTACGCAACGCTGAAGGATACATGCGGCTCCTAATGTCTTTGAGTGCAGGTATACACAGAAAACCCTCGGTCTCGTCATTGTTTTACCACTGCATGTTTTTTCTTTTTCATCTCTATGACAGTTTCTTTAACCCACATGCTTCTGATCGATAGATATTTTCCCTTTGGTCACTTTCACATTACTTTACTATTTAAAGTCACTTGTTTTCATTTTGTTGGAAAGAGACCTTTTTTTCCTTTTCGTAAAAATATGTTTTCTTTTACTGAGAAAAGAAACTTTGTTTTGGTTTTCATGTTTATAATCTTACAATCTTTTTTCTTTCAAAATTGAAACTTTTATTGTGCCCATTCTATATCCATGTATTAAGTTAAAATAAGGTTATTGGTGAATTTTTTTCTTTTCAGAAAAGGTTTTCTTGACAGGTTTATATTTTTGAAAGTCACCACTTATCTTATTTTATCTTTTTTTTAAGAAAAAAAGGTCTTTTACTCTTTTCCTAAAACGATATATCGGTCATTTAATTTTGAAAACGAAGCCCTTTACGAATGCATTCTTTTTAGATAGAAAAGAGGGCGTGGAAAATACTTTGAGGATTGTCAAAAAATTTTTTCCGCAGGTAGGTAATTTTCGTAAATTTTTTTGTATAAATACTGTGCTGCATGCAATGTTCAGTATTCAGTCTCTCAAGCTTCCTAAAGCAAGATTGAAAAATTTAAGTTTCGATTTAAATCGTATTTAAAAAAAATAAAAAATGGCAAACGGAAAAAAAATCAAGAAAACAAAACTAGTGCGAGCCTCAAAATAATGAGGGCTAGAATCCAATGGTTAATGAGGAACGGCTCGTTGATCTTGTTGATGCTTGATCACGTCACATGGGCGATGGATGCAATAACATCGTGTGAGTAATATTTGATAATTTTTTTCTTTTTTCATAGTTAATAGTTTTTTATATATTATTTCAATAATTAATTATTTTTGTTTTCTTTTTTTTAGTGCCACCGATGCCGCAGTCTGCTTCAATGCAGCAATTCTATCAAGGCTTCGAAAATATGGAAACACCGAGGGCAAGCCCGAAGCGCTCGAGAAAAAGATCATCGAGCTCGAGTTCGAGTTCAAGTTCGAGTACCAGTGGAACGTCATCGAGTTGCTCTTCATGCAGAGCAACGCCCAAGAAAGTTCCCAGAGTCAACAACGAGGATGTAAGAACTCCTCTTCGAGAGAACTCGCCGCAACCAGGGCCCTCGGGCACAAGTAAGTTAAAAAACAAAAAATATTTCATTAAAATATAAAAAGAAAAAGATTAAAATATTTATTCTTTCTGTTTCAGGATCACAACTTCGGGAGAAGTCTCCGCAACCAGGACCCTCGGGTACAAGTAAGTTGAAAAAAAAACAAAAAATATTTCATTGAAAAAATAAAAAAAAAGAAAAAAGTTTAAAATATTAATTTTTTTTTGAAAATAATAATTTTATCTAAATAAATAATTAATTTTTTTTTTCCTTTTTTCAGAAGAGAATGGCAGCGCTACTATCCAGGAGAATAGACCTCCTCCTGCAAGACGAATCTTGCAGCTTAAACATTCAGGGAAAAAGATTGTGATGAATACAAGGCTTCCTAAGTCTAACCAGGAGAATGAGAATGCCAGATTCCCTAAATCAACGCAGGAGGATGAGGGAACAGTTTCGTCATGCAGTGAACTCATGATAACAGAAGACATCACATATCTTGATTGAAAAATAAATTTATGTACATGTATTTTTTATATAAATATAAAAAAGAATTTTTGTAACTGGCGGAAAAATATGTAATAAAAATTTTAATTCAATAAAAAAAAAAATAATAATAGTTCATAAAATCTTAATCTCGCTTATTTGATGAGCCTTCCTATATATATGTAATATAATCTATTTTATAAAAAAAAATTTTTTTTCACTTAAATAAATTATTATAATTAAAAATAGTAGTTGGTTTTGGGAATATTAAATTAAATTATAATAATCGTTGATAAAATTTTTATTTTTTTTAAATCACATATAATTATTTTTTTCATTTTAGAAATACAATTATTTTTTTCATTTTAGAAATACAATTATTTTTTCATTTTAGAAATACAATTATTATAGTATTTTAATAAGATAATAATAAAAAAATTTTAAAAATTTTATTCATTTGCAAAATATAAACATGTACATTTCATTTTTTTGTTTTGTTTAAAATAATTATCAACCTCATCTTTATCATTAATATTTAAGTAATTTCGTAGCCATGCTCGTATAGCAATCGTATTATTGACTGCACACACGGGTCTTTTTCTTCTTACACAGAAAACGTGGTTCAAGCAGAAGTGGTGCTTATCACCTATTATTCCTTCTAATGCTGGACAGCCGAAATCTTCAACATTTGAAATTGACCTGCAAATAAAATAAACAGAATAATTAAACTATAATATAAAAGTATAAGAAAAGTATTAAAAAGTATGAAAAAAAGTATTAAAAAGTATGAAAAAAGTATTAAAAAGTATGAGAAAAGTATGAAAAAGTATAAAAAGTATAAAAAAAAGTATAAAAAAGTATAAAAAAGTATAAAAAAAGTATGAAAAAGTATAAAAAAAGTATAAAAAAGTATAAAAAAGTATAAAAAAGTATGAAAAGTATTAAGAAAATGATTATTTTGAATATAAAAAATTTAAATATATTTTTACTTACACACTTGGTAAAAGATTTTTCAACCATTGCACTTTCTGCTCTCCTTTGACAAATAATTTTTTGATTCCTTGCGAGCAGATTTGGAAAACACGTTGTAGACGATGATATGGAATATCTCCAAAATTCCATGCTATACCGTGATGGAACCTTTCCACCCACTGAGCCATGCATTTTTCTTCTGTATTTAGTTCCTCCCATGTAATTGGAGATTTGAAAACATAGACTGTAGGTAAAGCTGTTTTTCTAAAATTGAGGAAACTAACTTCTTTGAAAATAAAAGAATCCTCTGATATTCTTTGAAATCCTTGAATATCACATATATAAATGCTTTCTTCTTCCGCAGACTGCATGATATAATTTTTGAACAGCATATCGTAATCACGAGTTCTAGCCATCTCGTAGCGTTGGATGTTTCAGTATGAATTAATATCGGGAAATGAGAATAGAAAATTTTCAAATCGTAAGTTTATGTCAAGCAATTCCCCTCTTACTTTTTTAAGATTGGACGATGGAAAATAGCTCAGTTTTCACTGGTTAAACTAAAAGATGATAGTCACTCCCCCTCTAACTTTTTAAGATTGGACGATGGAAAATCGCTCAATCCTCATTGGTTAAAACTAAGAAATGATTCTGATAGGTTAAAAAAGGTAAAAAATTCATCCCTACCCGTGAAAACCTCTCTTTTTCTGAAAAACTTGCACTCCGTTTTACTATTGGTTAGTTAATTGAATTTTCTATCTCTCCTTTTGTTAACTTACCTTTAAAAAGGACTGAAGGTTTCTGGATGAGCATACTTCGTCAGAGGAGTCGTGAGTGTACATAGTCATCGGGACTAAACTTTACCAATCGTGAAAGTTTGTGTTTGTGAAAGGTTATTTTAAATAAAAAGAAAAAAAAATGTCTTCAATTAATTTCTTTGAACGTCTTGTGCAACTACTCCGTGATGCTTTGCAAAATGTAAATGAACTGAACAATACCGATCTCCATTATTGGATAGATATGTGCAATGGTAGTTTAGAGAAATTAAATGAAAAAATTGTCAATTCTGATCTTACAAGAGGAGAAAAGCAGAGATGTCAAACTTGTGTGTTACATCTTTCGGGTATTCAAGTTCAATTTGAACATCATCTTCAACGAGGAGGTGGTCTAAAATCTGAAGAAATAGAAGCTTCTGTTGAATGGCGAGATGTGCAGTCAGCTTTCGAAAACAGAATTAGAACTGGCGTAGTGGTAAATATAAATCATGTGGATATTTTAAGTTTTTTAAACGACGCCCAAGAACTCTTTAAAGTACATGTACAGTCATGCTTAGAAGAATATAGTGCTCTCAAAGTGAATTCAGATTTCACCGCAGAATTTTCTATACAGAAAAGTAGTGAAGAATTGACAGATATTAAATATTTTACAACCACAAGTACTTCAATTTTCATGTCAACGAATCTAGAAGAATGGTTCAAAATAAATATCAAAGATTCTATTTTGACACAGATAGAAGAATTTCAGGAAAAAGATTCTGGCTGGGCTCTAAAAAGCATTATAAGTCTGAGTATAAATATGAAAAAATATTCTCCGATCAAGGGCAGTTCGTACATTCCTTTACCACCTTTTATACAAAAGAAAAAAGCATGTGTCAATGTTCGTAACAATGACAATCAATGTTTCAAGTATGCTATCCTCTCAGCAATATATCCAAGTGAAACTAATACTAATAGAGTTAATCAATATAGCATGCATGAGAACAAGTTGAAATTTAATAACATAGAATTTCCAGTGACACTTAAAAATGTTCCAAAATTTGAAGAACTGAATAATATTTCAGTAAATGTGTACATGTTGAAGAAGTTTGGACAAAAGTTTGAAGTATCACCTTGCCACATTACATCGGATAAAAAGGAAAAGCATGTCAATCTACTCATCATCCAAGACTTTTACATCGATGAGTATGAAAAAGATAATCATTCTGATGATATTAGTTTACCCAAATACCACTAAGTTTGGATAAAGAATATGTCTCGTCTTCTG
The DNA here is from genome assembly GCA_017163975.1 of Anastatus disparis. NCBI lineage: Eukaryota > Metazoa > Arthropoda > Insecta > Hymenoptera > Eupelmidae > Anastatus > Anastatus disparis. The sequence goes on along the minus strand of JAFFSR010000050.1, from coordinate 733,237 downwards.
AAATCTCAACTATCTAAGACACATGTAAAATCATTCCATTGTGAAAGATGTTTACAAGTCTTTTATAATGAAGAAAGATTGCAAGTTCATGAAAATGATTGTAAGAATTTGAATTATTGTCGAATTAATCTACCTGACTCGCAGAACAACATTCTGAAATTTGAAGATTATTATAAAAGCGAAAAAGTTCCTTTTATTGTTTATGCTGATTTTGAATGTTTACTGAAGCCTACAATGAATGAGATTGCCTTCCAACTTCATGAAGCATATAGCATAGGATATTATATAAAATGTAGCTTTGATGACAGTTTATCTTTTTATAAGTCATATAGAAAAAATATCGAAGATGGACAGACTCCTGCACAATGGTTTGTTCAAGAATTAAAATCAATCAGTGAGGAAATTGATAAACTCTACAAGAATCCGAAACCATTAAAACTTACGGATTTAGAAGAATTATCTTTCCAAAGGTCAACCATTTGTCACATATGCCGAAAACTAATCCGTGATGAAGAACTCGCAGTACGAGATCACTGTCATCTCACAGGACGGTAAGATATTAATTATAGTTATATTTCAATGAAAAAAAAAATTTACTTTATCATGCAAATTTTTTTAAAATATCTATTTTTTTTACATTAGTTTCAGAGGTGCAGCACATAATTCATGTAATTTGAATTACAAGTATTCAAAATTTATTCCTGTGGTTTTTCATAACCTCAATTACGATACACACTTCATTTTGAAAGAGATAGCCACATCTTCATTGATGGGAGGACGAGTTACGCTATTGCCATATAATAAGGAAAAATATATTTCTTTTACAAAATACATAGATGGCAGTGACCTAAGTTTTAGATTCATAGATTCTTGGCGTTTTCTTCCTTCGTCATTAGAAAAACTTGCATCATACTTGGAAAATGTGCCGATATTGATAAAAGAGTTTCGAACTGATGGTTTTACAGATGAGAAAATTGATTTTCTCAAACGTAAAGGTATATTTCCATATGATTTTGTAGATGGATTGGATAAATTATTAGTTACGAAATTGCCAGAGAAAAATCAGTTTTATAACCAACTCACCGATTCTTATATTGCTGATGAAGACTATAAGCATGCTATTCAAGTCTGGAGTAAGTTCAATATAAGGACATTAGGCGAGTATTCGGATTTATACTTAAAAACAGATGTTTTACTATTGGCGGATGTATTTGAAAGTTTTCGAGAAACATCTCTCAAAGCTTACGGTTTATGTCCAGCTCACTTTTATACGTCTCCAGGCTTGACATTTTCAGCAGCGCTAAAAATGACGAAGGTAGAACTGGAGCTTCTTACAGATATAGATATGTTGATGTTCATTGAAGCAGGTATTCGGGGAGGAATAAGTCAATGCTGTAATCGCTATGCCAAGGCGAACAATCCATATATGGGCTCTCCGTATGATGAAAAACAGAAAATGAAAACACTTATGTACTTTGATATTAATAATCTTTATGGATGGGCAATGGTTCAATATTTGCCAGTCGGAAAATTCAAATGGGTAGAATATGAGACGAATTCAAACTTTTACAACGCACCGCCAGATTCAGTTATTGGATATATTGCTGAAGTAGATTTGGAGTATCCTGAGGAAATACACGATGCACATCGAGATTTTCCATTCTGCGCAGAGCATAGTGCGCCACATGGCTCGAAACAAAAGAAACTTCTCACTACTTTGAAGAACAAGGAGAGATATGTTATTTACTATCGAACACTCAGACAAGTGTTGGAAAATGGACTTCGACTGAAAAAGTGCATAGAATTTTAAGTTTTGAGCAAAAGGCATGGCTTAAACCTTATGTGGAATTGAATACTCAAAAAAGAATGCAGGCTAAGAACGAATTTGAAAAACTTTTTTATAAATTGTTAATCAATGCTGTCTATGGAAAGTGCATTGAGCGAGAGCGGTCTCGAGTTGATGTCCGATTGGTAAATAAATTTACTGGTAGATATGGAGCAGAAGCACGCATAGCTCTACCAAATTTTCACAGCTGTGCTATTTTTGATGAAAATTTAGTTGCCATTCAAATGAAGAGAACGAGCATCACAATCAAGAAACCAATTTATGTTGGATTTTGCATTTTAGAATTATCAAAAACATTAGTTTATGATTTTCATTATTCGTATATGAAAAAGCGAGTTGGAGACAAATGCAAACTTTTGTATACTGATACTGATAGTCTCATATACGAAGTTGAGGATGTTGACATGTACAAAATAATGAAAGAGGACATACATAAATTTGATACTTCCGATTATGAAGAAAATAATCCGTTCGAAATTCCTCGAGTTAATAAGAAAGTTCCGGGTTTGATGAAAGACGAATGTAATGGTAAGATAATGACAGAATTTATAGGATTACGAAGCAAAATGTATAGTATTTCAATCGATGGAGGAGAAGTTATAAAGAAAGCCAAAGGTATAAAGTCCAGTGTTGTTAAAAAATCAATTACTTTTGAGGATTACCGAAGCTGTCTTCAGGATCTCACTATTATATACCGTGAACAGTGCAATATCCGTTCAAAATTGCATACTGTGCATACTGAAAAACAGAGAAAAATTGCTCTAAGTCCTCACGATGATAAGAGATTTTTATTGCCTGATAGTACAGATACTTTACCTTGGGGACATTATAAAATTGAAGAAATACAGATGGCGCAAGCTGCACTTGAAGTAGAGAGGGAACATGCAAGAAAAATGGCTGCTGAAAAAAAGAAAAAGAGTGGGAGGTAGAAATGAGGAGGGAGATACACGAGTGGAGATGGATGCTACAGAGAATGAAAGAGAGAGGGAAATCGAGAGAAGGGATGAAGCCACCAATGAAAATAGTGCAGAGCGAGTGGGGATGTCACTTTATGAAGGCGAGCAAATTATCATTGAGTATGATGTGTTAGAGGAGTTCATGAATGACTGGCATCCATCAATGGAGGGGCAAGTTCCCAGGAAGGAGAAAAAAAGGATATATTACGAGTAGCAATGGAAAGGGCAGACATCGAAGTGGGGAATGGGCTATATCAACCAATGGACCACAATGAGGAGCGCATTCAAGTAATCGAAGAGCTTGAGGACGATCAACCTTGCACAAAGAAATCTAAAATCGACTAACTTTTTAAGTAAGTTACAATTTATTTTTTTTTACCAAAAAACATTATTTTTTTCCATCAAAATTTTTTTCTAACAGAAATTTTTAATTTTTTTTACTTTTTCTTGTTTTCAGAATGGATTTATCTGCACTAAACAAGATTGCTGGAAGCGACTTCCTGCCAAGGAAGAAAGTCACAGACTTAGAAAAAGACCAGCAGTACATGGTGACTTCACTGAAACAAGTCAAGACAAGATTTGGAACCAAGGTCGTAGCAGATTTCGACCAAAGCTTCCAAGTCTTCTTACCAGAAAAGATTTCATCTGCAATCTTAAAAGATGAAGAATTTTTCTACAATCTCTGTGATAATGCAAATAAACTGCGTTTGATTGCAATATACCTGGGAGGATCTTCTTTTAAATTCGATCAGGCTTAAAATAAATAAAAATATACTCGTCAAATTATTTTTCAAACTATTTATTGTAAATTGTACATAATAAGAATACATGAATAAATGAAAATTATTAAACATTATATAATTGTTTTTATTTATCACCACCATTTATAATTATTATATTTATATTGAATCATAAAAAGAAAATTTTAATAATAAAAATATTTTATATATAACTTAAATTAATGAACATAATGAAATTAAATTTTTTTCTTTTATTTATTTCACTGAAATACGTGGTAAAATACATCTTAGCTTATTCAAATAATCTCATTTTTATCTATCCAACTATTATGCTTGCTATTTAGACCTAACCACTTAACATATACACGTTTACCACTTTTCTTTAAAACTTTTTCTACCAAATAAATTTCTGGATACATAGTCTTTTGAATTTCCGTTTCATAAAAGCCGCCGGAGACTGGTTCATCATAATAATCTTTGACGTGGTAAGTTATGGGATTGGTTTTTACAACTCTTGTTATTGTGAAAATTTCAGTTGACCAATTTGGTGTATAACCTTTTTCAAAAACTTGTTTTATCTTACTTATTCGCACTTTATCTCCTACTTTGAATTTTGGTTTTTTACAGGTCTTTTTTCAGTTGGGTAATTTTTCTTGATTTCTTTTTCATTTACCTTCGTAACGTTTTCAGGCTCGATTCCTATTGTCCGATGTTTTCTTGAATTGTATGCTTTCACTAACTCAGGCAGAATATCCAACCATTTATAACTTCCTTGTTTGCTGAATTCTAACCACATTGCATTTTTTAAAGTTTTATTAAAGCGTTCACATATGCTTGCATGAAGATTACTATGTGAAGAGTAGTGATTTATCTTGTACTTTTTCATAAGATTCTGAAAGTTTGAATTGTAGAATTCTTTTCCTTGGTCAGTTTGTAAATTCGATGGCACCCGTTCTTGTTTTAATATTGACTTCATAGCTAGAGTAACATCATTGCCACTCTTCGATTTGACTGGTACAGCCCATGCATACTTTGAAAATATATCTATGACAGTTAGTAAGTAGCGAAAACCTTTGTTTTCCTTGAAATAAGGTATCATTTCTACAAGGTCAGCTTGCCAAGTCTCATCTAATCCGCGTATGTCATATTTTCTTCGCTTGTACCTTCGACGTGCTGGCTTGTGTAGCTCTTCAACTACTCTTTGACGTTCCATCTTAAACTTCAACTTTAGCAATATCCGATCGTCTGTTCATTTCTTTAATTATATATTCAATACTTGCAAAATTTCGTTGAGTCATATCATAGACATAAGTTAATTTTTCGTCTATTTCTGCTTTATATATTTACACTTTGTTCTCATATTCTTGTATAGCTTTAGCAACTTCTATAATTTTAGAAGATAAGTAATCAACTTCTTTCTGTAGGATATTATTTAGTGAATTCAAACTAATGGCATCATTTGGATCATTAGCCTCTCCAATATTGCAAAGCCGCTCATTTTCTAAATCAAAATCACCATCTGATGTAACATTGAATCCAATACCTCGAGGACCACGACTCACTTGCGAGCCCTCAAGTTTTCTTCCAAACACATCGAGACTCATGATACTACTATTGATTTGAAAATTGTGTACGTCAATATATATGCCCAGCTTCACGTAGTTCCTCTATGATTGATTGGATTTCATTGTTGTGATTATTATTTCCAGCAGATCGTTCGGCTATCAATAATCGCAGTCTTTCGACAAGCTCATTCGGATCATCCCAGTAGACTAGATCTATGGAAGTATTCTTTTTTGCTATTTTATATTTAGGTATGAGACCCCTCCGCTGGTAGACATTCTACTACGATCACTGCGGAACATTGGTGCTATGATTTTTGAATATTTTCTACTCTTCGAAGAGCGTATATTCTCACTTTTGCTATGTCTTTTTCTATGGGCATTTGTTGCTTCCAGGATAATGCGATAGTTCTTGCGATCTGTTGTACTCAAAAGATTATCATCTGGTCCTTTTTTGAAAAGCAATTCCATTAGACCATTGCTTTTAGGAAAACTTAAATCTTTCACTTTTATCATTTTATCATCAAATTGAATTTGTGAATCACCCATCATGTATACCCCACTGACTTTTCTCACTCCGTATATGTTATCGATTTTGCTGCGGCTTCCATTTAGCATTGATAAAAAGTCTGTCGGTTCAGTTTCTTTATGCGCAGATACAAATGGTGAATATATAGATTTGAATGATGAATTTGCAGAATTGAATGATGAATTCATCATTGTGCTATTTATCGGAGAAAAATCATCGCCATTAGAAGCATCATTATCAAACGCCGAACCCGAGTTATTAATATCGTTTACAATATAACTTGATTCATCAAATCTCAATCTTTTTTTGCAGATTTTCTGTTACTGTCTATGGCCTTAATGTGATTAGAACGTGACACACTTTCAGTTGTCGAATCGACAAGCTTTTCAAGAGGTGTAATAACTGGTTTTAAAGTATCACCAATAACCTTTTCAAAATCATCTCTCTCCTTTTTTAACAAAGAGTATTTTTTTTTAATAGCCTAGCGTGCTCGTAAGAGCTCGCTAAGAACACTTTTTTCTTTCTTAAAGTCAGGCATGCTGACAAGATGCTGTCTACAATCAAACTGCAAAGATTAAGATTTATACTTCCTTTTTAATGGCAAAACAGTCAAATCCTTTTCTATATCTACCATCATTCATTGCTCTATCTTTGTCAATAACAACAAATCCATACTTGTCATTCTTCCAGCATTCTGTACAAAGATTTCGAAATTCATTTAAAGTTAAGTCAGTATTCACATGGTCTTCATAGATATGTTTAAGATTAACATCATCTTGACGATAAATTACCATCAAATTAATATTGTCCCTGATGAGATGTTTCGGTATATGAGCATATGACTGACATAGATAAAAGCTATCTACACTTTTGTGTCTCCCCATACAGAAAAAAGCTCTGACGTTATTCTGCTTCTCACAAGCCACATCATCAAAAATCATAATTGAATTAGGTAGGGCTTCATCTGGAGACACTACAGATGCATGTTCACTGAACGGTAGATATGATATACCTTCAATTGGTTCTAAAACTTTTTGAAGAAATTGGTATTTCGGTTGATTTAAGGATTTAGAGTATACATACAAATTTTCAAATCTAAGACCATTAGGGTGTGTAATTAGAGCTAATAAACTATTAGTTTTTCCACAGTTCGATGGGCCACAAAATACTGCTCGTATATTATCTGGAAGTAACTCTCCATGTCGCTTTTTTCTTTTCGTTTTCTCAAAATCAAAGTTGCCGACGGGAAGTTTGACGTTCTGCTCAGTAAAATCCATGTTTACGTAACAAAGTCAAATCTAAGATTGACCTTTTCTAAATATAAACGCTTGTTTTATATTTTTGATCATCAGTTGTAAATCAACACTCGAAGAAAGATGCTCGTACACAAATCACAGAAGCACCCTAAGGGTAAAGGGTTACTTGATAAAGTAATCAATAACTTACCTATTGAAATGCATATTCCTGGAAATCAATATTGTGGTCCCGGAACAAAACTGAAAAAGCGTCTAAAAAGAGGTGATACAGGTATCAATCCACTTGATCAAGGATGCAAAGAACATGACATATCTTATTCTGATAAAAATGCTGATCGAAAAGTAGCTGACATGAAGCTCGCTGATAAAGCTTGGCAGCGTGTTAGAGCCAAAAATGCAAGTCTTAGCGAAAAAGCAACTGCTTTTGTTGTTGCAAATGCTATGAAATTAAAAGGAAAGACAGGAATGGGCGTAAAATTGAGTAAATTAGTAACTGCAAGTAAAAAATCATTAAAACCAAGTAAACATTCTCGCAAAGTTATACAGTCCGCTTTAAAAGGTGCACGTGAAGCTCTCAAGATCGTTGGCGGTAAGAAAAAAATTATCATTCCACGTATTCTACCTGTTCCATCAAAAATAGGTGGCGCTCTGCCTTTTCTCATACCATTGTTCGCAGCACTAAGTGCAACTGGTGCTCTGGCTGGAGGAGCTGCTGGAATAGCTAAAGCAGTAAATGAGGCTAAAGCTGCACAGAAAAATTATGAAGAAAGTAAGAGACATAATAAAACTATGGAAGCTATTGCTCTAGGAAAAGGTCTCTATCTTAAACCATATAAAACTGGAATGGGATTATTTATGAAACCTCATATCGGTAATGGTCAAGTTAAAAAAAAAAAACTTCGATTTAACTTTGCCAAATCGTGCACTGACTGACTATGATCTTATAAAGTATGCTCGTATGATGCAAATCCCATATTTTCGAGGTGTTTTCATGAGAAATAATCTACCTTCTGATGGCTTATGGCATAACGAATCTGCTATAGTTAACTTAGATGATTTTCAAAACAAAGGCACTCACTGGGTATGTTATCGAAAACGAGGTTCTGAAGTGATTTATTTTGATAGTTTTGGTGATCTTAAACCCCCTATAGATCTCATGTTATATTTTAACGTGGAAGAAGTGAAATACAACTATAAAAGATATCAAAATTTTGACTCATTTATTTGTGGACATCTTTGTCTTCAATTCTTGTGTGAAAGACTATAAAAGAAGAGTTTTCAGACAAGCAGGATCATTCTTTTTCAATCAGTCATGGAAGATAGTTTCACTTTGAGTCTTTCAGGTAAATCTCCTATCTTAGAAGCGCAATATTTTCCTTCAATAGAACTACCACAGCATAAGAATTTTGTTTTGGGTTTAGTTGAACTTTTAACATTCAACTCGATTCCCAATGTTGACGATTCGAATAATAAACTTCATATAAACGGAGAGAAGATTATTATTATTCCTACTGGCAGTTATGAAATTGATGCTATTAATCAATTTTTGCAAAAAGATTTGAAATCTAAAGACATCGAGTTTTCCTTGAAAGCTAACAACAATACTCTCAGAAGTGAAATTTATTGCAGCCATCAGATAGATCTTAGTCCTCGCGATTCAATAGGCAGTCTTCTCGGTTTCACTTGTCGCGTTCTTCATGAAGACATTCATCACAGCTCTGATTTACCTGTGAAGATATTGAAAATAAACGCACTCAGAGTAGAGTGTAATATTACTACAGGTGCTTACATCAACGACAAAAAAGTTCACACGATCCATGAGTTTTTCCCAAAAGTTCCTCCAGGATATAAAATCATAGAAGTTCCATCGCATGTCATATATTTACCACTCAATGTTAAGAGTATAGATCATCTTCAAATCCGAATCGTTGATCAAGACGGAAATTTAGTGAATTTCCGAGGAGAGGAAATTACTGTTAGACTTCATATAAAATCTGTATAATGGGAATCGTTTATAATTCAAGTGTGCATATAAGTCAGCCATCATGTCAACCCACCATCAGTCGTCCAAAGGTACTCAAACCGTTAACACGGAAGAGCATCCAGTTTCTCAAAAGCATAGGTCTCAAAGTACGTGGAAAAAGATAAATTGTATCATTCTCTGCTGCTTTCAGAAAAATGGACGAAATTCTAAGCATTCAATCAGGTGTCGCATTCGATGAGTCTATTGCTCATTATGAGGTTCACGCACATCAACCATACTCCACATTAAGTTACAATAACAGTGATGAAATCCGTATTTCTATTCAGCATCAAGATTTATGCCTCTTACCATCATGTAGTTACATCCATGTATGTGGAAAATTACAAAAACCGGATGGACAAGCACTAACTAAAACTAATTTCGTTAACAATGGCATTTGTCATCTGTTTGATGAAATTCGATATGAAATTAATGCTGTAGAGATAGATAAAAGTAAAAATGTTGGTCTGAGTAGTCTCATGAAGGGATGCACTTCATTTAATCCAAATCAGACTTTAACATTAGAAAATGCAGGCTGGCTTGGTGTTGAAGAAGCAAACAAAACAATTGTAGATGATCATGGAAATTTTGACGTTTCTATCCCTCTAAGTATGATTTTAGGCTTCGCAGAAGATTACAAGAAAATTGTTGTTAATATGAAACATGAACTCATTCTCACAAGATCAAGAAATGACCTGAATGCTATAATACAGGAAGGTACTGTAGCCAACAATGCAACCACATATGAAACTTATCAAATAAAAATATCAAAGATAGAGTGGTTAATGCCATATGTTATTGCATCAGATAAACAAAAAATCCAGCTGTTAAATTTCATTGGCAAAGATAATCCTATTTCTATGAGTTTTCGTTCATAGGAGTTATTTGAATATCCTCTTCTTCCAACAACAAATAAACACGTCTGGACGGTAAAAACTTCAAATCAATTGGAGAAACCACGTTTCGTGATTCTTGGATTACAATCGGGAAAAAAAGGTTCAAGATCTAAAAATGCCAGTCGCTTCGACCACTGTAATATTAGTAATGTGAGACTTTTCTTGAATTCGCAATATTATCCGTACAACAATCTCAATCTTAACATATCTAAGAATCAATTTGCTATTCTCTATGATATGTATGCTGATTTTCAGAAAAGCTATTACGGAAGAGATTCACAACCATTGTTGACAAAGTCTCAGTTTATCAACTTTGAACCACTCATAGTTATTGACTGCTCACGACAAAACGAATCTCTAAAGAGCGCTCCTGTCGATGTACGTCTAGAATTTGAGTCTCAAACTGACTTTCCAGCTAATACTTCAGCTTATTGCATGATCTTACACGATCGCATCATTCAGTACAATCCTATTAGTGGAGATGTTCGGAAGCTTGTCTGAATTATCTTCACTTTACGTAAAAAAATTAATATTTCGAAATGGAATATGCGGTAGACATGATTGGTTTTAAGCAAATGGGTGGTGAATATGTTCTAAAGGAAATAGCAATCATTCCTCTCAACGACAGTGGTAATCCTATCGTTCATCTATTCAAAAAACCTTTTTCATGGAAAAGGCTCTCTGACGAATTACAAGAAGAAAACATTTGCCTCAAACATAATCACGGAATAACTTGGAATACTGATGGGCTTGACTACTCTCAAATTGCAAACTTACTTCGTGAATATTTACATGATGCTACTAAAATTTTTGTTCTGAATGAATTCAAACGTAAATGGCTGTTACGATTCAAATTTCCTGCTTATAATATCAATCAATACGGCTATCCATCAAAACCATCTTTCAAGTGTGTTACCATATGCACAAACCATAATCCAATTTATAAAACTGTCTGTGCACTACACAATGTCAAACTCATGAAATTATTCTATCTCTCAGAAAATCATTTGTAAGAAAAAAAGACAAAAAAGAAAAAAAAAAAGTAGTAGAAAACGCTATAGGCATTCTGGATCACTTTCGGATTCTAGATCACTGAGGTGATCTACAATGCGTACTTTCTGGATCACTTTGAGGAGAGAGGGGGTGATCCAGAAGGAACCTGATCCAGTATGCCTATAGCTTATCTACTTATGCAGAAAAGTAGTATTTTCACTCAGAAATAAATTTAATTTACCTGTCGTGCATTTGTCCCTCTCGGCTTTGCCTCGAGAAACAATTCCACACGCGGCAAAAAGATCTAATTTTTGCCCTCGTAGATGAATATACTATTAAAAATTAAAATTAAGTGTAAAGTATATCCATGAAAGTAAAAAAAAAAATTTTTTAACAAAAAACAAAACCAATTTCAAAAAAATGCACTAAAAAGTTACAAATAATTTATAATCTTTAATAATTATACGCATAGTACGCATCTAACTCAACACATGTGTTGCAAACATATTATAGATTATCTAATTATTTGTAAACAGCACAAACAAATTATATTATTGTTTAATTCACGAAAAAATATTTTCGAAGTCAGCGTCAAGTTGTTGAATCGTTCTGCACAGATGTAGAATTTGACGCCGACTTCAATAATATTTTTTCGTGAATTAAACAATAATATAATTTGTTTGTGCTGTTTACAAATAATTAGATAATCTTTAATATGTTTGCAACACATGTGTTGAGTTAGATGCGTACTATGCGTATAATTATTAAAGATCATAAATTATTTGTAAGTTTTTAGTGCATTTTTTTGAAGTCGGTTTTGTTTTTTGTTAAAAAAAATTTTTTTTGTAACTGTTTAGTGCATTTTTCTGAAATTGGTTTTGTTTTTTGTTAAAAAATTTTTTAGTGTATCCCCCTATTAAAAGCGCAAATATAGGTAGACCCACTAATTATGCCTAACTTTCATTATCAATTCATAACGCATGCATTAGTACATTATACCAAGCAATGTATAGGAGGAAAGAGAGAAGGCCCAACAGCACAGTGTCGTTGTGTGTGCATGTATACATATTGAAGCTTAGGTAAGAGAGGGAGAGAGAGAGAGAGAAAACAAAACTCCCAGTTTTCTTAATTTGATAATTGGGTCATACAAACCGAATATTGGCCCAATAATTATAGGACACGTATGGGACCTTCCTGCAGACATTCTCTATCAGATAAGAAAAAGTTTTTTCGAATCGGTTAAGAAATGACGGAGTTATGAGGTAACAGACATGAAAAAAAAAAAAAAATCAGTAAAATTGAGAACCTCCTCCTTTTTGAAGTCGGTTAAAAATAGATGACACTCAACATCCAGGATATTAATTCTTCAAATTTAACCTTCATCGATAATTTCAACATTAAACAAATCTTAACTTATTAATCTTTACTTAATAATTAAAAAAAATTATTATATAAATATAGACCTAGAAAAAATTTTTCGAAAAAATTTTCTGCTAAGATAATTTTGAGGAAGTCAGATACTATCAAAAGCTAAATTTTTTAACCTGTGAAATTCAATATCAATTTTAAAATTGCTTTTGTTTGAAAATAATTAATTTCATGTAAAAATACACATAATTTGAAAAAAAATATTTCCTCCATCTTGAGAATTTAAATTGAGATATTTGTTAATAGACTGGAAAAAAACTCCTTTGACTCAGGATTTCTTTATGTCATCATGCATTTACTTCAAACTTTATTGGGATGTTTAAAATAATAATAAAATCCAGATAAGTTTGAGAAATTCCAAAAAAATTTTAATAATTAAAAAATATTTAAAGGAAAATAATTGTTTTTAAAATTATTTCATTGATGGTTGTAAATAATATGTTAAGAAATAAATAGTAATGAATTAATTTAAAATCTACTTCACTCATTTGAATTGTAATATAATTCTGGACATCTATAAAGTACTTAGTTAATCCAATGAAAACTCAGAAATAAAACTATCGCTAAATTTAAATCTGAAAAAGAAACAATTTAAGTTAATTGACTTCTAAGATTCAAATTGTTATTATTTTCATTAATACTGACCTTATTATTTTAATCATATTTTATGTTTGCATATGATAGAGTTTCGCAATACTATTTTACTAATCTTACACGTAACTAAATGAGAATTAATTTCTATTCCCATTTTGCACTAAAAGAGCATCCTTGGTTAAGATAGGCAAAACGCCCTCAATTTTATTTTACTCTATTAATGGTATAAAATGAGAGAAATGGTATAAATTGTGGAGAACAGGATTGCAAATGTTTCCAGTTACCGAGTAGACAACTGTTGAATGGTCGGACCAGTTAGCACTTACTTGGTGAGTAACTGGAAATGGCCGAACCATTCACCAGATACTGTTGAAGAATTGATAGATGGTCAGACTATTTATCACTTACTAGTGAACAATTGGTAAATGGTCGACCAGTTGGCAATTACTGGGTGAGTAACTGGAAATGACCGAATAATTTACCAGTTACAAGTAAGAAACTGGTAAATGGTTGGATCGGATGGCAGTTACTGAGTGAGTAACTGGAAATGGTTGGACCAGTTTGCACTTACTAGGCAAGTAACTGAAAATGGTCTGACCATTTACCAGCTGCTTGCTCTGTAACTGTTCCGACCATTTAACAGTTACCTATGCGGTAACTGCTAATAGGTTGACTCATTCATCAGCTACCCACCCGGCTACTGCCAACTGATTTGACCATTTACCAGTTATCCACCCAGTGACTGCTACCTATTCTGACCATTTACCAATTCTCCACCAGTAAATGATAAGTGGTCCGACCAAATGCTGATAACAAACAATGGTATTTATTGTTTGTTATTAGTATTGTACATTTTTAACATTTATTTCATACATATAACGAATTTATTATTAAAAAGTAAATTGGTTAAATTGTTTAATTGAAAATATTTTTATATTAATGATAATAAACAGTATTGATTAATCTCTACGTTACTTAAATTCCTTATCAGTAATAATAAATTTTCGTCAGTAACTTCATTCTATTATACACGAAATTGATTTCTTACATTTATGCTAACTTTTTAAAAATTTTTTATCATTATACTCATCTTTTTATTTGATGTATATTCATTATTAAATGGACAAATAAATATAAACACTCAAGTAAACTTTTCACTTTCACTTCGGTGTGCAGGAAGCCTAAAGTCGGTGCCGAATCGCCCCCAGTAGCACCGAAACTTTTGCTGAATCGTCGCCACAGTCACCTATGAATCTGCGTGAGGCGTGGCGTTAAAAGGGAGCCCTCAGAGGGCAGCCGTATCTAGCTTATAAAATCATAGGATCGAAGGCAATTTATGTGCAATTATTTGTATAAACAATCAGTAGATTTCCAATGGTGACCGATCGATTGATTGTTCAAGCAACTGTCTACTTTTTAAAATACTTTTCTTTGAAAAAAAAAATTCAAGTTACTCGAGTTATTCGAGTAGTTCGGGTCATTTCAGAAATTCGAGTTATTAAAGTAAATTGAATTATTCGAGTTCATATTTTTGTCGAATACTTGATGGTTTTGAGTACTCAGCTCGGACTCTAAGAAAAAACTTGACTCAATAATCAACTACTGGCACTTGAGGGGTACTAAAGTTTTCATTCCAAGTACTCTAAAAAAATATGAATTACTCGAATTACTCGAATACTCAGAAAAATATGATCTACTCAATTGGCTCGAGTACTCGAAGAAATATGAATTCATCGATTAAAGTTCGTACTTCGACCTCCACGTGGTTATAGATATGAGTAAGCAACTTTTGCTGAAACTTATAAAGTTAAGACTACGGTAATCCTACTACAATAACCCTGCACCCAAATTCCCGAAATTTTAGAAATTTGTTCTCGAAAACTATGCAACTAATCAAAAAATTGCTAAAAACAGTTTCGATTTCGTTTTCTACGTAGAGTATGGTAGTATTTTTTACTATTTAAAAACTTGGATTTTTACACAGTGAAAAAAAATTTGTAATTTTAACACACATAAGTGTTAGAGATGAAACAAATTTTTTTGTGTTAAATTTTATAAGTACACACATGTTTGTGAAATTTACAAACTCCGTGTGTTAATTCTACAAAAAGTACACATATATTTTTAAATTACAAAATTTTTTGTGTTGATTTTACAAACATGTTTGTAAAATTTTAATACAAAAATATTTGTACAAAATAAAATTTGACGAATTACACAAAATTTTTTACAGTGTAGATTCGTCATCGGACATATTAGATCTACCATCATGAATTTTGAAAATTCAACCGTGAATTTGAATTTAATGCTACTGAAGTTTAATAGTTTGCTTTGGCCTGATAAAATGAAAACATAGGTCTGCATAAGTATCAAATAAATAGGAATTTTTCCTCAAAAACTATGTAACGAATAAAAAAATCACTTAGGGCAGTTTCTAGTTATTTTTTCACTTAAAATATGATAATATTTATTTTTAAAAATCTTGGATTTTTCGGTCATCCGCCATATTGGATCCACCATCGTGAATTTTGAAAATCTGACACTGGAGTCGGATTCAGTGACGGTCGGGACTCTTTAAAATGAATTTTGTTTGCCTGCACCATAGCTGTAACTTTTCAGTCAAGAAAAAAGTTAAAAAAAACAATATAAAGTAAAATAAAAAATCAACCCGTAGAAAGTGTAAATGAACTCATGCTTACATTTTCAGAATCGCTTAAACTGAATCCCGGATTTGTTTGACCACATCACCTCAGACTCTTGGACTTTGAAGGCCAAATGCAGAAATGACCTCCAAAAATGGGAAAAAATTAATTATCATGTTTTTTGAGTTGCTTTAGAGTTTTCAGATATTTGCAAAAAGGGTTTCTTAGATTTCATTCTTGGACGTGAATTACATGTTGGTTGATACAAACATTGTATCCATAGTTTTCGAAAAGTAACAATGCGTCCCACAGCCATGTTCACATGGCTTTGATTTCGCTTTCTGCAATCCATTATCGAGTTTGCCGTCGACATTGGCGTTACTCAATGTGCACCACAGGGAGGTTGTTCGATCGGACTTTGCGCATAATGTTGATCGTGAAAAGGACTGTTTATGTATGTGCTCAATTCATTTTAATTTTCTGAAGGTTGATTTTTTATTTAACCTTATATTGGTTTTTTTAAAATCATAAGCATAGAAATCTCGCTGAAAAACCAAAAAGAATACGCCATTTTCATTTGTTCGTAGTTCTGCACCTGATGCTCGGAAAGATATGCTCTAAAAGAAGAAATTGATTGAAAAATCTGAATTTTCAGATCCCGTGATCAGAATTATTTTTTGGATCTAACCAAAGTTGGTAGCATCGCTCAATGGTGGCACTTTTTAGATTATAAAATAACTCCCCACTTCCTTGACTTAGTGCATGCAAAAAGAAACATAACTGAATATTCCTAATGGAATTTAAAAGAGGTAGCCAAACCTTTCATTTTCCATTTTGAATAACTTTGATAAGCCTATTTTTGGCGGAGATATAGCCATTTGAAAATCGTCATTTTTTAGACCAAAAAAAGTAGCGTTTTTTTTGCCGAGTGTATACATGAATATATATATATATATATATATATATATATATATATATATATATATATATATATATATATATTTATAATTCCAATGAAAATCTCATTTTAGATATTTTGAGAAACGTTTCTGTCGGAGTCTAGAAACTCAACTGTTGCGGAAACATTTTCACAATAAAAACTTCACATTTCTGTTAGATTGTAGAATTGTTACCGTTGTAAAATTACATTAATGAGGTTATAGAAACGTTTTTGATAAAAACCACATCTCACAGATTTTAAGAAATATTTCTGCAAAGTTACAGAAATTTCCCACATGTAACATAACCATTGAAAAGTCGCCATGTAACATAACCATTGAAAAGTCGCCATGTAACATAACCATTGAAAAAAATATTTCCGATGAAAAACTCATTTTCTACATTTTGAGAAATATACTAATAGATTTTGGAAATCACACGATTTATAGATAACATTTGAAAGATTAGCGAAATATTCCCAATGAAAAACTCATTCCATATATTTCAAGAAACATTTCTGTAAAATTTTTGTTATGTCACGGTTGCAAAATCACATTGATGAGTTTATAGAAACTTTTTCAATGAGAACCTCATTTTCCATATTTTTAAAAATATTCCTGTCAGTTTACAGCAGTTTTTCAGATGCAATATAGCGATTGAAGAGTTATTTTTCATATGTTATAAAATATTTGTAATATTTCAAATAAAAAACTAATTTCATATATTTTGAAAATCATTAATGTGAAATTTAAGAAATGTTGAAATTGAAAGGTCATATTTGAAACATCATTGAAATATTTTTTGAAATAGTCATTTTACATATTTTAAAAGACATTACTATTAGATTTTAGAAATGTGAATGTTACGAGTTTACGTTTTAAAGATCATAGAAATATTTCTAATGAAATCTTCATTCTATTTATTCGAATAGCATTTATATTAGATTTTAGAAATGATATTGTTGCGATATCATATTAATAAAATTATGAAAAAATTTCAAATTAAAACTTCATTTTGCAAATTTTTTTAAACATTTTAGTCAGTAAATATTTCCAATGAAAAACTTATTTCCTACATTTTGACAAAGGTTATTGCTAGATCTTATTTAATATGGTTACAGAAACGTTTCCAATGGAAACCTCATGTTATATATCATAAAAAATATTTTTATGGAGTTTCAGAATTTTTTAAGGTGCAATATAACGATTGACAGGTCAGCGAAATATTTCCAATAAACAACTCGAATTATGTATTTTAAGAATCATTTCAGTCAGATTTTAGAAATATCTGTTTAAAAGTCACCGAAATATTTCCAATAAAAAATTCATTTTACATATTTAAAAAAATATTTCCGTTAAGTTTCAAAAACTTTGCAGATGTAACATATCGATTAAATTGTTACAGAATGATATAAGAAAAATACTTGATTTCTATATTTATATATTATCATTAATATGTTTGTAAGATTTTAGAAATATAACTTTGGTAAACTTTTGATTGAAATAGCCTACAAATGTTGTTTAAACATAATGTATGCGATTTTGAGACTATGTGATGGATGAAATATTATGCAATTTTACAGAAAACTCTAATATCTAAGGATTACATGCCAACTGGCTTATGTCTGTCTTTTCTTGTTTTGCTCCTTATTATTTTATAATAATATCACGGAAAACATTTGGCACGTTAAGGAAGTGTGCTTGTGAGACATCGTGCGTCTGCTGCATCGGCACCGAAAAATACGGTGCCGATGTTACTTCGTTACAGTGGCTATCTCTGTAGAATGTCAACGCTTGCCTTGAGATGCACGAGGGGCGCTACTGTGTAAAACAAGGCAAAGTCACATATGTTAAGCGTGCGTTGCTATAGCTTTGACTGTCACGCCATCTCGACACCTGAAATCTAGTGCCGGCATCGTGCCGCACAACCTAGTCACCGTCGCTGTACGTGCGAAATGTTTCCCGTGATGACTCAAATCAAAGATCAAAGTAAATATTCAAATGACTTCAAAATATTTATTTATTTACTATTCGCTGCATAATTGGCGAATGGGTAGACCGTGTGATGTCCCACTAATTAACAGTTAGGGGATCATACATTATGATCGATTCTATTGAGTCTTTATTTGCATTAATGCAATACTTGTAGATGTAGAGCCGTTAACCAGACAAATCACTATGTACCAGACAAGTCTGGTGTGGGCTCGAGTATGTTAGTGTGTGTAGTGTGCGTAATTATTTCATGAGTTACCCTAGTGGAAATATAAAATGTGCATTACTGTTTGAAATAGTCTAAAATTATTAAAATGTTCAAAAATATTTAAAACTATTTAAAACTGTTCAAAATAGTTTATAATTGTGAGATGGGGACATCTAAAACAGTTATAAAAAATTTTAAACATTTTTAAACAGTTTTGAACAATCCAGAATAATTTGATACTTAGTGAACATTTTCTCGCATATATTATATAAATTTTAATATATATAAGAAAATTTTCACAAACAAAAAATTAGGAAACATTGTTTGAAATCATTTCGAATTTTTTAAAGCTGTTTAAAAATGTTTAAAACTGTTTATAACTGTTTTAAATGCCCAAAATTTCACACTTATAAACTGTTTTAAATAGTTTTGAATAGTTTTGAACATTTTTAAATATTTAATATTTTCGCTAGGGTAGTAAAAGGACTGGTTTTATTATGGGTAATACCCGTTAATACTGAAGACCAAGTGCCTCAGTATGAGGGGCCTTACCACTTAGGATAGGATGAGGTATAATGGATTGCTTGCCGGAACTCTTTATTGATTATAAAGTTTGGTACGATATCTTACTAAATATATTTCTAAGACACGTGAGTATAGAAGAATCATCAACGGCGTTGATGATTATTCGATGCTTAGCATGCTTCTTGATTGTAAGCTAAGTAGGTAGTAGAGCTAAAGTAAGAGAGAGCCTTTCTCTCTGTTTGCCCGCTTTTATAGGCGCTGGACTCCAGTCCTCTCTTCTCTCTGGCTGCTGGGCTCCACCGGCCTTCGTGTGCGTGATCTCGCGATTTCCGCACGCGCTTAGCGAATACAGAGTCTAAGCGCGCTTTTTGATGTGTAATAAACGTATATGTTAACGTGAATGCGTGTGCGCTTTCAGAAGTGTACATACATTGGGCGCTTATATTAAATGCTTTATGCTTCTTTCAGATTTTATTAACTTTTATTATTAACTATTAAACTATATTAGCTTATATTAATGAACTATTATTGATTTTAATTATTCAATGCATGCAATCATACAATTTCTATTAAATTTAGCAATTGATAGTATGTATATGACTGGGCACTCACAACCAGTTAGCAGTTACGGGATAGGTAACTGGTAAATTGCCGAATCAATCAGTTAGCAGTAGCCGGGTAGATAACTGGTAGATGGTCAGACCAATTACCAGTTACTAGTAAAGAACTGGTAAATGTTTGGATCAGTTAGCAGTAGCCGGGTAGATAACTGGTAAATGGTTAGACCAATTACCAGTTACTCGTAAAGAACTGGTAAATGGTTGGATCAGTTAGCAATTACTGGGTAAGTAATTGGAAATGGTTGGACCAGTCTGCACTTACTAGGTGAGTAACTGGAAATGGTCGAACCATTTACCAGTTACTAGGAGACGTGAAATTCCAAGTAACATAGCAAACTATTACCACAATGATGCTTTTGAAATTAATAAAAATTATTTTTCTTTTTGCATAGACTAACGGGACCATCACTTTGAAAATGCAAAGTTGTAACAGTTAATTTTAACCTTATATTTAGCTATTTTTATCTTCTTCAAGCATAAATTTGGCTGAATACATCTATCTTTTAGCAAACTTTCGCTTCAAATGCAGCTATTTTTAACAAATGTTCAAGCTATATTTAGCTTAAATTAAGCTCAATCAATCTATTTTTTTTTACTAATTTTTACCGTAAATTCATTTAATTCCAGCTATTGATTAAGCTGAATTATTTTTTAAATAAAGAGGTGGCAATTGCTATACGTTTGAGGAGAAGGGTTTGATATGGGGCAAGAGAGGCTGACAGCAGCAGCAGTAGCAGCTGTGAAATACTTTATAATATGAAAAGATATATATATATTAAGGGGTACCACTCTGCTCTCACAGCTCGCCAACCCCCTGTCGTCATATTTCAAATCTATCTTACTAATCATAGGTCGCATAATATTATTTGCAATATTTTTTTCTATATGTTACAAAAAAAATTAATGATTCCTTTCTTTAATTTTAAAAATTATTCTATTATAAATATTTTTTTACATAAATATGTTATATATTGCTTATATATATGTTATGAATTAACTAAAAATATGCTATGTGATACAATTTTTTTCTAACATCTTACACTTAATTTTATTTTTAAAAATGTAATTTTACATTTAATTATTTATCCGTGCAAAAGACAAGACATATAGTCTTCAGTAACGACTTTCCATACCACCTTACATTTCAAACTGTAATTAATATTATGATAAATTGCATTCATGTATTCAATTTAATTTTATAAATTTACTCAATTTTTAAATATAATTTTTAATTTAACTAATGCATTTTAACTGTGTGAAATATAGAGGTACTCTTACGGCACGTTGGATTTTTTGATTAGTGGAAACCCTCGCCAGAAGGCCTAAAAACTATTTTGTTTTATAGATCATATTATATGATGTTATATATTTATAATATAATTCATTTTATGTATTGTATATGAATGAAAATATTAATATTGAACATGAGTAATAATTTAAAAATTTTTTTATGATTTTAAATTTATTATAACTTTGATCATTAATATCATTTAATTAATAATAAGTTATTATTTTATTTATTATTACTTTTCTCTCATACCCCGGCTAAAAACACGTCATTAATAGTCGAACGCAAACAGTAAATATTTATGCTTTCAGGCCGGTATAAATGTGACGTAACTGTTGCGCAGTAGTCTGGCATACATGCACTTCGTCTTATTTTCCCGTTTTCGAGTTTCTTTTGTGCGTTTTAAGAGTAGAAAGTATACGCTTATCCTTTTCTATTTACCGGTTATAAGCATCAACTCTCTCTGTGGCTTTTTTTTTCATGTACATTGTAGCTCTTTCTTTTTCTTTTATATGTATTATAGTCTATCCTGTTTTATTCATCGGTTACAAACATTGTCTCTCTCATATGTATCATAGAAAAGTTTATAAATAATATTTTTTGTTACAAAAAGTTAGGATGTGTGATGCCATTGATTATGTAGTTTAATTTTTTATTCTTTAGAATTATATTTGTTTTATTTTTATGAATTATAATCTATAGTGTATTATATTAAGAGTATAATAAGAGTGTATTATAATGATATATTGATGGTTTATTTAATGAATTATCATCAGTGGAAGAGTAGCAGACAAAGAGGAAACATATTCGGCTGAGGGGAGCAGATGATTTTTCGCAGTGATATCTCATTAATTATGAATTATCGATAAGTCTAAGTTCTACGTGTTTTTAGCCCGGTATAAGAAAAAATCGTATATGGGGAAATCCACACAACTTTTAATTCTTCAGTGACGAGTCATTTTACAGCTAGTACATGGTTGCCGCATGATGCATACTATTTAAATTGGCTTTAAACCTTTTGTGCAATCTTGTGACTCTACTTCTGATGGATTCATTAAATGTGCTATCAACGGCGTAGCAGATAATTCCATATAAAGTAAATTTTTACATAAGATAAATCACAGTGATTTTTTATATGTAAAAATTGATGTATTACGGATATATTTACCGCGCCTTTTGTGACACATTTACTAAATTCATTAGAAATAGAGTCACAGGATAACACAAGAGATCTGAACCCAGTTTAAATAGTGTGCATCATGTGGCAATCTAATTGCAGTTGTAAAGAGACTTTTCAAAAACGTCACAAGAAACTCAAAAGTTTTATAGATCTCCCTATATGCCACTTGGGATAAAAATGCGACAATGTAGGCCGGCATATTAGCTTTTTCGGTTTTGCCTCGAGAGCTAAATCTATACCGGTCTAGAATGCCGCATTTTCACCCCACATAGCATTATATACTATAAATAAGAAAATTCTAGTATTATATTTGATATATCATAATGTTTATTTATGTCTTTAGATTTATAGGATTATTTTGGTATAATTCTTTTTATATATCTTTTGGACTTATTTTTACATTTTGTTAGATATATAAAAAATTTTTTACTAAAATTTAGAAATCTTTTTACTTTAGTATTAAAAAAAAAGTGACCCAATCATTATTAATATTTGTAAGATCATTAAAGCATTACATTATTCTAATTATTTTAATTTATATATATATATATATATATAAAATATATGTTTACAAATAATTAGATAATCTATAATATGTTTGCTACACATGTGTTGAGTTAGATGCGTAGTATGCGTATAATTATTGCAGATCATAAATTATTTGTAACTGTTTAGTGCATTTTTTTGAAGTCGGTTTTGTTTTTTGTTAAAAAATTTTTTTTGCTTATTTCATTATTATTACTCTTTTACTCTTCTTAGTGAAGTGTTCGAACTTTCCTATTAAAAAAAGTCTTGTACATTACTATTGCAATTGAAGCGATATTTGTAAACCAAATTTAATAAAATATAAGTTTCTAAAAAAAGAGGAGTTTTCTTTTTTTCTTAAAGTACACAAATTGGCAACTTTATGCGAAAATCCGAACATCAAGTTGAAAAATAGGGGATAATTACTTTTGATAAAAAATTTTTTAATATTATATTTGATATATCATAATGTTTATTTATGTCTTAAGATTTATAGGATTATTTTGGTATAATTCCTTTTTGATATCTCTTCGACTTATTTTAACATTTTGTAAGATACATAAAAAATTTTTACTAAAATTTAGAAATCTTTTTACTTTAATATTAAAAACTAAGTGACGTAATCATTATTAATATTTATGAGATCATTAAATCATTACATTATTCTAATCATTTTAATTTGTATACATATAAAATAAAATAATTATGAAGTATTAGACTTACTTTGTACAATACTTACTTTTATAATTTTTCAATCTTTTATATTTTCCTAATTATATTAGCCGATCTTAATAAATATCCAGGATAAATTTGAAGGTTTTGATTAATATATTATTTTGCTATCGGTTCACATATTCGAATTTTATATTCTATAATTTTATTAACGTAACATTTGTAATATTCCGGTACTCTATTCCAATTATTGTTTTCAAGTTTTTCGTTATTCTCGCCAATGTATGAATTGATAATATTATTTAATCGGGAAATTTCTTTATCATCTGAAATATTATCATTTAGGCTTTCTAAATAATATTCGTATTCTTCCTCATAATTTGAATGATCTTGAATTTGATTATTTAAATCTTCTATCATTTGTTGATCAATGGCATTATCTACTTCAATATGATTTCCTTCATTTGGATTCCATTCCATTATGTTTGTTTGTATTATGAATGTATATATTTGAATTTTCATCATTAATTTTTATATCAATATCATGATAATTTTAATATTTTACAATTTTATTATTAGTAAATAATTAATATAAATGTTAGCTGTAAAAAATTAAAATTAATTTATTATATAATTTGTTGAAAATAATTAATGTAGAAATATGAAATTAAATATTGCTTAATTTTTAAAATTTAATTTTAAATTATAATAAAATTATTTCTCTAATATTTCCTTCCACACTATAATAGGTATAGTATCATTATTTTCTGATTCATTTTGAATATATATTTTATTTGCATTTGTACAGCGCGAAAGAGCAACGTATAATTGACCGTGAGAATATAAAGGTAATGACGATGCTTCGTTCGTATTATATAATAATGTTATTCTTGGTATAAAAACTTTATTCCCTCTATTTTCTCCTATAATGATTTCAGCTCCTACGTTATATTTGAACAATCTAGTTATACTTAATCGTGTTCCATTACATAATCCATCTTCAATACTTAAATTTCGAATTAGCATTATTATTGCATTTACTTTTAAATTTAGTTCATGTGAAGATAATCCTTCTCTTCTATTATTTAACATTTATATTGGATAGTTCAAATAAATATTATCATCTGTTTGATCTCCACCTTTATACATTGCATAATCAATACTAAATAAATATTAATAATAATTAATCATGAAAATTATATAAACTTAAACTTACTAGGAGAGTATCAGACCTTCGGATCACGGATATTGCTCAAACTTTGGGATAAGTTTTCAGATGTCAAAATATGAAAGGAAACAAAATTTTAGACCCCAACACTCAATATTTCCCTAGTTACAGGCAATTAAAGAAAATCACTAAAAAAGTTACTAGATTTTCAAACGCATATAGTTCCTTAGCATTGATAGCTAGGAGCTTGAAACTTTTTTTAAATGAAAGCTGAGCTCAAATCCTTTCGAAATAGTAGTTATAGCATGTCAAAATATTATTTTTTCCCAAAGTTATAGCGTAATAAACATTAGACCCATTTTCAGCTTTTGTTATTAATTAATGTTTTAAAAAGAAAAATCAGGTCCAATGTTTATCACGCTATAACTTCGGGAAAAAATAATATTTTGACATGCTACAACTACTATTTTGAAAGGATTTGAGCTCAGTTTTCATTTAAAAAAAGTTTCAAGCTCTTAGCTATCAATGCTAAGGAACTATACGCGTTTGAAAATCTAGTAACTTTTTTAGTGATTTTCTTTAATAGCCTGTAACTAGGGAAATATTGAGCGTTGGGATCTAAAATTCTGTTTCCTTTTATATTTTGACATCTGAAAACTTATCCCAAAGTTTGAGCAAAATCCGTGATTCGGAGGTCTGATACTCTCCTAGTTAATGAATATACATTAAAATTGTATATAAAGGTTTAAAATGTAAGGTGGTGTGAAAAACTCGAACCCTCAACACTATATGCCTATTCTTATTTTAATATAATAAAATGTATATATTATTAATAGAAGCATTAGAAATTATATTTTTATTTTTAAAAAATGACTTAATCATAATGTTGAGGAATCTTAATAAAAGAAATTTTAATCCACATTTATTAATTTTAGTTAACAAAAACAATATAAAAGAAGATGGTGGTATAAAGGACAAGGCTCTTGCTTTTCATACTAGAGGGTATGGATTTAAATCCCAGTTAAATACCTCTAACTTTTTCCGATATAAAAAAAATTCAATATTTTTATTCATATACAATACATAAAATAAAATATATTAAAAATATATTACATGGAATGACATTTGTATCACGACTCTTAAAAAATTCAACCTTATTGATTATTGGTTGATTGTTAGTCACAGAAGTGATTGAGCATTTATCAATAGTTACAATTTTCGGTATAGTGTGTCTAGCCTGTGATTATTAAACTTACACCGGGTTAGATTTCCTTTAATATTATCATATTAAAAAATGTTAACATATAGAGGACAATATCCTTATATATTAACTTATTCTTTTAAATTCTTCTTTTAAAAAAAGAAACATGAACAATGTATTTTAATGGGAAAGAATATGGGGGGTTTTCTGGGAATGGAATATTGGGATATCTTGGGGGGATCATAGGGGGTATCTTGAGGGGAACATAGGGGATTATGGGATCAACATGGGGAAAGATATGAAGGAGATTATCTTTTATAAAATAGATGCATAAAATAAAGCAAATTTATGTTATCAAATAAATGAATGGGGTCAAATAGAGTATGGGGTGACTGAATTTTTTGTAATATAACTATATTGTATAGGAAGCATAAAAATAAGTTTTTTGGCTGATTTTGTGATGCTGCTAAATTAAAGCTAAGAGTGGTTCACAATCATATAGATGATTCAGTAACAAATCCTAAATTTGCAAAGGTGATGAAAAAAAATTAATTTTAATCCTATTTTTGAGATTTCCAGAGAAGAGGAACAGATAGGATTTCAAATTAGGCGATGTTGAAAAGTGTAAGTTTCTACTGCCAGCTGGGCACTAGTAGTAATAGCCTTCAATAAGGTCCAGATCATCCTCATCATCGTCACTGTCATTGCTGTCTGGGATTTTGTATGCAATGTAAAGTTGATATCGAATGGCGTTTCGGAATCTCGAACACAGATTTAAGGCAGGAAACCTGGTTCTCTGGTATGCTCATCTATATGAAGTTCTTCTTCGTTTTCTTGCTAAAGTTAATCTTGGATGTACGCTGGAGCCAGATTGATTAAATACACTCAGACCATTAAATCTTTCAATTATGCTAAATCCAGCACAGGAAAATCTGGAACATCACGGTGGTCAATGCGCCTCCACTGAGCATTTCTCGCTGTCAGATTATCGATCTCAACTCTTCCCTGAACCACGTTTTGTAACTTTACCCTATCTGAGATTTTTCTAGCTGAAGCTGGAGTTGCGATTTCCATTGTGATTACGGGATATTTGTTTATAATTGCACCTGCGATACAGTAGAATTGATTCGAGTATCTCGCATGTTAAAGGTTAATAGTTTTTTTGAAAAACTTGAACATTGACCTGATATGGCCATTTCGACTTTCAACAACTCAGCGATTCTTACAAGGAAGGGTCCCCAGGTGTACCTCACCGATTTTGATCATTTTATGATATGTTGAAGTACTAGAGAAGATATTAGACATGTGTTTCTCTTACGTGCTAGCTTGTCGATTTAAGGGGTGAATATCACTCCTGAAATTTTCCCCCAAAAACAGGTTTTTTCTAATATCTCAAAGAATATTTGGAATTTTTAAATAAAACCAACGCCGAATTTTTTTCTATAAAAAGACGCTATTATAGGCATAATTTTTACCCCGAAGAGTGTCAATCCCTAATTTTTTAGGGGTGAATGTGCAAAATTTCGTTATTTTTTCAATATAAAATTGATCAAATCGGCTAGATTTGGTTAAAAATTGCACTATCATCAAGAAAATGAAAAATTAAAGTTGATATGTTTTGAGATTTACGAAAAAATAATTTTTTTTCTTGATCGTTTTACCCTCGAGGTTATTTTCTTATTTTATCCTTAAATGAAAAATTATATTCTTTAATTATTTTTAAATTTTTTTAATTTGTTCGCAGATTTACACATTTATTCTATATTTTTAACCGACTTCAAAAAGGAGGAGGTTCTCAATTCGACTGAATTTTTTTTTTTTTTTTTTTTTTTATGTCTGTTACCTCATAACTCCGTCATTTCTTAACCGATTCGAAAAAACTTTTTCTTATCTGATAGAGAATGTCTGCAGGAAGGTCCCATACGTGTCCTATAATTATTGGGTCAATATTCGGTTTGTATGACCCAATTATCAAATTAAGAAAAAAACCGGGTGTTTTGTTTTCTCATTTACCTCCCTTACACTTCGCCTTCTCTCTCTCTCTCTCTCTCTCTCTCTCTCTCTCTCTTTTACCTGAGCTTGAATATGTATACATGTACACATAACGACACTGTGCTGTTGAGCCTTCTTTTTTTCCTGCTATATATTGCTTGGTGGTGTACTAATGCATGCATTATGAATTAATAATGAAAGTTTAATGTAATTAGTGGGTCTACCTATATTTGCGTTTTTAGTAAGGGGATTCATTAGAAGATACAAAATAAAAATTTTTTAACAAAAACAAACAATTTAAAAAATTTTTAATAAATAAAAACCGACTTTAAAAGTATCGAATAAAAACAAAATTTTGTACAAAAAATAAGATTTTAAAAACATTGCACTAAAAAATGACAAATAAAAAATTTTTAACAAAAAAAAAAAACCGACTTCAAAAAATGCACTGAAAAGTAACAAAGAATTTAATATCTTTAGAAATCGTACAAATAATTGGTAAAATACAATTTTAGAAGTCGGCGTCTAATTCTAAATCTGTGGTGCGTAAGCAAAACGACTTAGTCCATTTTTTCAAAAATAACGTTCACATTCATTGTTCAAAAATAACGTTTACATTTATTGTTAAAAAATAACGTTTACATTCATTGAGGAATTAGACGCCGACTTCTAAAATTGTATTTTACCAATTATTTGTATGATTTCTAAAGATAATAAATTATTTGTTACTTTTCAGTGCATTTTTTGAAGTCGGTTTTTTTTTTTGTTAAAAATTTTTTTCTAATTTTTAATAAAACAACATTAAATATCGATAAAAATCATTTCATTTTACAATGAATTATTGCAGGTTTGAAATAAATTTAAATTTTTAACTCTTGTGTAATCAATTTTATTTTGAATACATTCTACAAACTCATAATATTACAATTATTTAGAACATGCAATTTATGTGTAATACATCGTTAATTGAAAGTTGCATAATTTTCTTAATTGTTATCAAGGATCATAAGTAGAACAATAACGATAATCATCAAAAAAGTATTTCAAATATAAAGATTTTTTACATCGTGAACATGGAACAATTGCGACATTGGAGCACCCTGCAATTTCACAAAGTATATTAGATTGTGATCCAGAAGCACAATTTACTGGATTTTCAAAATTTTCAAGATGAACATCCACGTAACCACTTTTATACCATGAATATTTAAACAGATTTATATATCTCAGAGAAGATAGTTGATTGTACACTAAAGATTAAAGTTTAATGATATTGTTTCTGAAATGAAGATTCAATTTTTCATTCATCAATATCCCGCTGTCCAAAAAGTGTCTTACATAATTTTTCCAAACCCTAAATCCAAAAACATCTAGCGGTTGTATTTTGCCTCTAGTTTCTATTGGAATTATTTTTAAAGTTATTACTTTATTAATAAGTTATACTTTTTCTACGGATGAAGGACAGTGCCCAGTCCATGAGTCTACCAAAGTAAACTTGATAAACCAGCATTCAGAAAATATACTTCTTCGAGCCATGTTCTAAAATGATCTAGAATCAGACAAATTCCAAATTTTAGTAATTTCTAATAGAATACAAATTAAAACAAAAAAATAATCACTAATAATAACACAGCATGCCTTCTGAATTCAAAATAGTATCATGATTATTCGAATACGTCTAATATGAAATAATACTTAAAGTTAATTTTCCTGATTTAGAAGCTATTGCATAAATGTTAGCTGGTCTGAACAACTCTTGTGATACAGCTGGCCCAAATTCACCAGTTTTTTTTAAAGAACGATATAAAGAGGACAAAGAAGTCTACCATCACCAGGTATTGTTGGTTGTATTGTATAGCTATGAGTCGTAGCAGCTAAAGATTGCACCGAGCATCCTACTTGCCTTTCTTCATCAATTGCTAATGTATGGCCAGAATGGGCTTCTTATTGAAATCCACTTTGATCTAAATTATAAACATTTTCTATTCCTTTTCCTTTAATAAGATTTTTCACTTCAATAACAAATTTATCAGCTTTTTTTCATAAATAATCTGCTCCTTCTATTGTTTTTTGGTAGTAAATTTATTTATTTTTCTTCCAACAATTTTATGGGCCCTCTTGAAATTTTTTATCCAATCTTTCGATGCATTGAAACGAAAATCTTTATGACTAATATCTTGCTTGCAGGGCCCATTTCTTTAAATTTAAATCATGGATAATAAGTCTAGCATCAACAACAGTTTTGAAATTTTCTAACACAAATGAACAAATTCTAACTATTTTTCCTCTATAAGTTCCGCCTTTATTTAAAGTTTTTGCCGAACGTTTTTATTGTGTTATTGATGTCACTTTTCCAAATCTATTTTGTACGGTTTTTAAATTTAAATTTTTATTAACACCATTACTCCAAAACTCTACTGCTCTTGCTTTATAATCATGATCTAATTTTTCAACGTCTGATATGCACTGCTGAAAACTTTCATCTGTAATACTATTCTTTTATCATCCTCTACAACCTGCATTTGAATATCTTTATAAGATTCTGCAAAATCAAGAGTTTCATCCTTATCAACTTCAAATTCATTTAATTCATGCATAGAGTTTAGTAATATTTGTTCAATATGCTCTTTTAAGTCTCTTTCTCGCTGTGTTATTAGAGTTTCTTTCAGATGAAGCGCTTGAAATCTTATTAAAAGCAAGTTTAACACGTTCATAGGATTTACCATCATTTTATTTCAATCTGAAGATTTAACACTGTAAAATTAAAAACTGTTCTTGTTGTTTTTATACTGTTATATTTAATATGTTAAAGTACACTTTTAAACTCAAAAAAACATAAAGTAGAATTGACCAAAGTAATTAAAAATGCTGATTTCAATGCTTTCACAAGTTGCAGAATCACGATTAAAAATGAATTTATGACAAAGATTCACAGATAAATTGATCACAGATAAATTTATCACAGATAACTATTATCAACAGATCAATAGCATTATTATTAGCATATTATGTATAGCAAGTACTATTATTAAATATTATTGAATATGTAGATATACTTACTTAATTCAGAATGTATTCCAATACATATCATTATATGTGTTTCAGAATTTTAATGTGATGTATAAATATATATACAGGGTGACCCATTTTAAAAAAACCACCTAGATATTTTCGACAGTTGGCGTTGTATAAAAAAATTGTTCAGACGAAAGTTATTCAGGACAACGGGGGCTATCTTTCTATGTACTTAGTTTTAACCTTGAGATTTATTTTCAAGGTCATTTGAAGGTCAAAGTGATTTTTTTCAATTGTGACCCCCTTTTTGATCCCGGATTCGGAAAAAGCAAGAAATTCTACGTTCAGATAAGGTATTATGTGTGGGGTGCGGTTGACCCCTCCAAGGCCATGTAGGGGTCAAATTTATTATTTTCTTCATTTATGCACACGAATGATCGGGCAAGGTCGTCTAACATGCACGCGTGCACATATAGAGCACGTTCTTATATATAGCATAGAGCCAACACACTTATCATAAGTAGCAGCTTGACTCTAGTATCTGAGCTTGAGTCCGTTAAGGATCATCTGTTTCTCTCTTCCAGCGCGCGCAGCACGTAGCACTATAGAACAAGCCTGAGCAGAGAGAAAAGAATGACTATATCCTCATTCCTTCGGTCGTTGGCGTCTGATACAGTCAGCATAATTCTGGTACAAGTGTGTGACTTGGCAAAAATTATTTTCGTTTTATTCGAGACTATTAACCAAAAATAGTCTAAGTAGTTGTATAGAAAATATTCAATATTCTTTGCTATATATAGCTATTTTCTGTGAATATTTTCTTTTTGTACTGATAAATATAATATAACAAATTATAATATCGCAGCGTGTATGCTCGGTGACCACGTGCGTGATATTGTGCTCTGATTTCATTAGTGCTTTCTTTTTCTTTTTTTGAGTGAACTTTTAGCTTATATTTTTTTACGCAAACAGTAAGCTAATGAAATCTTCTTTCCACCATGCTAGATTTAAGCGTAAATTTTGCAAGCAGTGTACGACATGCGTGGCTGGTGTCCATCTTGAGCGTGCGTATTGTAATCTTGTTTAATTATTTAATGAAGTGTTCCAGTATTTATCTATTTTAAGAACCTAATTTATTATGCTTATTTATTTTTATACATATACATTCTTATAATTGAAGTCACATTTCAAGCGATACCATTGTCGCTAATAAGCTTTATAAATATTCGTGAGACTTCCTGATACCCAAGGTCGTTACACTATGATTAAATTAGAACTGCTATCACAAATTATAAAATAGTATATTACTCTATTAGTGAGCAAAATAAGTCATTCCTTTACAAGTCGTTTTGTCACTCTGTTTTGACAATTAAGTGACCTATTTTGCCACAAGTGGGGTATAGAATTTTCCCCAACAAGATGAGCGAAATCCGATTTCCAATGCCTGTTTTGCTTCACTCAGTGGGGGAATGTGGTATTTTGCTTACTCAAAACAGGCGTCGAAAATTGGTTTTTGCTCACTACCATGGGAAAAATAATTTTTACTTCTGTCTTTTTTTAAAATTAAATTAACGTATATGTATAAGTGCATGTATGTATATGTATTTATGTGTAAGTGTGTACGTGCCTACGTGCATGTACAAGTGCGTATGTGGAAGTTGATATTTAAGTGCAGATGTGTAAATTAATCTGTATCTATGTATGTGCATATGTGTATCTGTAAGTGTGTATGTATAAGTTTGTACGTGCAAGCATGTGCGTATAAATGCGTATGTGTAAGTGTGTACGTGTGTATGTACAAGTGTGTAAGTGTAAGTGTGTATGTAAGTACGTATGTGTACACATAAATATGTGTCCGTTTATATATGTATGTGCATGTATGTATCTGTAAGTGTGTATGTATAAGTTTGTAAGTGCAAGCATGTGTGTATAAATGTGTATGTGTAAGTGTGTACGTATGTATGTACAAGCGTGTAAGTGTAAGTGTGTATGTAAGTACGTGTGTGTATGTAAGTACGTATGTGTACAGGTAAATATGTGTCTGTGTATATGTGTATGTGCATGTATGTATCTGTAAGTCTATATGTATAAGTGTGAATTTGCAAATACTTATGTGTAAGTATGTACGTGTGTATGTACAAGTGTGCATATTAGTTATATACGTAACTTGGGAGTACGAAGGATGAATACAGGCGAGATACCTGGATTCAGAATCCTTCGTACTCCCAAGTTACGTAGATAAGTTTATGTCGTTGGTAGGCCGTATAAGGAACTATAAAAATGATTTTTTAAAATTAATGATGTATGTTTTATTAAAAAAAAGTAAATAATGTCATTATTTACTTATTTATTTTACTTATTAACTGTTTAACTTTGAAAATTTGTTTAAACAAAACATTCTGTAAAGTTAAGATTTTATATGAATTTGTATGAGCATTGACATATCTAACGACATTTTTTGTAAAAACTAATAGTTTTAGAAAAAAAAGATAAAGTGGCATTTCTTATTACAAAAACAATATTTTCGTAGATGAAAAAAAATTGATTCTATCGTTTTGTTTTTAAAAAAACTATTGAATAACCATATTGCTTACCGAAACCTCTATGTTTCAAGTTTTTCAAGATTTTCTTGAAAACAAAGTGATAAAATCAATTGTTTCTCATCAAATTAAAAAGATATTGCCCTCTTTTATACGAAATGTGGTTTTCTTTTTATTGTTTGCTAAAATTTTTAGTTTTTGTAAAATAAATTATTGGTTTTATTAGAACTGAACAGATATTCGATCTATTCTTAATGATTTTTACTTTTTAACCGTAAAAATTATCTTAAAATTTAATATATATAGGGCATTATTTATGAATCAGTGCTTCTCCCCTTCTCCAAAATTGTATTGGACTAAAAAAATTGTATGACGGCTTAAAATCTTCCTTCAATCATTTAGTTTCAGATGCACAGTTGCGTTTTCGGAAATTAAATATGGTGGCTCCAATATTGTGGCTAACACTTGGGAAGTTCGTAAAAATTTTTCGAAATTTCATGATGACTTGCTCAGTTTTCAATTTCTCGTTTCTTTCTTATTTAAAATGAATAGAGCACAAAATTTTACACAGAAATATAGTATTATAGTCAAGGTCAAACCACATTTTGAAACTTATTTTTTGCAATCCTTATTTTGAATCGCTTAGCTATTATTTCGGCTGAAAACCGATCTTGAAACAGCAAGCTCTCACATTCTTGAGATCGCCGCTCATGATCCTCATGCCCATACGATATCAGCATGTTTCGGTCAAGGTCAAACGGAGGTCAAACACCTTAATTGTAATGATATTTTTTTTACTTCTGATTCTGAATGAACAGAAAATTCCACGTCGAGATAAGTTTGGATCTCATAATTTGCGAACTTATATTCTAATGTTGATAGTGTAACCTTAATGAAATTAATATCTTAAGAAAGGAGCCTGCAGTAATAGTGTTATATCTAAGACACAACTTAAAAGGTGAGTAATCTATAAAAATAATTGACCGTATGAGTATTTGCAAATTGCACTATAAAAAATAATATGTTAAGAATAAATATTTTGTTGAAACAAATAAATGTAAATATTTTTCCACACGGTGTGCGGAAAGTTCGATTTTCCACACGATTTTACGTACGGGAAGTGTCCTATTCCCGCACGAAAAAAAGCGTGCGGAAATAGTACATTACGTAACGGGTATGGCTTTATTTACGAAGCGAGAAGTTTACGGCCTGAGCTGAAGGTGAGGGTCGTAACGGGATTCGTAAAAAAGCCTTTCCATGCTAGTTGCGTCGTGTACTTTTCGCCATGCGAGCGAAAAAAAGAGTAACGAAGTTGAAATTTTAGGGTTAGAATGACGAGAAAAAATTCCCACACAGAGAAAGGGGGCGGGAAAGAAAATTCATGCACGCTGTGTAAAATATAATATTACAACGAATAAAATAAATTACTAAAATGTTTAATATTATAAAAACGGGGATCTAAAGTTTTCGCGTAAACATTGTAAGTAAGAAAATTATTTAAACAAAGAAAAAATATAGAAGAGCAGGGTTAAAATTTTAACAAAAAAGAATACCATTTATGAGATGTTTAATATTATAAAAACGCAAATCTAAAATTTCCGAATATGCATTGTAAGAGAAAAAAAAGTAAAAAAAATTATATTATTCAAATTGAGGTGTTTAACTTCCGTTTGACCTTAACCAAAACGTGTTGAAATCGTATGGGCATGAGGATCGTAAGGGGCGATCTTAAGAATGTGAGAGCTTACTTTTTCAAGATCTATTTTCAGCCGAAATAATAGCCAAGCAATTCAAAATAAGGATTGCAAAAAATAACCTTCAAAAAGTGGTTTGACCTTGACTATAATACCATATTTCTATGTAAAATTTTATGCTCTATGCATTTTTAGTGAAAAAAAAACAAAAAATTCCAAACTCAACAAGTTATCATGAAATTTCGAAAAATTTTTACGAACTTCCCTAGTTTTGGCCACCATATAGGAGCTACCATAATGAATTTTTAAAAACACCACTCTGCATCTAAAACAAGATGATAAAAGGAAGATTTTAAGCCGTTATACAATTTTTTTAGTCCACTACAATTTTGGAGAAGGGGGGGTACCGATTCACAAAGAATGCCATATATATATATATATATATATTTCAATATAGGGGTTTATGGAGCCCGTACATCGAAACATAAGGGGTTATGGAGCCCAGGCTCCATAATCTGTTCCGAACAAACCATCTGGAAGGGTTATGGAGCCCGGCCTAAGTTATATAAAGAATTATAGATCTGGTCTTTCAAAGTTGTATTTTGGATTTCAAAAAAGGTTAAGCGTTGCTTAGATTTGGTTCAAACAATATAAATGACATAAAAATTACACTGTTACGTGCAGTTCACTAATATTAGTTAAATATCTTATATAAATAGATTATGGATTTTTGATCGTTAACAAATCATATAACAGCTATTATTTTTTACAACACTAACAGTGCACTAAAAACAGTTTAATCACATAAAGCCTTCGTATAGTTTGGAGCATTACACTTTGACTTTGTGGGTTAAATACAAACTCACATTGACCACACGCTTAAAAGTTTTGAGACTATATAATGCAAATAAATGAAAATGATACTAAAGCCTCTTGATGAATGAATTAACATTTACATGACTAAATCATTCTAAAATTAGTTTATGCACACTTGTATGATGACTCTTATTATAAATTTTTAATTTTACGTTGAAATGCTTCGATCAACAACATCAAATGGAAAAATAATGAGGTATTCATTATATAATAATTACAGCAGATCGTATATTCTCATATTACTAATATTCGCTATTTGGATAGTCACTTGATACAATTACAGTATTGTAAGAATGATTGGTATATTAATATTTTTAACATACAACTAACGAAAGGTCACTAGTGGATAGTTCTGCAGACTTCCATAATGTTCATTACGTTTCCACGACAATAGAGATTATCGAATTGCCAATTCTTCTTACATTTTGCTATGAACGAATTAGTAACATCTAAATTTTTCTATCCTATATCAAATATCAAAGGCATTGAATAGAGAAAACCGCATTACCACTGACCTTCTATTGCAATGATGCAGTATAAAAATATTTCTACGACAGTAACTACTACCAAATTTACCATGATTCAAACATTAAGTTTGAGGAACTTGTCTGACTTATACTCATTTATAGCTTTTATTTATACTTGGCAACGCTTCAATAAGCAACACCTACTAAAAGCATAGGGTCTCTATTGTATGAGGAATCACTGCTTTATAGCAAATATTAGGTATTTTCGAAAATCTTTCAAGAACGTTGAACCATTCCGGTCATGTAGGTAATGTCTACGAATGAGTGATAACATGAAATTTCTATACCTAAATACTACAAGAGCATATACACAATACCATTACGTTTTATGATTAGCTGCATAGTAACGAATCTTACTATGACTAACGCTTCAATTTCTAGATTATGAAATTCATTAAGCAACTGCTTTAATTATATGCCATTTTGTCTTAATAATATAAGTGCAAATAAATACTGTTGTGAGTAGCAATCACATTTCCAAGACAGTATGTATG
Organism: Anastatus disparis; assembly: GCA_017163975.1. NCBI lineage: Eukaryota > Metazoa > Arthropoda > Insecta > Hymenoptera > Eupelmidae > Anastatus > Anastatus disparis. The sequence continues at coordinate 696,317 of JAFFSR010000050.1, read as the reverse complement.
AAAACAATTTCATGAATCAATACGTATATTGCTCCCTGATAAATGAAGATATGCAAGATAGACATTTAATGTTAGAACTGAAAATGAGCATATCGACGCCTCCTATTCACAAAATCGTATCTCGAAGAACCTATGTAACAAAGTCGTATCTTATAGCAAATTCTAGACAATCGTAACTAAATTTTTAGACCAAGATGATCGTATCATTACAGAGGATTAAACATAATCGTAACTTAAGCCTCCATGCAACAAAATCTTATCTTTGTAGAACTTTCAATATAATCTGAAGTCGAACATCAGTGCAATATAATACGTATTTTAAAAAAAAAACACTATAAACAAAAATAATTTATAACAAGTACCACAAATGTTATTTTTTATAGATGCAGACGCACCGGGCTCATTTTCAACTTTTATTTTATTTTTAATTTATTATAAATATTATCTATTCTTATTTTTGATTTCATTATTATATAACATAGGTTACTTTTGAAATAGGAAGTTAATTCATAAAATCCTATATGTGTATAAATATTTATGATAGTTCGCTTAAATATAGTGAAAACAGATAATAAGTATTAAAAAATAATATCTGTGATACTGATTATAAATCATTTTCGTTTATAATATTTTTCTGTTATAAAACAATTATATTATACGTATATTCAACTTACGATTATATTGAAAGTTCTACAAAGATAAAATTTTGTTGCATGGAGGTTTAAGTTTCGATTATGTTGAATCCTCTGTAATGATATGATCATCTTGCTCTAAAAGTTTAGTTACGATTGTCTAGAATTTTCAATAAGATACGACTTTGTTACATAGGTTCTTCGAGATACGATTTTGTAAATAGGAGGCGTCGATATAGTGATAATGATCTTTCATATCGTAAAAAAAATTTTCTCTAAAACAGGAAACACGCGATAACATGATCCATGAATATATGGATGACATTTCCTTGACTGAGTAGATTTAACTGTTCGCTATGCACTTTATTTTCATCGAGAGAGCTTACGGGGAGCAACTATTACAATCATGCATAAAGTTTCTTAATTTATGTAATAATAAGGAATCATGGTAGATTATCATTACTAGCAACATATACGCCGTAGCAAAACGATCTATCATTAGCTTTATAATGAACGGACTTTTGATAAATAACATATAAAGACTTAAAGTGCAGTTATTTTCAAAGTATAAAATGGTAAAAAGGTCTTCTTTGATGGTGTGTGAACATAAAAATTGACCAATTTAATTAAAATCTGGACTAAGTGGTTCTTTTATTTCCACGACAGTAACAATCACCTGATTTCGAATCATTTCAAAATCAGTTTTGGCACACTTGTATGATTACGCTTATTATAAACTTTAAATTTTACTTTTAAATGCTTTGATCAACCACATCTAATAAAGCAATAATAAGATATTTATTAAAGGATAAATTATAGCTGATCGTATATTCTAATATTTCTGATGCTCGCTATTTGGATAGTCACTTAATACAACTACAGTATTGTAAGAATTATTTAAAAATCAATATTTTTAACATACAACTAACGGAAGGTCACTAGTAAATACTTCTGCAGTCTTCCATAATATTCATAACGTTTCCACGATAATAGCGATTATCTAATTGCCAATGCTTCTTACATTTTGCCATAGCCAAATTTGTAACATCTAAAGTTTTCTATCTTATATCAAATATTAAAAGGCTTTGAATAGAAAAAACCGCATTATCACTGACCTTCTACTGCAATGATGCAGTATAAAAACATTTCTACGACAATAACTATTACCAAATTTACCATGATTCAAACATTAAGTTTGGGGTACTCGTCTGAATTAAACTTATTTATAGCTTTTATTTGTACTTGGCAACGCTTCAATAAGCAACACCTAATAAAAGTATAAGATCTCCATTATATGAGGAATCACAGCACTATAGCGAATATTAGCTATTTTCAACAATCTTTTAAAAACCTTGAGCCATTCCGGCCATGTATGTAATGTCTACGAATGAGTGATAACATAAAATTTTTCACCTTAATACTACAAACAACTTATACAGAATACCATCATGTCTTATAATTAGCTGCATAATAACGAATCTTATCATGACTAACATTGCAATTTCTAGAACACAAAATTCAATAAGGAACTGCTCTAATCATATATTATTTTGTCTGAATAATATTAGTGCAAATAAACACAGTTGTGAGTAGGAATTATATTTCCAAGACAGTATGCATGAAAACAATTTCATGGATCATTACGTATTTTGCACCCTTGATAAACTGGAGACGTGCAAAGTCAGACATTCAATATAAGAACTAAAGATTGGTATTGTGGTAGTGATGATCTTCCATAAGTCTATCGTAAAGGAAATTTTCTCCAAATCAGGAAACACGCGATAACATAATCTACAGATATATGGATGACATTGCTACCACTGACCAGGAGAGGCTATGCAAGCTTCGGGTTACAGATCTTGATGAAACTTTGGGATATAGTTTTAGGTACCAAAATATGAGTAAAGCCAGAGCGGTACGGTCTAACGCTTGGAAAAACTGAAATTATAGACGTTTTCAGTCTTATTTGAAGAAAAATGTAAAAAAAAGCTCCTAATTGAAGTGTGAATAATCCAGTCTAGAAATGTCTTTAATAAATCAACAGGGACTAAAATAAAATGACGGAAAGCAAGCTTTAATTTGCCGTTTTCAGAATTGAAAAATAATAATTAGAACCAGAGATATGTTCGTTCAAAGTTAAGAAGCAAGAAAGTACCAAAAATCACAAAATCACTGTCCTTTAGAATTTATATGATATGTTTATTCTCTTTTTTATAATTATTCAAAGCATCTAACATAAGTTTAAGATTCTCGCAGTAAACGCAAAGACACGAATCGGTGGGTGGATGTGGTATAACCTTAGAGCATATACTACTGGAGGCAGCTTCAAATGCGCCGTGCGCGTGGTTAAGTTGAGAGTGAGAAAGGTATATTAAGGTTGACAGATATCTCTTTTTCTCTGGCACGTGATTGGTTTGTTTCGTTTCCCACTCCCTTATCACATGATTGAGAAATAGAGATAGCTATCAACTTTAGTATATTTTTCTCTTTCTTAGCCTAACCACGCGCACGGTGCATTCAGAGCTGCCTCCAGTAGTATATGCTCCAAGGGTATAACCCACTTCGGTCTTAAAGCGTAGAATGTTGATTTACCAATTTTTGTTTTCATTTCAGGATTTTCGTCTTTAAATAATTGATATATTTCTTTCATACTTCGCGTAAGAAAGCGTTTGACTGTTTTAGTTTTTATACCATTTTCTTTGATAGATACTGTGTCGCTTTTATTCGCACTTTGACGAGAACAATTAAAATCATCGTTCAGATAATAATCCTTCACTTTCATTACAATTTCACTATCCAAAGAATAGCCACAATAGTTCTCAGACTGCTCGTAAATTTTTTTGTTATTTACCAATGATCGTGCTTGATCAATCATATAAATAGTTACATTTGGTAAAACTGATAATAAATAATCTTTGGGAATATCACTTGGTATAATACTCAACAATCGCACTTTCTCAAGAAAATTTGAACAATTACCTAATGCAATTTTAATATTCTCAAGCCATTTATCATTTGTTTTACATTCATTATTTTCATTCAATGCGGGCAAATCCGTTATATCGTAGACTTTCATCATTTTACTTGCTATTTGTGAATCAAATGCATCGTTTATTTGTTTTCTTTTTCGGAGAGCATAAGATTCTCGCATCTTGATATTGATACTTTGAGGCATTGTAATTCGTGAAATGTTTAATTTTAAATTACTTGAAGTCTCGTTGAGCTGTTCTACCACAGCCTCACTATGAATAAAATCTTCCAAGGATTGTTGACTGCTTGAAGCCGATGAAATAGGCGCATTTTTCACTTCATCTAATAATATTTTGTAACACAAAGGGCATACTTTATCTTCACTAGAGAAAGAAGTATTTGGATACAAGCGATTCTAAGACTCCGTTAGATCACCGAATTCTCTAAGCGGACTTTTGGAGCAATCATAAACAACTTTTTTGTGCCTTTCTTTTGAATCCTTGCACTTCATTTTAACAATCAGTGATGCCATTATTGATATTATGTTCAATGACAGATCGAAAAAATAATTTTTCTTAAACAACTTTATTTTTTATCTTCCTTTTCTTATATTTTTAAACGCGTCAAGTCGTTGATGAGAATGCAAAGAACGAATCATCGCCACCTAGTAGTGACATGCGTCAACTCCCTACAAAATAAATTCAAATTCTAGGCGCGAAATTCAAACTGATAAAAAAATTATATTCTTCAACAACAAAAATTTTTATTATAATAATGTACCATAAAAAAAAGGTTAAATGGTTATATATTCTTTTATCAAAATAACTTTTTTTCTAAATTAAAAAATTTATATCTTCAGATTTTGATCTTTAACGAAAATTGCGTTTCCTCAATGTAAATATCATATTTATTTAAAGTTTCAGCATTTTTTTTTAAACTTTAAATCGTCATAACTTTGGTTCTAATTGATCAAAATATTCGATCCGGGGTTTATTTTGAAGATTATTGTTGATATTTTTGATATATTAATAAATAAAAGCATAAAAATAGTTGTAAGAATACGTAAAGTTGGAAAAATAGTACAATGCGCCATGGTATCAATGTTTGAAAATCGAAAATATAAAAAAAAACGTTTAAAAATCTGTTAAAAAAAAATAAGGCAAAATCGCATATTCTCACCTACCCTAAAAGTTAGTATTTTTTATGTATAAAATCATATAAAAATTTAAAAAAAAAAAAATATAGTTTTTGAGAAAATCGTGTTTGAAAAAAATCGCTTTTTTTTCTGTTTTTCGTAAATAACTCAGTAAGATCGAATTGTATTACAGAAATCGAGATTCTATTTTAAACTAGACAAAATTCCGCACACTTTTGTTAAAAGAACGCCCAAAAAGGTTGAGAATTGACGGAGCTATAGTCATTTAAAAGTAGAGGTTCATTTTGAATTTTTGAACTTTCGTTTTTACATCCAACACTAGAATTGCTGTAGTAAAAAAAAAAATTTTTTGAGTGTTCTACTAGGTAAATTTTATCTTTATATACATAATAGAAGGTATTTTTATTACTTAGAAGAAAAAAAAATTCGATCAGTGACGGCCTGCATGAATTTGAATGGAATCAGCCATATAATAAGTATATGTAAATTTTAATAATTAAGTTTTAATTTTTTCTACTTTTAAATTAAATCATTCACCATTTCTTTGACAACTTTTTAACAGTTACTGGCTAAAAATTGACTAAGAAAGTTGGCTAATCGTTAATTTTTTTACGATTTGTGATGGTGAATTTTCTACCAGGGATTATTTAATATATTAACTTTTTATTTACACAAAAAAGTACATGCCGAGTTTAGTTATCGACCATTTGCGGAAATTCGATTACTTATTTCTTCTCACTGTAAAGAATCAATCGTTATAACGATAGTGTCGCTGACTTACTCTACGAGTGCAGCTGAAACAGTGGATTCCTTGCACCCGCAGAGAACGTACGCAAATTCAAATATTAATTTTATCTTTATATACATAATAGAAGGTATTTTTATTACTTACTAGGAGAGGGTCTGACCTCCGGATCACGGATTTCGCTCAAACTTTGAAATAAGTTTTTAGGTGTCAAAATATGGAAAAAAGCAAAATGTTAGACCCTAATGCTCAATATTTCCTTAGTTACGGGTAATTAGAGAAAATCACTGGAAAAGTTTCTAGGTTTTCAAACGCATATAGTTCTTTAGCATTAATAGCTAGGAGCTTGAACTTCTTTTTAAATGAAAGCTGAGCTCAAATCCTTTCGAAATATCACCTACAGCATATAAAAATATTATTTTTTCCCATAGTTACATCGTTTTAAAAATTATACTACATTTCAGCATTTATTATTGATTAATGTTTTTAAAGGGAAATTTAGGTCAAATTTTAATAACGCTGTAACTATGGAAAAAAATAATATTTTGATATGCTGTAAGTGATATTTCGAAAGGATTTGAGCTTAGCTTTCATTTAAGAAAAGGTTGAAGCTTCTAGCTATTAATGCTGAAGAACTATAAGCGTTTGAAAATCTAGTAACTTTCCAGTGATTTTCTCTAATTACCTATAACTAGTGAAATATTGAGCATTAGGGTCTAATATTTTGTTTTTTTCCATATTTTGACATCTAAAAACTTATCCCAAAGTTTGAGCGAAATCCGTGATCCGGAGGTTAGACCCTCTCCTAGTTAGAAGAAAAAAAAAATTCGATCAGTGACAGCCTGCATGAATCTGAATGGAATCAGCCATATTTATTTTTCTCTATTATAGTGAGATACTCTGTCCGGGAGAGTAATTACTAACACTGTATATATTAAATAAAAATTAAGTAAAATCGCTGAAAATAGCGTATATATATATTTAATACTAATAAAAATTATAAATTATAAGTATTAAATCGCACAGTGAGTGAGAAGCTGGCTTCTTCCAGCTACACGTGCGAATAGATAATTTTTGTTTTTTTGTAATAAGGCAATTATGGGTTTGGTGAAGTTGTGAGATGTGTAGCTAACTCATTAAATCCGTTCATCTATTCGGCACAAATCGAGGCCTTGCCAATTACCTGTGGTTGTATGCCTTGTAGCATTAAGTATTTTGGTTAAATGTATTGAAATGTACGTGTAGACTGGGGGGAGTATAAGAAATTTATCTCCCTCAATAAAAAAAAAAATTCTCTTAAAAAAACATTGACGAAGTTAACCTAAAAAAAAGAGAAGCGAAAACTGTGCGCAAAAAGAAAAATATACATATATACACAGAGAAAGTCATAGTTGACGAAGATAAAGATGACAGAAAAACAGTGCTCGATTGTGCGGGAATTCACGAGTAAAATAACAAAAACGCGTATAAGATTCGAGAAATGGTGAGTGGAGGATATGTGGTGATTATGGGAGGTTGAACACCGTCACTGTACCGGATAAGTACCCAATTCCTAACCTTCACGATTTTGCGTCGAATTTAGGAGATGAAACTATTTTTTCCGCACTTGATTTGGAAAAAGCATTTCTACAAATACCAATATATCCAGATGATGTACCAAAGACGGCTGTAACAACTCCATTCGGACTTTACGAGTTCCTAATGATGACTTTTGGATTTAGGAATGTTGCCCAGACATTCCAGCGATACATAAACCAGGCGGTGGGCGACCTGGAGTTTCTGTTCGCATTCGTAGATGATATCTTGGTTGCATCTTCATCAAACGAGGAACACCAAGAACATCTTAAGACCGTCCTAGAGAGGTTGGAGAAGTTCCATCTCAAATTGAACATCGAGAAATGTCAGTTTGGAGTTAGTGAACTCATCTTCTTAGGCCATTTGATCGACAAAATCAGATTCAAACCAGATCCGTCGAAGATCGAAGCTATAAAAGCCTTTAAGAAGCCCAAGACTAAAGACAAGATGCGTCGATTCTTGGGAATGGTAAACTTCTACAGGAAAAGCTTGCCAAAAGCCGCGGAAGTATAGAGACATCTAGTTGCTATGATCAAGGATATAAAGAAGAAAGGTAAACGTCCTGTAGAATGGACCGAAGATGCAGAACGAGCCTTCAAGACTATTAAAGAAGAATTAGCGAATATTGCATATCTCGCGTTTTCGTCCAAGAATGTAGAAGTAAGGTTAGTTACGGACGCGTCAAATTTTGCTATGGGCGCAACGTTAGAGCAGAAAGTTGATAACTCGCGGAAACCACTAGCATTTTTTTCGAAAAAATTCACGCCCGCACAATCGAGATACTCTACGTACGATCGCGAATTGATGGCCATTTATGAAGCCATCAGATATTTGAACTACTACTTGAAGGGAAGAACATTCAAAGTGTATACTGACCATGAACCGTTGACTCATGCATTAAATAAAAGTTTAGATAGCTGCACCGTATTACAAGCTAGAGAATTAGCATATATCACGGAATTTAGTGTAAAAATCTGTCATTTACCGGGTGAAAATAACGTAGTAGCAGACGCGCTATCAAGAGCCGACGATTTCAGGTTTTCGACAATATTCTCATTAGATGAGATAACTAAAAAACAGGCGGAAGATCAACAGCTGCAAGAGATCATAAATAGCCCGCAGCATCAATTAAAGCTGGTAAAGTTGCAATATGGTGTAAAGAATACGCCATTTTATCGCAAAATCGCGCAAGATGTGCTCAGGCTATATGTACCAGAAGCACTGAGAACAGTCATCTTTAAACTCTTTCACAATAAAGCGCATCCATCTGCTCGATCAACGAGTAAGATGATTAGGAAGCAATATGTGTGGCTGAACATGAACAGGCAAATAACATCTTGGTGTAGAGCATGCATGGAGTGCTAAAGATCCAAGGTTACCAGGGAAAACAAGTTTTTACCTATGAAGTTTAATGAGCCTGACGCGAGGTTCGCCCACGTTCATGTCAACTTGGTAGGTCTGTTGCCACTTAGCGATGGTTACAAATATATTATTACCATGATAGGTATATTAGGTAGCCGGAGGCGGTGCCCGTTTACGACGCATCAGCTCCCACGGTCGCACACGCTTTTTATGATATGTGGGTGTCACGCTTCGTTGCACCTGTCATCATAACAACGGATCAAGGCAGGCAGTTTGAGTCCAGCGTGTTCCTAAAATTGCTGCGACTCATAGGTTGTAGAAGAGTGCGTACAACAGAGTATCACCCTGCTGCCAACTGTATGGTGGAGCGATGGTACCGTGACCTTAAAGCGGCACTAATGTGTCATATGGGAGAACGCGAATGGACTAATGTCCTTTTAACAGTTTTATTAAGATTAAGAACGCGCCTAAGGAAAGACACGGAGGCCAGTCCAGCTGAGTTCTTGTATAAAACGACATTAGCCATACCGGGAGATCAGAGACACAGATACGCGAGATCATGCGATGTTTTAATCAGAGTTTAAGGAATATATAAGAGAGGTTAGGCCGGTGCCGGTAAGACATAATGATGAACTGAAAATATTTGTTTATAAAGACTTGCAAAACTGCACTCATGTGTTAAAGAGAATAAAAGCAGTAGTAATGTTATTTTAAGAGGTGAATTCTTTCTTAGAGATTTACTTAGTAGCTACTCATCCCTAATTTCAACCATCTCTAAATGTCAGTCAGTGAGATGAAAATATTAAAACAGCAGCCTTCTATCTACTGTCGTGGAAATGTTATAGTATTTATAAGAGCTCTATGGAATTTTATTTACCTTTTTGCATAAATCAAGAAATGTAGTAAGAAGCCTTTCAAAATTATAAATTCATTACTTAGTCATAAGACGCTAGTTGAAGTTTTAAGTTGTCAGAAGCTTATTCATTATTGGACTGCTATGATAGCTTTTTGGATGTTGTAAAAATATTATTTCTCCTAAACTCGCTTTATAATATCTTTAGGTTTATACTGTCGTGGAAATATTATGAAAAGTGAATTAATTTTTAGAGATTTATATAGTAGCTCCTCTTTTCTAATTTTAACCATCTTTAAAAGCCAGCCAGTAAGATGTAGATATAGAATAAGCAGCCTTGTATCTATTGTCGTGAAAAGTTTTTAGTACTCATACAAGCTATAAGAATTTTTATTCATCTTATTGTATTCATTATTAAAGGTTATTAGAAGCGTTTTAATATTATGTCTTTATTACTAAGTCACAAAACGCTATCTTAACGTTTAAGCAGTTAAAAGCTCATTTACTATTGGATTGCTTTGATAGCTTCTTGGATGTCGTAAAAATATTATTTCACCCAAACCCGCTTCATAATATCTTTAAGTTTCTACTGTCGTGAAAATGTTATTAAAATTGGTGAATCTATTTTCAGAGATATATTTAGTAACTTCTCATCCCTAATTTCGACAATCTCTAAAAGTCAACCAGTGAGATGAAGATATAGAAAAAGCAGCCTTGTATTTACTGTCGCGGACATGTTTTCGTACACATACAAGCTCTAAAAACTTTTATTTATCTTATTGTATCAATTATTAAAGATAATCAGAAGCGTTTTGATATTATATCTTTATTACTAACTAGGAGAGTAATAAATAGAGAGTAATGTATCCACTGTCGTGGAAATTTTCGGTACTAAAATAACCTCTTAGAAATTTCATTTATCTTTTCATATCAATGAAGAAAGGTAGTTGAAAGCATTTAGAAATTATAAATTTATTACTCACAAGGAGAATGCATTGCATTTGTGACTTGGATTTTCTTCTAGCTTTGGTATCTTTTTTCTTACATAAAATCACGAAATAAGCCGCGTCTATTCGGTCCAACGCTCGATTTTTTCCGAGTTATGAGTAGTTTTGTCTGTTTTGTTGAAAAAGTTGCATCCGCTTTATAATTTTACAGTTTTTGAACTACTTATTCTAGAAGGTTTTTACTGATTGCATATTAAAGTTGAGATTAAAACTATTCGATAAAAATATTAATTCTCATAAACTTGTTTCATAATATGTTTAAGTTTCTACTGTGGTGGAAATGTTATTATACCAAGTGAATTCTCTTTTAAAGATTTATATAGTAACTACTTATCCCTAATTTCAACCATCTCTAAATGTCAGTCAGTAAGATGAAAATATTAAAACAGCAGCGTTGTATCTACAGTCGTGGAAATTTTTTAGTACTCATACAAGCTCTAAGAAATTTTATTTATTTTTTTATATCAATCAGGAAGGGTACTTAGGTGCGTTTAAATATTATAAATTCATTACTGAGTCATGAGACGCTAGTGTAAAGTTTTCAGTTGTCAGAAACTTATTCATTATTGGACTGCTTTGTTAGCTTCTTGGATGTCGTAAAAATATTATTTCTCATGAACTCGCTTTATAATATTATTTTTCTACTGTCGTGAAAATGTTATTATACCAGGTGAATTCTTTTTTAGAATTTGCAGTACACTATTTATTTGTCTGAATTTGTTATAAATAATATATTTTTTTTGTCCGAAGGCCGCTAAGCAAAAGCTGGGGCGGAGCCCCTCACATATAAAAAAATAATTGATAGTTCTTAAAATATAAAAAAATTTACTGAAAAAATTTAGTTATAAACGATAAACAACTAATAATTCTTAAAATACAATAAAAGGAATTCGATTATAAAAACCACTAATAACTGTTAAAATATAAAAGAAAGCTAATCTATGAGAATTGTAATTAAAAAATATTATTCAAAAAAAGAAAAAAAAAGTTTTAGAAAAATAGAATAAAAAAAATTCGATTATAATAACAACTAATAATTGTTAAAATATAATATAAAAATTAAACAAAAATACAACAAAATATAAAACGAAGATAAACTATAAAAATTACAATTGAAAAATACTATCTAAAAAAAAAAAAAGTTTTATCACGCGAAACTTGTAACTATGTCTTTCTCTCGCTCTCTCCTTTTCTTTCATAATATACATATATTGAGTCCACGTTATTGGTTAACGCATATCCAGTATAGTATATATAAGAAAAGGATAGCGATATTAAGGAAAGCGAGCAGTTCATTCAGTTCAATTCCAAGAATCAGCGACGTCAAGAACGTTTTTCTGCGAACTTTTATTAAAATAATACATTAAATATGCACATTTTTCTTTTGCGGCCTAGGACAAGAATTCACTATGTTGTGCTCCGTTTGGAGGACACAAAAATTTATTTTGCGGCCTAAGGACAAAAATAGTACATTATTGACCAAGGATGCATATTGATCATTCTCGGCGAGTGCGAACTTTTGGGGCCGAGCGTAGCGAGGCAATATCTTATTTTCTATTTATTTGTTAATTTATTATAATGTGATGTCCAATACATAGGCTTAAGATATGATTATATTTATTGGCTGAATAGCTAGTGAGTGAATGCTTTACTTGTTTTTATTATTTTGACTGCATTTTATGCTATTGCATACGCTTATTATTTTATTGTATTATTTATTATTTTTGATTTTGTATTTTAAATAAAAATTTTTTAAATACTATGACTGATAGATATTGTGTGACTGACTTTTAATTTATAAGATTTTTGCGTTTATTTTACTATTTTTCTGTATCTGTGATATCTTTTCTCTATGATGTGACTTTTTTCTTGAGTATTATTAGGTTTAGTAATTGACTGTGATATTAACTGTAATATTTTTGTATTTATAGATTGTTTTATGTGCAATATTTTTATATTTATACATTGTTTCATGTGCAATATTTATCATCATATTTATAAATTGTATTACCTTTGTATTATGATATACAAAAAAAATAATATCTATCTATCTACCTAACGGAGAAAAATAATGTAGTAAAGAAGCTTGAAGATACGGTCGAAAAAAGGTGGCAAGATACAAAAAAAAATTATCGAAGGAGCGGTAGTGAAGGAAGAGTTTAAAATAAGAAATTGGTAAATAGAAGAACGAACAAAACGGTGTGGGACAGAAGTTGTATTAAGAAAAAAAGGAAAGTAAAGAAGGCATACACAGCATGGAGAAAAAAAATGCATGTTGAAAGAAATATTTTTAAGGGAAAGGAGAGAATGGAAAGAACTGTGCTTCGAAAAAAAGAGAAGCGGAAGAAGAGCTTTTGTGAAAAATTAAACAAATAAAAAATGAAAATGACATTTAGAGGTATCTAAGTATAAAAAGTAAGAAGAAAAAAAGGATGGAGAAAAATATTTGTAAACAGGAGTGGGAGGAGTATTTTAGGAATTTGCTAGAAGGGACGAAAGAAAGAAGGACAGGGCAAGTTAGAGAAAAATAAGACAAAGAGAATAAAGAAGAAAATGTAACAGTATATGAAATAAAAGCGGCATAGAAAATATTAAAAAAGAAAAAGCAGCAGGAATGGACAAAATACCGAATGAAGTTTGGATCTTTGGAGGGGAAGAGCTTACAAATAAACTTAAAAGTCGGCCATATAGCTTTGTCCTTATCTAATCTAAATTTTTGATATAATTAATAAATTAAATATGTATATACAAATGTAGGAGTTGAGCGCTGTACAGCAAAAAACGAGCAAAGGATTCTATTCTATGAAAAAATATAAAATATTCATTACTTTTCGAGTATAGTCCAAAACGGAAAAAACAGTTGAACTTGACTTCATTTTCTATATAAAAGTATGTACTCTATTTTAATAAGAGTATGTACGTATATAGAACACTTTAGTACGTACTTTTTAAAAGTATATACTTTTAAAAAAGTACCTTCTGAAATGTTTTTAATAAGTACATACATTAAAAAGTACGTATTTTCTAATAAAGTTCATACTTTAAGAAATATTATATAAATTAAAAATTTTTAAATATCTTGTCTCAAATTCAATTTTATTAATGCTGTAGTGGATCTTAACCAAAAAATATTAATGTATAAATAATTATTTATTGATAAAAGTTTTCAAAGCCCAATGAAAATTGAATGATGTCAATAATAAATTTTAACCTTCGCCTTGTAGCTCATAAAACCAAGATCCGTACACAGTGTTTTTGAAGTCGTAAATTCGTAAAATGAAATTTCAAAACTATTAATGAAAATCCCGAAATTAAAATTATATAAATAGAGTACGACTTGAATTGGCAAATCCATTAAGAGCAGGCTGGATTCGCTGTCCTTGTCTAATAGAGATTTTTGTTATTTACTCAAGTACTAGTCGATGTATCTGCAAATGAAAGGCTGGGCGCAATAAGTATTATTATTATAAATATTTATGCACAAAAAAATTCCACTGTTTTATTTTTGAGAAAAGTAAGGAACGCTGAATTAAAAGTGTATGTTTATAATATTTTTGCGTTTCTTACTTTTCTCAAAAACAAAGCAATAAAAATTTTTTTTTCTTGTGCATAAATATTTATAATAATAATATCTATTGTGCTCAACCTTCAATTTGCAGATACATCAATTAGTACTTGAGTAAATAACAAAAACTCAATTAGACAAGGACAGCGAATCCGGTCTGCTCTTAGAACAATTGAATCAATATGATATTTTCATGACTATACTGTGTTAATTATATGATTTTAATATGATACTAAAATGATTCTTATGTGATATTTATATGATTACCTTGTGATTTATATCTGATTCTCATCTGTTTATCCCCGTAAAATCTGTCATGATGATCATGTGATCTTCGTGTGATTTTCATCATAGTATCACGTTGTTATCATATGATAATCACGAGATTTCTATGTAAATTTTTTCAGCAGGGTCGCCACACTTACTATGTGAAAATATTTTTTTCAATGTAAATATTGACTATTATTCAAATGTTAATAAATTATAAATTTAGAATTATTTTGGCTGCGAAATCAAAACATACGAAAAATCGAAACGTTTTTTTATTGTAAATTTGATAATAGTGCAGAAATAATGGACAATATATCATTCATGCATCCTTCGGCTGAGGAATTTAAACACGTGTAACTTTTAAATGTTTGTTGATTATAAAAAAATTTATAATAATCTAAAAAATATTGCAAATTTGTTGTCATATTTATTGTAACTGATACATCATCACTATTGTAATATTTACAAAACTTTTTGTACAAAAATTGATAATAATATAAAAATAGACGATGAGCTATAAATTTATGAAGATTTTGGCTGAGAAATCGCCACACATTTAATATTGAAATATTGGGTTGAACAAATAAATGTCATAAAGTTATGTATAAAATTTGTAAAAGTATAGATTTATACATAGTTTGAATGAGAAATCGACACACTTTAGGTATTAAATTATAAAACAGTTATTAACGCATTCCAAATGAATGTACATAACATACAACAAAAAATAAAGAAAAAAATATCATAAATCATTCATAATCAGTATGCGCAGAATGTTAAATTTGAAATATAAAATAATAAAATAATGTATAATCACACTATGTATATTTATATGGGAGTCGATCTCGGGAGCCCCTAGACAAGCGCCGTCTTCGAGGGTCCCCGTACCACTCCTGGGTGTTCTCGTTGTGTCAATACTTTTTATGATAACGATGCAGCGAATTTGGCAAATAGGAAGCTCGGGCCCGAGGAGGAATACCTTGCAAAAAACATAGGACTGTTTGACGCGTAACCGTCTAGTAACCCTGGCAGCATTCTGCCTGGAGATATAAGATAAAAAGATTTTCTTAAATAAGTTCATTACTATTAATAGGAGATGTATAATTGCACATTAGAAATACATCATGTGAGTACCTCTGCAAATTGATAATTTTTCATATTCATCATCTTTATACTTACGTTTAACATCGATTCTATATTTTATAAAGCTTATAATAGAAATGTTATATACATCAATATTTTTGGAGATCCGATAAAAATTGACGAAATTGGGTTCACAAATGTATTAATACTAATAGAATGAGAAAATAAAAAAATTTTTTTGTAAAAACCGGGCATTGTTTTAAAAAAAATAATTTCGCAATAAATAATTGTAAATTTATCTAACTTCTCCTATAGCTACGAAATTTTTTTAGTGGGTATACGATTTTTCAAACATAAAACTGAAAATACGCGAAAAAAAATTTATTGACTCTTAATTAAAAGAACATTTATGAATTTTTAAATATTGGTGTACGACTTTTTGATTTTTCGCTCACAAAACGAAAACTACTAGAAGAATTGTTATGGTGTCAATAGACAGTTTGTTGTAAATGATCTATTTGGTTTATTAGAATCGCTTACTCTGCTATTTATAAAGATTAAGAGTAGGCTGGAGCAAATTTGATTACCGAGCGAGTGAAAATGTTACTTTATTATTAATCAAATAATTATAGTATTTTCAAAAGAAATTATTATCGAGTGCAAATTTGTATACATACATGATTGTATAATGATGTTTTTTAATGAAATTCACCACATCCTATTATAAAAGGGAGATAGCGATTAGTATCAAATTAAAGTTTATCTTAGAGCCAATTCAGAGCGTTATCAAAAAATTTCATTGGTGGATACAACGGAAAGACCAACGGAAGGAGAAACAATGAAACGAACTATAGAGAAACGAGAACAGATCCGACATTGTGTAGTCGGCAAAGAAGCCAACTTCACTTAGTTGATTCCATATTATCATCGAAGCAAGATAGCAGTAGAATTAAAGTAAAAATAAAGTTTATTTTTTTAAATATATATTATTAAAAATAAATTCCAATTGTTTTATAAAAGTGACTGGAGGTTATTTTTTAGTATCAAAAGTGTGTGAAAAAATATCAAGCTTTATTGTGTGATTAAAAAAAATTTTTTTGAGGTTAGTTAAGAAATATGACTTATTTATAATTTTTTTAATTATTATATTATAAATTATGAACATTAGTTATACATTTACAATAAAATTATATGAATACTAATAGATTATTAATATTATAACTTATTTATCTTAGATTGTCATACTATATTTTCTAAATTATTGTGTAAAATCAAATTACAAACATTATCTAAAATTTATGAAAGAATAATTGTCGTTTTGAATCGTCGTTTCAAAGATTATAGTATATTTTTAATTTTATTTAATTTTGAACAGTGAAAATATTAGCAACTTTATTTTATAATGTTATATTTATAACAGATTGACAAAAATTTTTTTTCGCAGGTGTTACATTTCATTAATCAAAAGTGCTAAAGATTGACAATTTTCAAAGGATTATTAATTAAAGTAATAAATTAAAACAACAGTATTTCAAATGACAATTTTAAAGGATAATTCTATAATCTTAAAGAATAATTTTACAATTTTAAAGGACAATTTAATCATTTCAAAGGACAATTTTATTATTTCAAAGAACAATTTTAAAAGACAATTTTATAATCTTAAAGGATAATTTTACAATTTTAAAGGACAATTTAAAAATTTTAAAGGAGAACTTGAAAGAAAATTTTCAAAGTTGGAAAAAAATAGTTGAAATGTACAATTTATAAACGGTCAAAGAAATTGAATATGATGAATTAAAAATTTTAGAGGATTATTCTATACTTGAAAAAGAAAATTTTTAAAGGTGATAAAAAGAAATTGAAAAGTTAAATTTAATAATAAATTATATGAATCTAATATGTTATAGGCGTTAAAGTTTATTATTTTACTCAAATATTAGTGTGATGTATAAGTGAAAATTTATAAGCCTAATGTTTTATATTTTTCTACGTAATATTTTATTATTGTATTTAATGCATGAAATTATTAAAACACATAATTATTAAAATTTGTATCTTATTTATTGATTTATTGAATAATACCTATACCTTAATTCTGTATATTGTAATAAATAGTTTTGTACTTTTTTATATTTTATTTACTAATTTCTCACATTGTATGAATATTTTTCTATTTTTTTATATTATATTTAATACATAAAATAATTCAAATTGGTCAATTTATTTATTTAAAAGTATTATATCTTTACTCTAACCAGGAGAGGCTATGAGCTTCGGGTCACAGATCTTGACGAAACTTTGGGATATATTTTTAGGTACCAAAATATGAGTAAAGCCAGAGCGGTACGGTCTAACGCTTCGAAAAACTGAAATTATAGACGTTTCCAGTCTTATTTGAAGAAAAATGTAAAAAAAGCTCCTAATTGAAGTGTGAAAAATCTAGTCTAGAAATGTCTTTAATAAATCAACAGGGACTAAAATAAAATTGCAGAAAGCAAGCTTTAATTTGCCGTTTTCAGAATTGAAAAATAATAATTAGAACCAGAGATATGTTCGTTCAAAGTTAAGAAGCAAGAAAGTACCAAAAATCACAAAATCACTGCCCTTTAGAATTTAGATGATTTTGATACTTTCTAGGAGAAATAAATGTTGAATGCAATCACTGAAAAGCAAAGCATTTTGAAAGTGAAAAGGTATCAAATAAAGATAACTCTTTTAATGATTGTTGTAATCATGGAAATGTAATACTTGAATCTCCATTAGAATTTCCTAATGATTCAAAAAATTTATTTAATTCAGAACATTATATGTCTCGTCAATTTTTTCAGAATATTCGTCGTTATAATAATTCATTCGCTTTTGCATCTTTCAAAGCAAATTTAGTAAATTTTAATGACAGGTGCCCTGGTCCTTATTGCTTCAAAATACAAGGACAAATTTATTATCAAATTAATACTGCTTTGCAGCCCGAAATAAATGAAAAACCGTCTTATGGACAACTTTATATTGTCGATGCCAAGGAAGCAATAGAAAATTGTATGAACGCTTTTAATGCAGATGTATACTTTGATATTGTACGATTGCTTGAAAATACTATGCTTACACATAATATTTTTGCTCAGTCGTACGAAATGATGGATGATGAATTAAAAAAGCAGATAGACTGTCAATAAGAAAATAAGTTACAATTAATTTCTTCTTTAAAACCAGAAGTAGATAGAAGACGTTACAATTTTCAAAGAACTAACAAAGTTGCTGCTACATTTTCTACCACCGCTGATGGAGAAATACCTGAAGCTTATGTTGTTATACGCAATAAAAATACAAAAGAGTTGCAACAAGTAAGTACAATGGATCCGAATGTTGAACCATGGATTTATCCATTATTTTCTCCTCATGGATCACAAGGATGATATAAGAATTTGCAACACAAAGATGGTAAAAGTAGAATATCAATATCAGCTTATATAAAATATAAAATTGCAATCAGAGAAGATTTTAATGTCTTTATCAGAGGCCAGCGTTCATTTCAACAGTATTTAGTTGATTCTTACGTTAAAATTGAGAATGATTGTATAGAATACTGTAAATCTCATCAGTCACAATTACGAGCTGCATCTTACAAAGGTGTGATGAATTATTTAGAAAAAAGAAACAATGACATTAAAAACGCACAAGTAGGAAAAATTCAAATTTTACCTTCTATTTTTGTTGGATCTCCACGTTATATGTTACAATGCTATCATGATGTTATGACTCTGTTACGTCACGACGTATCTTTTATTTCTTTCATTTATAATTTTAAAGTATCTTTTCACGTCATGAACTAATTAAAACAGTTATTGAACAATAAAAGAATTTGTCAAGCTAAACAGAAAAAGCGAAACAGTAAAGAAACTCGAAGTTTAATATTGGTCAATAAAACTCTTTAGTTAGCAGAATTATAAAATTAAGTAGTTTAAGTTGACAACGAGTATTTCGAAATTACCAAGAAAAAATTTATAAATCAAAATTCATGTAAAAGATAATAAATCTCATAAATAAATATGAGTATAAAAGTCGAATGAAACAAATGACATTTGGACATTACCCCTGGTTTCTTATTGGTAACAAGTTTACACTGCCCGTAAGTTCTATATTTCAAAGCAATTGCTAATACTACATATACATATATAGATTATTAAAATATACACGCGTATGAAAATCTATTGTACTAGAAGGGTTAAAAAGAAATTAATAAACCTCGAGGATCTATATATTCACATATCGTGCCTATTCATTTGTCTACCTGTACCCAGCACCAATCTACTAAGAAATACTACAAGGTAAGAATATATAATTATTTAATAAACTCTTTATTTGAAAGTACTGAAATTATCCTTTAGTAATTTTCAATTGTGAGAGCGATTTCGTTTAATCAAATGTTGGTGGAGCTTTTTCACCACTAGAATTCATACATCTTTATCTTAATGACTACATTTTTATAAATAAGTCAAATATTTCAAGAAAACGTAATTCTTATATAAATCTATACAATTAAATAAATAACTTATTCACTTTTATTTAGTCCTGGTGCAAGCCAGGACCTAACAACTCAAACACAAAAAAAAAGGAAACCAGATTTGTTTATTACAATGACATGCAACCCACGCTGGAAAGAAATAGAAAATAATTTATTACCAGGTCAACAACCTTCTGACAGACCAGATCTTTCTACACGAGTATTCAATTTAAGGAGTCTCACATGTCAGCTATAGTTTGTTATTCATAAAAATTAAAAGTTTAAAGAACTCTTCAAAATTTTGGTAAAAATTAATTTATACCTAGAAAAAAATTTCTGCAAATTTTCAAGTAGTCTTATCAACTCATTTTTCTATATGTGCTCACTCGAAGTCATAGTAGTAAAAAGATAAACTTCAAGTGAGCATAAATAATAAAATCAGTCGATAAGGATAACTAAAAATTTGCAGAGACTTTTTTCCAGGTATAAATTAATGTTTTTCAAAATATTGAAGAATTTTTTAAACTTTTGATTTTTATGAACAACAAACTATAGCAAACTATAGCTAGCATATGAGACTCCTTAAAAGAAAATTCCTCACTTGATTATAAAAAGTACATTTTTTGGAGATGTAGCAGCATATTTTTATGTGATTCGATTTGAAAAACATGGTTTACTTGATTGTCATATTAATAACATGGGGCTGATGCAATGAGAAAGACTACAATTTTCATGATTTCCAAACAACTTCAAAATTTATTTGTACAAATTTTAATATATTATAGTTCATTAGAGCCAAACAAACTTTGGGAAAATTTATTTGAAAGATTGTATGTCAAAAGATTTTACGCGATATCATTCTAGAGAAGATGGTTATTTAAGAGCAATGATTGATATTCAATTTATACACGACCGTAAAAGTAAATCGTTAGCTGACTTTTCACTTCAGTATTTAATGCAAATAATAAGAAAAAATATTTTAGAAAATCATACTGATGATATTAGTATTGAAGATTATTTAACTATTGAATATCAACGAATGAATAGACTGAATGAAAGATAAAAAATAATAGCTGAAAAAGTTTTAAATGCAGTACTTAATAGTAACGATGAATCTTGCTTTTTTATTGATGGTTCGGGAAAGAAATTTTTATATAAAACCTTTTGGTATATTCTGAAAGGTAACTATACAAATATTTATATGATGGCTTTTACAGGTATTGCTGCTACATTACTACCTAAAGGGAAAACTGTACACAAAATATTTCAGTTACCTGTACTATTGTTTTCAGACTCATCTTCGAATATTAAATTAGAATCATAAGAAGCTGCTTACTTAAAATCTACAGATGTATTTACTTGGAATGAAGCATCTATGACCCCAAGGTATGCTCTTGAAATAATAGATAGAAGTCTGCGTGATATTATGAACAACAATAAATTATTTGGTGGCAAAATTATTGTTTTAGACAGCTATTTCCTGTCAAAGTTTTCGGAACTCGTAGCGAAACAATTTATTCATTAGTCGCAGTTTAGATTGGAATAAATTTAACAAATTTTCTCTAACAAAATATGAAAGCCTTACCTGAAAAGACTCAATTTGTTCAATTTTTACTTGATGTTGGAAATGGAAAATTAACAAATAATTCTTTGAGTTTAGATTACTTTGCTGCTAATTATATTATTCCATGTGAAATAGACATAGATGATATTTATGGTAATATTTTAGCGAAGAAGGGATATCGAAAATCTATTAACTATGCTATTTTATATGTAAGAAATGCTGATGTCAACGAAATTAACGATAGAGTTGTTAATTTACTCGATGAGGCAACAGAAAAAGTTTATATAAATATAGATAGCACAGAAAATTGTGATAATACTGGATTCGATTATACATTAATAACAATAGAATATTTGAATACTTCATCTCCTCAATCCTTTACCTCCTACGAATTAAAATTAAAATTGAATTATATTGTTATGCTTATAAAAAATCTAAATATGAGCGAAGGATTATGTAATGGTGCTAGATTACTAATTTTTAGTTTATTTAACAATATATTGAAAGATAACTCACTCCACAAAATAAGTAAATTATTAAATATCCCAAACCACAGGGAGTGAAAGGCCAAAAGAAAAAACAATTAAAATTTAATGTTGCAACGTTTCGTCAACATGTTTTGTTGACCTCTTCAGGCTAAAACAAATTTTATTTAAACACAAAAATTAAACAGAAATATACGAAAAAATTATAATATAAATACAATTGTACAAAAATAAAAAATACGAGAGCACATACCAAAACCTTAATAAGTAGAAACTAAACACTGTGAGAGTAACGGCTCACATAGTCAAATGTACATAATATATAACAAAGAGTATCTATTTATACTCGCCGCTATGGTTCTTAATACAATCAATCAGATGTTTATATGTACCTGACAACGCCAATGTATCTGTTTTTAAATTAATCGTATTGTCAACACTGTTAATAAATATCATTTCAAAAATTTTTCTTTTTTTATAATTCGACTCTCTGTCAAGAACTTTAACATTTTCCCAAACAAAATCATGAGCAAATTCGGAAATATGTTGAGCAACAACTGTATTTTTATTTTTAAAATCTATATGCTCTTTAAGACGAGTCTTAAGAGCTCTTTTGATTCCCCACATAACAAGCAGAACAAGTTTTGCAGTCAAATTTATAAACAATACCAGTGGTATCTTCTTTTTCATTTTATCCTTGCTCAACTTAATGATATTATTTAATTTTTTATTTAGAATTGGTCTAATACCAATGTTAAAGTTCTTCAGAGTCTTTTTACATTGTAAAAAGACTCTGAAGAACTTTAACATTGGTATTAGACCAATTCTAAATAAAAAATTAAATAATATCATTAAGTTGGGCAAGGATAAAATGAAAAAAGAAGATACCACTGGTATTGTTTATAAATTTGACTGCAAAACTTGTTCTGCTTGTTATGTGGGGGAATCAAAAAGAGCTCTTAAGACTCGTCTTAAAGAGCATATAGATTTTAAAAATAAAAATACAGTTGTTGCTCAACATATTTCCGAATTTGCTCATGATTTTGTTTGGGAAAATGTTAAAGTTCTTGACAGAGAGTCGAATTATAAAAAAAGAAAAATTTCTGAAATGATATTTATTAACAGTGTTGACAATACGATTAATTTAAAAACAGATACATTGGCGTTGTCAGGTACATATAAACATCTGATTGATTGTATTAAGAACCATAGCGGCGAGTATAAATAGATACTCTTTGTTATATATTATGTACATTTGACTATGTGAGCCGTTACTCTCACAGTGTTTAGTTTCTACTTATTAAGGTTTTGGTATGTGCTCTCGTATTTTTTATTTTTGTACAATTGTATTTATATTATAATTTTTTCGTATATTTCTGTTTAATTTTTGTGTTTAAATAAAATTTGTTTTAGCCTGAAGAGGTCAACAAAACATGTTGACGAAACGTTGCAACATTAAATTTTAATTGTTTTTTCTTTTGGCCTTTCACTCCCTGTGGTTTGGGATATTTAATTATTTAACAATATATTAAAGTGCGAAATATTGACTGGTGATAAAAAAGAAGCAATAGTATTTATAAATCTAATCACTTTGTACTCATCTGAAAGTGATTATCCGTTTATTTTTAAGCGAAGACGATTTGCAATTAAAATCGCTTTTGCAATGACAATTAATTAAGCTCGAGGTAAAAAAATTTTTTAAAATTGTAGTAGATTTAAGAAAACAAGTTTTTAATCATGATCAGCTATACGTTGCTTACCCCGAGTTCGTCCATCGAATTCATTAAGAATTTATTTAGATAAATCTAATAAAATAAATATTAAGAATTATGTGTTTAAAGAACTTTATTTGTAATGTACAGTACAAGTAACGATTGTTACTCAAATTTCATTTTGTCTTTGTCTCATGATAAGTAAAAAAGACAGATGACACAACCGTTTCTTAGATATGTTTATGAATTCGAACTTTAATTACGAAATGGAAAGAAAAAACGAAAATTCGTGATTTATCATGTCAAAACATCATGTAACGATTTTTTTGGTTTTCACACGTTTCAAACAATACTTAGTCAATTCAGAGCCATTTTTAAAAATTTTAGAAATTTATGAACTTAGAAATTTTTTTAACTAATTTGGTCTTAAAAAAATTTTTGACTAATTTTACGAAAAAATTTTGAAGTTCAAAAATTTTTTAAATTTTTTAAATTTTTAATAATTGTTCTGAATTGACTAAGCATGGTTTGAAACGTGTAAAAACCAAAAAAAAATCGTTACATGATGTTTTTAGCATGATAAATCACCCGAGGAATCAAGTAATTTGTCACCTGATTTTTCTTACCAGGGCATGCTTTGTATATTAAGCACTTTCTATATTTTAAGACGAAGTCGCTGATTGGTGTTGGTGATTGAAAATGACTAATCAGCATTCTCGTCAACAAGTTAACAAAAGACTTAGCACATGGAATATGGCAGTAAGAACGTAATTTAGATAGCCTCTATATAATAGTTTTATTTCAAGACTAATAAAAATCTTTTGATTAATTATTCAATTAATTATTTTATTATATTGTAATATTTATTTTTCCATAACAAAAAAATCCACGCGCGATTTATCGCGCTAAACAACTTCTAGTTTAAAACAAAAAGTAAGTAACCGTACTTAGAGTTTAATAAGCAGTTATAGTATAGAGTTTTTAATTTTTTTAAATTTTCTTCAATGATTTTTGGCAAGCGCAATAGAGAAATAAATTTCATGAATGTATTTAAAATTTTAATGTATTCTATTACGTATCGCATGGATGTACACTCTACGGTATCTATAGTAGTAGTACTTTAAAAACGTGAGTTTCGATATAAAAAAGTCGAAATATCAACCTTTCATCCATAAAAAATAAAGCTATTTTAAAATTTTTCATTTATTTATTATATTATTAAAGAAGTTTATGTCGAAATGATAAAGTAGTGATAATTTTGTGATTATGATAATTATGAATTTTGGTTATTCATAAATATTAAGTGATATAGTTGTTACATTTTTGAAAAAATTTATGTTAAAATGAATAGTATTGTGATTAAACTAACTTGGGATTTATAGCTTATATCGATATTATTTATAAAAAAATCAAATGTCTTATTGTTAAAATATGAATAAATCACTAATTAAACGTTTTAAGTACTAAAATATTGTTATTATTATGTTTTCTATTTTTTCACTTTTTTATTAATTTGTATTATTTTGATTTCTTTTTCTATAATTATAAATAGACGTATTATCGATACACCACAATTTATAGAGTTGGAAATATAAAAAATATTTTACCATAGCGGAAATATGAAAAATAAAATTTTTTTTGTTTGTATTTTAACTTTAAGATCGGATTATTCACTAAAAAACAAAACTTTTTTCTCTCTGAAGTTCTTCTTTTTAAGAGCAGGCCGGATTCGCTGTCCTTGTCTAATTGGCATTTTTGTTATTTACTCAAGTATTAATCGGTGTATCTGCAAATTGAAGGTTAAGCGCAATAGATATTATTATTACAAATATTTATGCACAAGAAAAAAAAAATCTATCGCTTTATTTTTGAGAAAAGTAAGGAACGCGAAAATATTATAAACATAATCTTTTACTTCGGCGTTCCTTACTTTTCTCAAAAACAAATCGGTAGATTTTTTTTTTCTTGTGCATAGATATTCATAATAATAATATCTATTGCGATCAACCTTTATTTTGAAGATACACCGATTAATACTTGAGTAAATAACAAACAACTCAATTGTTACTCGGTCGGTATCAGGTTCTACTCCGGCCTGCCGTTAAGGGGAATCCTCATACCGATATAGAGTTCTACCTTACCTACATTTAAATTATGAATTTAAATAAAAATTTAACTATTCATGATTGAAATTCGTAGGAGAGGCACATTTTTAACATGCCTAAGAATTTATTGCAACGTTAAAAGACAATATAAGGGTAAAAATAAAGGCGAAAACTGCTTAATACGATTAACTTTTCAATGTAGTTATGAATAATCGTATTATGCAGTTTTTGTCTTCATTTTCACTTTTATTCTGTCTTTTAACGTTGCAATAAATTCTTTAGAATGTTAAGAATGTGCCTCTTCTATGAATTTTAGTCAAAAATCATTAAATTTTTATTAAAATGCATAATTTAAATGTTGATTAGGTAGATCTCTGTGCCGGTATGAGGACACCCCTTAAGCAACATTTTCGAAATATCAGCTGTTGAAAAAACAAGGATTTTTCTAACGTAGATGAGTATAACTCTTTTAAAAATAGACTGACAGTAGCCTTTAACCTTTTATTTTGAAGTAGAGTATTGTATTTTTTATTTCGATTTTTAATTTTTAATCTCCGACAATTTTTGACAAAATGGGACAAATTTACAAATGAATAAAAAAAAATGACAAAAAATAGCTTCAGCTTTTATGGAATATTTTTTATCGATAAACACAGTTGGAATTTTTAAGATTCAATTATTTGTCGCAGAGATAGAAAACTTAATTTTTTCTAATTTTTTCTCAGGTAGCCAAATTTTTGTGAACGGCAGTGTATGTAGCTGTTGTAGCTCAATTTAAGAGATATCACATCATTAATTTTTTATATTGATATATCTGTGCTCGATGTCTTACGGTACTTGAATGTTTCTGGACACCTTGTTGTCATCTATAGTATCATTATTTATTGTTTATCAAATTCATATTTGTTCTTGTGGATCTGAATGTCAGTCAGGGGAATAAATTTAAAAATTTTTCATATCGTCTATTAATTATAAAGAAATTTCCATGGAATCTAAGATTCTGATTATTTTTGCTAATCTTAAGAGGCGGTCGGGACTATTTGCCGCATGGGGGCGCTGCGGTCAGGTGAGAGAAAAATGAAAAATAATTTTATATTTTCCTCACACCTTAGAAAAAGGAAAGTTTAAAATATTGTTGTAAAGCGAAAAATGCAGCGTGAGATAGAGCCGGCGTGAGCATATGTATTCATCATTCTTTAGTCTTACTTTCTCTGAGCACCTTTGTGTGAGCACCGTTGCGTGGTCCTCTCTGAATAAGCGGTTCAATTCTTCGTGAAATTAAAGGAAGACTGCAACCAGCCTAAACCATTCTTTTTTTATCAACAGTTGGTGGATTAAAGAATAATTTAAGCTTATTAAAATGTAAAAATTCTCAATTATATTGGTCACCAATGATTGGTGCAATAAAATAAAAAAAATCATTAAAAATAGCAAAATGGGTTTTTTTTAAACTTTATGTTTTTATAGAGAAATCGTGCAATGCACGGCAAAATTGATAAGAATATTTCCGACTTAATATTTGATGAAAAACACGAAAAATTATGTTTTTCATCTAAAAATTAACAAAATTGTCTTCAATTGGAAAATTGACTTTAGGAATTTTCCTAACCATTTTCCAGCTATCCACCCTCGAAATTCGTGTTCAGGGGACCGAAATACATAGGAAAAACTTTAGTGGAGCCGTGGATCTCCATCGGCTACGGAAACTCTCCTAGCACATATTAGTTATATATGTCCTTTGGCCGTATTCAGGTGGAATATAAATCGAGGACAATCTTTGTCGCTTGAGCTGAAATTGCGAAGCGCGCCCTCGGCAATTTCAGCTCAAGCGGCAAACATTGTTCGAGATTCAGATTCCACCTGAATAAACGGCCAAAGGACATAGATGATTTTATTTCCGAAGTAGGCCGTATGAGGAAATATAACTTATTAGTTGAAAATATTAATCTTTTTTTCAATACTTTTAAAATTAAATTTTAGTTCTATTGATTTTTTCTTTTGTTTCTTAGATTGACATTTTGTAATGAGTATAGCTGCTATCGAAGCGCGAGTCATTTTTTTTTTCACTAACCTACGTTCAATATGATTGCTCTTTGACATATTGAACGAAACATAGTAGGATCGGTGATGCCATATTGATTTCTCCTGAGACATATTGAGTCTCAATATGTCTCAGGAAGACATATAATTCTTGCAATAAGTCGAGGAGCGCGTCTGAGACATATGGGATGCCAATACAAATTTAGCATGCTCTTTACATACTGACACGAATACGGCCTACGAGGACATAAAAGATATATATGTCATCCGTATTCAGGTGAAATACCCCGGTTAAAATGTACATTGGTTTGGAAAGATCCTGATGTAAAAGAACCTTTCTAATTTTTTGCGGTTTTTGGTACCAGTCCATAGTAAAACTTTGCGAACTTTTATGAAAAAAATTGTTATGATTGTCGTTGATACCTTCAGAACTTTTTTGATTCATTAAGTTTTACTAAGGAATGGTAACCGGAATTTTATTGTATTCACAATTAATGAACAATTAAGATCGCTTTAGAATTGAACAGCACTGTCAAGTTTTCAGGAGAAACTTTCTGGATTGTATTGTAACAAATTTTTAAGAAATATTTTTTACGTTTTATCATCTTATGAATATATTTATTAAATTATTGGTAAATAAATGATTATAAATCCATGAGATCATTTAAGAATACGGATGAATCTTTATATTTTCTGTATACTGATTGAAAGGTTAATGAAACTTTACGAACTCTATCAAAGTAAATCGAGATGAATTATTACAATCTTGTAAAGAGTTTAATAGCTATTGAAGATCCTTTAGAGAAGGTTGAGTATATCTGTCCTATTCTAATCGAAGAATTGATTTTTTTACAAAAACTAATAATTGTAGCAAAAAATAAAAAGATAGCCCCATCTTGTATCATAAAAAGCAATATTTTCTTTGATTAGAAAAAATTATTTTTATCGATTCGTTTTGAAGAAAACCTTGAGAAACTTAAAAAACTGAGGTTTGGATGGACAATTCAGTTTTTCAAAGTTTTCTTTGAAACGAAGCGATAAAAATAATTTTTTCTCATAAGAGAAAATATTGCTTTTTATTATACGAGATGGGGCTTTCTTCTTATTTTTTGCTACAATCATAAGGTTTTGCAGAAAAATTAAATTTTTAATTATAAAAGGATAGAGATATGGGTATATCCACACAACTTTTAAGAGGAGGTCACGTATCTCTGTCCTTTTCTAATCAAAAAAATGATTTTTTTACAAAAACTAATAACTTTATCAAAAAATGAAGAGAAAGCCGCATCTTGTATCAAAAAAAGCAATATTTTCTTTGATAAGAAAAAATTAATTTTATTGCTTCGTTCTCAAGAAAACCTTGAAAAACCAAATTGTCCACCCTAACCTCTATGATTTAAGTTTTTCAAGGTTTTCTTGAAAACCAAGCAATAAAATTAATTTTTTCTTAACAACGAAAACATCGCTTTTTTATTACAAGATGCGGCTTTCTCTTCATTTTTTGCTAAAGTTGTTAGTTTGTGTAAAAAACTCAATTATTTGATTAGAAAAGGACAGAGATACGTGACCTCCTTTTAATCCTAGTAACAGGTCATATTACATCTGTTCCTGGGTTTACCGCGTGATGCACATTATTCAAACTAGGTTCAAATCTTTTGTGCTATCCTGTAACTCTATTTCTGATGTATTTTGTAAATTTGCCACAAACGGCTCAGCAGATAAATCTATAAAAAGTAAATTTACACATAAGATAAATTACGGTAATTTTTTATGTGTAAAAATGAATGTTTTATAGAATTATCTGCTGGGCCGTTTTTAGCACATTTACAAAATACATCAGAAATAGAGTTACAGGATAGCACAAAAGATTTAAAGCTAGTTTGAATAATGTGCATCATGCGGTAAACCCAGAAACAGCTGTAATATGACCTGTTACTAGGATTAAGAGTTGTGTGGATATCCTCATATACGACCGGCTATTAATAAAATATCGTAAAAATTATCTATGATTGTCAGTAATGATTTTGAACTTATAAAAAAATATACGTATTATTAAATTTATGTAACTCTTGAAATAGTTTAGCATACCATGGAATTTTTTGATAGTGGAAATAGTGCCATTTTATACGACTAACTAGGAAAGTATCACATCTCCGGATCACGGATTTTGCTCAAACTTTATGATAAGTTTCCAAATGACAAAATATGAAAAGAAATAGAATTTTAGACACCAACGCTCAATATTTCCCTAGTTATAGGCAATTAAAGAAAATCGCTAAAAAAGTTACTAGATTTTTAAACGCATATAGTTCCTTAGCATTGATAGCCAGAAGCTTGAAACTTTTTTAAAATGGAATCTGAGCTCAAATCCTTTCGAATTAGTAGTTATAGCATGTCAAAATATTATTTTTTCCCAAAGTTATAGCGTGATAAATATTAGACCCAATTTCAGCTTTTGTTATTAATTAATGTTTTAAAGAGGAAAAATCAGGTCCAATGTTTATCACGCTGTAACTTTGGGGAAAAATAATATTTTGACATGCTATAATTACGAATTCGAAAGGATTTGAGCTCAGCTTTCATTTTAAAAAAGTTTCAAGCTTCTAGCTATCAATTCTAAAGAACTATATGCGTTTAAAAGTCTAGTAACTTTTTTAGTAATTTTCTTTTATTGCCTGAAACTAGAGAAATATTGAGCGTTGGTGTCTAAAATTCTGTTTTCTTTCATATTTTGACATTTGGAAACTTATCACACAATTTGAGCAAAATCCGTGATCCGGAGTTGTGATACTCTCCTAGTAAGCTATTAATTTTTTTTTGAATAAATACAATAAATCGCACTGATTTATTATTACTAGGCAATTTTTCAGTTTATTAATAAGTTAATTTAATTTATACTATGATATGCCCTAAAAAAATTACTATTCAATATATTAGAAATTCATAAAGGATCTGAAGAATCATATTTATTGATATATGGGAATATCCATACAACTTTTAATTCTCTAATAATAGGTCATATTACAGCTGTTACTGGGTTACCACATGATGCACATTATTTAAACTAGGTTCAAATCTTTTGTGTTATCCTGTAACTCTATTTCTGATGTATTTTGTAAATGTTCCACAAACGGTGCAGTAGATATTTATATTAAACATTTATTATTACACATAAAAAATTACCGTAATTTATCTTATGTGTAAATTTACTTTTTATAGAATTATCTGCTGCGCCGTTTGTGGCACATTCACAAAATACATCAGAAATAGAGTTACAGGATAGCACAAAAGATTATAACCTAGTTTAAATAATGTGCATCATGCGGTAACCCAGGAACAGCTGTAATATGATTTGTTACTAGAGAATTTAAAGTTGGGTGGATATCCCCATATAATACCATAGTGGTACACATGAAATTGGAAAGGTTCCAAAAATATACAAATTACAATAACTTTTCCGATGAGGATATATTATTCAGATTAATATCATTTTTAAAATTAGATTACATTATTTTTATTTTTAAGAGCATGACGAAGCTTCCAGTCTTCTAATAATATTTCCAATCCTAAGTTATGAATAAACGGTGCGTTTAATCAAATTTTTTTGCGACAAAGAAAAAATTGGTAAGATTAAACTCGAGTGCGGACAACTCAAGAAACCCACGAAAATACTACATAAAAAGTAATAATACAAATTTTCAATGTAACGTATTTTAAGATTAGGTTTTTCGAGCTTGATATATAATTTCCAATCCAAGTTCTTAAAAAAATAAGAAGTTAAAATGATTCTTTATTTTAACAAAAATTATTGTATTAACATAGCTTTAGTGCGGACAAGTCATTATATTTGTTTAATTTACGAATTTAAAATGATATTAATGAAATAAAAAAAAAGCAAAACTCGATCGCTACAGCTCCAACATCAGATAAATATTACGGAAAGAAACATAATGGATCACCTAAATTCACAATTTTATAAATTACAACTGAATCACTGGAAGAATAGTGGCATACAATAGACTTTTCCAAATTTTATGATTATCGGCTTATAATTGAAATGTCAATGTCGTAATGATTTGGAAAATTTGGAACATTTATCAATTTTCATTTCATAATAGTTCTTAAACATTCTTTAAAGACCGGAAAAAAATTTGTTCCGATTCTTTCAGAAATTTTTGGGGCATTTTAACGAGGATATAACTGATGATGATGTACCAAAATTCAACTGTAATAATCACAAATTTTCTAATCGAAAACGTTTTCATAAATAATTTCCATAACTTTGTATTTTTCGAGAAAATAATCATAATCTTCATAATTCTGCAAAAATGACGATTTATATTGACTTTTTTTATAAATTTAAGTAATTTATAGAAATTTTCTCCAATTATAATTCAATTTACTTGTTTTTGTCATAAAGAACGGAATATAATTAGTCTTAAAGCAGACTTAACGTAGGTAAATATTATTTTTGTATATACGCTTTTCTTATATTCGCCTTCATGTTTGTTTGTTTGTTTGTCTGTCTGTAATCAAATCTTGCGCGCTCGATTTCAGGCACTTTTTGACAGATATAAATTCTGAAAATTGGCATAGACTTTGGTCTTGGATGACAATACAATAATCAGTTGTCATTTTAGTACCTGGACATCCAGGTCAATGATAACGGCTGTGAAAAGTCATCTTCGAGGAAGTATAAGTGGGGAGGCTTTCTTTGGGTCAAGACGAGTTTCTCGGGGGTTTTCTGGGTTGTTAAAACCAAGTTTGAGATCAAACAATTGCCATGAAGTGATGCACGGTGTCCAGAATATGCATGGACGTCGTCTACGAGGAAGTACAAGTGGGGTGGGGGGCTTTCTCTGGGTCGAGGTGGGTTCCCCGGGGGATTTCAGGGCTGCTAAAACCTAATTCCAGGTTAGAAAGTGAATCTATAATGCATAATAATGATTTAGGATAAAGAGGTCGAAGTGAAGTACCAAGTCGCCGATAACGGATGTACCTGAGTGAAATCTTCGAAAAGTCTGGTTGCAATGTAAATCAAAATGATAATAAAAACAATTTTAACTTAAAAGTAGAAAACACAAAATTTTAAAAACATGCTTTAAAAATAAAATACAATAATTGAATAAATAGACTAATAAGTATAAAATAAATAAATTAACTTTCTTGAAATTACTTTTATATAGTTTCATTGCAATAATCAATAGAAAATTTTACAACAAAAATTTAAAAAGAAAAATGTGGCGCTGAAATTTTTTCTTAAATCTTTTCAAGAAATTATTAAAGATAGTATTGAAATTATTATTAGATTTACTGAAAATTAGTGCCCACCCTTTTCTTTAATAATTTTTGTTGTAAAATTTTATATTGATTATTGCAATGAAACTGTATAAGAGTAGTTTTAAGAAATTTAATTAATTCATTAAATACTTTTTAGAGCATTTTTTCAATTATTAGTTTTTTTGTAACAACGTGTTTCCAACATGAAAAAAACATTTTTTTATTTAATTATATTAGGGTAGTGTCACCAGTTGTTACGAGTGATCCACTTATGACGAAATCGAATTATATATTGCAATATAAAATTTATTTTATGATATGCAGATCTCTAATGAATAATTTCAATTAATTTAATGTATTAGTCATTATATTGCACCTACAAATAGCTTTATATTTAAATTATAAAATAAATAATCCAATTTAAAAATTGTCCCTATGATAGAATGAACGATTCGCGTATAAAAATTTCATTTTCGCATATTTTTGTTATTTTGAAAATCATATTTTGATTTATATTTTATTAACAAATTTAATATAAACAATACCTATTAAAAAGGCCTCCACATGACGATTTTGAAAATACCTTTAAATTTGAATAATAAACATTATAAAAAATGTAATTAAGAAAGTAATGACTGGTACACTTGTACGCATCTAAACCCAGTTCTGACGAATCCTGAACGATGTAATTTAACCTAAAAGATTGCGTATATATCAGTGCTACCGGTGAAATTATTGAAGCAACAAGCGCTGTACATACTTCAGTATTTAAATACTCTTAAATAAGATATGAATTGAATTAAAATGAAGAGAAAAAGGCAGGGTGAATTAAATACAAAAGAAAATTTTGCTAAAGTTAAAAATGTGAGATTATAGTATCGTCTGACCAACATTATTTATTGATAGTAAATAAGTGCCTGAATTTTCTTTTTTAAACTACAAATACATTGATCTTGAAAAATCAATAATCAATTTTAATGATATTGAAATCTAGAAAAGAAAAAATATACATTCATCGTTGACACATGTATATATATATATATATATATATATATATATATATATATATATATATATATATATATTAGCATATATACAAAAGAAGCTATGAAATAGGTTACACGTGGATGCTCTGTGACAGCGTCAAGAAAATTTGTGATGACTTGAAAAAGACGATTCCGTTTGTAAATAACAGACCTGGAAGAAAAGCGTTTCAGTTATTCTTAAATCGACATTTACAAATAAGTAAAAGATTGCCTAAAATCTAAATAGAGTCGTAAATAATAGTACTGTTATTGAAACATAACCTCGAAACTGTCAGTTAAATTGTCGTAATGTTTGGGTTGTAGTAACTGGTGTGTTCGTAATAAACTGGGTCGTAAAAATTGAATTGAGTTCGTAACAATAGGTCAAAAAAATATTATTTTAAATTTAATATCAGTTGAATAATTTACTATTTTAGTATACTTTTTTGCTATACAATTTTTAATTATGTTATAAATAATACGTTTCAAACATTTTCTGATTAAAAATTGTACTTATATCTAAGATTTAATCGATTGAACTGACAAAGTCTACCAAGACTCGTGATAGCTGGTGCCATTACCCTATTTCACCAATTAGATAAACTAAAATATCTTCATATTATAATTTACAAAATGTGTTATTTATGTGTTATTGTTTTAAGTATTTATCCAAAGTTTATAGTATTCGAGAAAACAATTCATTAAGGAATTCATGGAAAAAAAAATATTGAAAAATTTACATTGTCTCATTACAATTCTTTTATGATTTAGACCTATAAAATTTTTTGTATATGTTTAGTGTATGAAGATATATGATTAATCTGTAACTGAAAAAAAAATTTATTGACCACCAGTTATTTTATTACCGCAATTAATATAAATGCAAATCTTTGTACAATAACATAAAACTGGCTGACAGTAGTATATAGCCCACTATAGCGAGACGGTTACGTCACCGCTATAGAGGGCTAAGGTGTAGATATTATTGTTTATGAAATATGATCTCTTCTAAAAGAGAGCGAAACGAATTGTTTACATAAATAAACAATTAAATGAGTATTTTATTTGTATAAACAAACAATTAAGTTAATGACTTATTTATAAAAAAAAAATAAACAATTAAGATAACAATAAAATATTATTTTAATTATTCGTCTGATATAAATAAACTATTAATTTAATTTTTAAGTCCACTATACCGAGACGGTTACGTCATCGCTATAGCGGGTTAAGGTGTAGATATTATTGTTTTTTAAAATTAAAATACGTTATGGAAATATTATAAACAAATGTATATATATATATTGAAATTATTTTAAAATTGAAAAAAAATGAGAAGAAAAGAATAAATAGAATTTATTTTTTTTCAAAAAATAAGTGAATAAGATAACATCAAGTTTACACAAACAAAGAATATATTCAAGGAAAAAAAAAATAGAAGCTTCTACGTTTTTTTTTTTATTAGTGGTCCTGAAAAGGACCAATTATGGTGAGTATATATATTATTTATATTTTTTTATATCCCTGAGTTTTTGGGAATGAATATGTATTTGTTGAGTAATTAGTATGAAATTGTATTTTTTTAGCTTTTTCATCTTTGAGCAAAGGTTTTCTCTCCTCCATGGTTCCATCTGTATCTCGGTAAGATGGTTGTTTCTGTGTTCCTTGCACCTGACCCATTGTTCATCTCGACTATACTCTATGAGTAATGAAATGAAAATAAAAGTCTTTACGTAGTGTAAGAGTATTTATACTATATATGTTATGTTTGGAAATGGAAAAGTGGAGGGGATGAAATAAAAAATCATTTTGTCAAGTATTTTGTAGCTTTAATAATGTATAATTTTTTGTAATACAAATATAATAAAATAATAATCGCGCATTAATTATTTATTGATTAAGTATTCATTATATTTTTTTAATAATACAGGTTGGATAACGGATTTCATTCTTTCAATTCTCATTCCAAATCTTTCTCTGTCACGACCTATTTGTTCCCATTCACCACGTCGCGCACTTTGACTTGCATAAGGCCACACATACATAATTTTAATAGTAGGTTTACCTTCCTTAAAATGTACACGCTTCATTTTTATTATATTTAAATCTTAATTTAGATTAAGGATCATACATGAAAGCATACAAGTCGTTGTAAATGTATGGTAAAGTATAAGCACTAATTTCTAAAATTACAATATTCAATGTAGATTTATCTAAATCTTTATCGTCAAGCATTTTTGTTAAAACAAAAGTTGTTACATCGTGAATTTTTACACTATAATATTGATTAAAATTAGTAAAGGTTTTCAATATAGATGACCTTACATCTTCCTCGCTATCTTTCTTGAACTGTTCCTTAAGGTATTCTTGGATGTAGTCGATAATTCTGTTGACTTTTCCTGCAAAACGTTCCAATTGTACCAAATGTTCATCTATACAAGGCACTGCGAGCTTAAGACCATCAAAAGAGACTTTTTGCAAGCAGGTTGAAGGCGTTTGGTACATAGATTTCCTTTTTTATTAGGTGATTCACTTTGCTCTTCAACGTCTACTGGTTGAGCCTGTACTGATGGTTGAAATACTGCTCTTTCCTCGAGCACAATGGTTTTTGTATGGTATGATGTCGTAAATAAAAGATCGTGGTTCTCTAAATAAAGTTTCGATGGATTTCCGTATTCAGTTTTAAATACGTAACTCTCTTGAAAATAAGTGTTGATCAAGTCAAAATGATTTTTCAATAGTCTCCAGGCATTGATATCAAAACTAATCCATTTGGATGAAGTATTTGTCGATATCTTTACGCAAGGTTTGTAATATCCACCTTCATATTGTAAACCAACAGCTGCATGTTTGGTCTGCGACTTGTTGAGAGAATATGTTGTCGACAAGAGCATACTATCTAAAGGTATACTATGCTCTTTTAAGCGGTTATTGTCACGGCAATTGTCATTCGTTGATTGTGCCATATTTGATTATTGTGTATAACTTGAGAGAGAAATAAAATTGTCGACTTACGTATAACCGAGTATTACTTGATTTGTGTCTGAACTGGAACTGATCTGCCTTGAGGTTTCGCTTGTTCTTTATATTCCTAATCCCTACCACATTAAAAACCATGTGGGGGAAAGAATGTATCGTTCTATGTTCTTTTTCCAAGAATATCATGTTTATCTTGAAAGATAATATGTAAAAGATTCAACGATTCGGCATTGTTTTCGAAGAATGAAATATTATGATTTCTCGAAAATCAAGTTATAACGCTTATATTTTATCATCTCCTGTTGAGACATGTATTTAATCACATCCTGTCCGAAATAAAAAGATTCAAATGTCACAAGTTATTCCGTAGTATGTAATATTATATTTCATTGATAAGTAAAATATAACGGTCACATTATATCATTTCCTGTTAAACCGTATTCTGGCATAACCTGACAAAAATTTTAGTACCCTTTGTCAATAGTGATATCACGGTATACAATATTATATTTCACCGATAAGAGAAATAAGAGGTTTACATTTCATCATCTTTTTACTTGAGATTTATATTTCATCATAAACCGCTAAAAGATTCTATTCTCAACTTTGATGTCATATAATATTTAAATAATATGTAACGTATATCAAATATATTTTATTTCCTTTGTTATTAAAATATTATATTTTTGCATTAAATAAGTTTAAATAAATAGGATTATATTATAAAAAATTGTATAACGGAAATTCTTAGAATAAATATATTTTCTCTGTGAAATGATAAGTTAAATATTTTTAAATAATAACAATATGGAAAGGATAAGGTGTAGGTAAATAATTATTGCAACGAAAAATGTTCATTTGATTAATATTTATTGTATATAAATTTCATGTTACAACGATGATAAATTTAATATTATATTCTCGAAGTACATGTTTGATTACAAAAGCCAAAGCCTAGTGAACGTTCGTTACTAAAAGCTTTTACAGATTTTTTACGTTTAATTTTGTTCTTTATTAGTTTATTATAAAATTTTATAACTAAATTATCGTTCTTTTTGGAATCTCTTGAAAACTTACTGCAGAACGTACGTAAATTATGAAAATGAGACATATGATATAAAAACATAATACAATATTGACCGCAAACTTGCGAATCGTAGCTTTGCATTCGTTGCTTATTCCATTCGTATCGCACACAATTTCTTTTGAGTCTATCGAGATGATGTGATGAGAATGGTGGCAATCCGTAGCTGTCAAAGTAGGTTCCAATGCCATTTTTATTTATGTATATAGCAATCCAATGAGATCCACCTTTTGTATGATCGTCAACGTTTGCAACTATAGCTGCTGGAAGTTCGAGAATGTTCGGAATCCGATCTGCAGCATATACACCTACAGTTCTAGCGTTGACTGTACTAAGAGCTTTGATTATTTGACGAGTATTCATTGTTCGTCATCTTCATAATCTTCATATACTTCCGAATTGTTATCTTTCATTGCCTTGATGGAATCTCTTGGTGATGACGGACGATCAACTTCATCCTCACCTCCATCGGCAACTGCGCGAGCTAACCTACGTGCTTTTAAACGTTCAAGAAGTGCTTCGCTCAACTTCAATGGACTGTCGTTGAGGTTGTCAGATGTCATACACAATGATAGTTTCGTATGCAACCACTTCCTCAGAATATATGCCTGATTGAGGGCACATACAGCTCTTTTATACTTATCTTTTGTACTATGAGTGACACATGAAAATCCAGTCTTATGATATCTTGTAAAGAGTTCGTTGAATGATGGTGAGTATATTTCTAGATTGATGATTTCTCGTGACATGGCTGCTTCTAGATACTTTGCTTTTTCGTAACCTCTAGTATAGATTTTTACAGCTATTTTTGCAATGCTGTATAAATTGAGTAGCAGTTCATCAATAGAAACATCGCCTTCTATCCATTGAATACCATGACGATAATTTATGACGAATTCGTTGCTCCGTTTTACTCCCGATGGTAATTCGGAGAAATTATGTGGTGATTTCACAATCCAGTGGGAGAAAACTCTAGTTTTTAAACTAAGTACCGCCACTTCCTTTGGAAAAAATTTATTGTCCCGATCTTTTAGACCTTGAATATCAATGACGAAATCCATGACTTTACTTTTTTGACCTCTTTCACTGTGCAGATTAAGACTTCGGAAAGAGACTGATGATCGGGGTAGTTCATCAATGATCTTTTATACTAATTACCCCCACTGTGATTTTACTCCCACTCTTTTAGCTTAAGCATTAAAATCCGTTATAATATTACGACTTGAATCTATTTCCAGAACGTTATCGTATTCTGCGTAAATGATACAATTTATTGTTTGTTCCAAGGCCTGATCAAATTTCACTTCTACTCTAATACTACCTCGTTTGATAAGATTCCAGTGTAAAGTAGAATTTGCAGAAAGATCGGGTGTCAGATCAAATGCAAACAAACAAAAACCTCTAGAATAATCTATTCGACTGAGACAAAGGGACTCATTAGAAAAATGTATTCCTGTCCCTGAAAATAAGGTGTGATAAGCTTCAACGAACTGAGGATTATCGCCTGTAAATTTTGGCTGTAGAGGTTTACTCGGTATTTGTACACCGTCAATGTAGAGCGAAAGATAATTAATTGAAAAATGTTGAAAGTTAAACGGATTGAATTGTCTATTTCCATTAAACGCCCTGTTATCGACGAAGCCTATTATAATTCTTTTTGGTAGCTGTCCTAAAATAACGTTATCCAGAGTATCACCATGTATACCCCTGTGCATGGTGAATGATTTCACTTCAACTCGTGTAATAGGATATTTTGCGGTTGCTTTTGTTAAAGCATTGGCATGAGCGAGTAATATTCCTGGACTAATTTTTACACGCCGTATCATCAAAGAAGCTTCTTTTATACTAACACTAAAAGTATCATTTTCTGAAGCATCCATAAGGCAAAAAGCATCTTTACTTCGAACAAGTCGTACTCTTACTTCAACACCATTTAATAAAAATTTATTTTGATTGAAAACGTCACAATGTAGATGACCTATTAGATCTACTGTTTTTGAATTTTCTGTATAATATGATCGGTTTAATAGACCATGATTAGCTTCAGCACTAGCACGCGTTACGTTTGGTAGAGCTTCCATTTTTCCAACAGAATCGAGATACCAAAGAGACGTTGTTAGGTGTGAATTCATTGTAGAGCTTGAGTAATTTAATAATGTTTCGATATAGGCTCTGTATGGGTAAGCATTGTTTGGTGGTAAGACGAGTTTTTGATTGAAGAATATATCAACCTGATTAAACAGTGAGTGAAGAAAATTATTAACAGGTCCTACTTTACCATTCTCAGCGGGAATATTTGGTATAATTTGCACACGCACATTTAGCATCGTGTGTGCTAGATCTATATAATCCTCACCTCCAGGTATTACAAATTCAATCGGTCCATCGTCGGTAAGCGATGACACTGGTTTATATTGAATAAATTGTGAAGATTCTAAAGATGTTTGTGTTGGCGGAAGTGTAAATAAGTCTAATTCTGATTTCATGCACTCGCATGAGTTTGCATGTAAGAACGCCATCTTGCTTTTTTTACTTAGGTCCAAAAATATCTGTCACACTACGTAAACCTTGTATTTTCTTTTTGCTAACTCTTTTACGTTTTCTAATACCACCTTTCTTCTTTTTTATAACGCTTTGTTTTCTTTTTACTTTAGTACGAGCTGTTGAGCGTCTTTTAGAAGACTGACGCTTCCGCTTAGCAACACGATGTTTATATCCCGACCCCTTCATCATTTCAGAGATTTTATTAACTGCTTTCCTCTTGAGATTCCGACCTGATTCATGCATTCTCGTATTTACAGAGTGTTTGAAATTTGTACCGTTGTTGGTAACATCGTCTAGTACATGCATTCCCGCGCGAACAGCTTCTTTACCGACTGCTTTTGCTCCACTGGTAAGATAAGGTAAGACTCTTCGAAAAAGTCCTCCTAGAAAACTTCCTATACCATGACCACGTTGGTAATGTGAACCGCTGAATACCCGGTGGATTCCGCCGCCGCCAATCTGCTCGGAATAATAAGCTGCGTAATGAGACATTTTTTAAATTAATGATTACGTTTAAAGTGAAGCGTAACCGTCAACGTCCCATACTCAAATGGTATACGATGACCATGCTGATCCCTTATATCTAAAATGATATTCTGAAAAGTGTTATTAAGTAAAGGGATGTAATTTATAGGTGAAAACTGTTTTACTATGTTAGATCCAAATGTGTATTTTGTATTATTAAATGTGACTATACGTAATAGTGAAGCTTGAGTATCTCCCACTGTGTAAGGCACACATAAATCCGTGTAAATGTAGAATTGATCGGCTATTGCTCTAGCTAAACATGCTGGCCTATTACCGGTAATCGTCACTCCCTTTGTGCTCTCCTTATTTTTCTTTGCTTTCAAAGTAATAATCACCTCTTTACCATAAAATTCATTTTCAAATCCGAAAACTTTTCTAAGCTTTTCATTCATTTGGATATAATGTATTTCTTCACATTCGCATACTCGTTGTATCGCGTAAAATCCTTTTCTTTTCTTCGAGGCGTCAAATACTATATGCTTATTAATATCACCAGCATGGTTATTGATTGCTCGGGCCAATTCACCAATATTTTCATATACTCCAGAGGGAAATGAACATTCAAATTCTTTTATATTGCTCACATCGAAAATATTTTGAGGAAGTTCTTTACTATCTATGAAGAAGGCAAACTTAGCTTCAGATTCTTGAATGTGTAAAATAGTACTGGGTAAATGAATTTCAGTCAATCCGACACTCCAATCACCGTGTAATCGTATCTCATGCGATAAATGGGTGGTAAAGCAAGATGTTGTGTTATCCGGAAAGTATTTCATACTACTATTACTAGGAAGAACCAAGTAAAAAGATTCATCTTCCATTTTTAAAGGTTAGTTAATTCACTTGCGTTTATCCAAGAATTGAATTTTTCAGGATACCCATACCATTTAACGAGCACTTGCTTATTACGACCACGACCTCGGCTACGTATTACACGATCAATCTTAAACTTTTCTGTTTCGGCTAAACGTTTTTGTCCAACTTTAACCAACTCTTCGGGATAGAAAAACCCATCTATTTTTTCACCATTTAAATCTGTCAATTCGTACGTGTAAAGCTGCTGCCGTCTTGATATACGCGAAATTTTAAAAATTTCTTCGCTATAATTTTTCTCGTATCCTTTCTCGAAGGTACCTTTTGTACGACTGATGCGGACATAAGAACCCACCGAATATATAGGTGCGTGAGATGGTTTTCTTTGACTAAGAGCTCTTTTTTCTAAATTCATTCTCGCTTTGGAAGCATTATAAATTGTCACTTCTGCAGGTATCATTCTAATTCCACTGTGTAAAGCATGATTGTATGCTTTCACTATGTTTTGTATGACATCTATGTATCTGTGAGTATTTTTATGCGTAAAATATCGAAACATACGTTCTTTAAGTGTACGATTTAAACGCTCTACTACAGCTGCCTTGACATCTGGGTTTCGTACTGTACGAAACTTTATATCCCGCTTTTTTAAGTAATCTTGAAAGTTTGTTCCTGTAAATTCTTTTCCCTTGTCTGATTGAACAGAAATAGGAACTCGACCGTTCGATCTCTTGAGAATTTTTTCAAAAGCGTCGGCGACGCTGCTTGCACTTTTATCGCGAAGAATTTCTACCCAAGCATACTTGCTAAGCACATCTATAACAACAAGTAAGTAACAATATCCATCGTTATATTCTTTAAAAGATTGCATATCGCATAAGTCTATTTCCCAACAATCATCAATGTTTGTTACATTATATCTTAATCTTGGAAATCTTCGACGAATAGGTTTGTGCAATGTATAAACGTCTTGATTACTCAACCAATCGTAAATTCTAGCCTTTTCGCGTTTATTTCGCGCAATATTTACACGAATTAAATTACGCGCACCTGCATACCCGGCCTCGTGTGAAGTATCGTAATATATGTTTTTAAAGACATTTTTTCTTAGAAACTAAAACTTTTCCACTTTTCCTTAGTTGAAGCTTTTTTATTTCTAGTAGTATGGTATTCGTGTCGAGAGTGTAATTCTTTTTTCCAAATCTTCCAACTCGGTTGAATTTTTCCGTTTGCGATTTCTATTATATGGTTTATTAGGTTGATTTATTTTATACAAATGTAATACATCAGTATTACCAATGAGTTTTGCTGGTGTTTCCGATAATGACAAAAATCTTGTAATTTGTGCTCTACCAGGAGGAGGAATGGAATCTGTCTTTTTTCTTCGTACAACGTCGTTAACTAATTCTATAATATTCGAATTTGGAATAACACTGCCCTCTAGTGTGACTTGTCCTGTATTATCCCATTTCAAGAGGTTTCCTACACCGTTTGTTTTCCAATGGTTAAGTAACAGACGTGCATTCCTCTTATAACTCTTTGGAATATTTTCGAGAATATTTTCATCCGTGAGTGGCGCTGCTAGCGTTGCCTCCGCCTCTTCGATTTCATGTTCTGTTTCGATTGCATTTTCCTGTCGTTCTACATTTTTGAAATGAAGATATTTCTGGAGAATTTGCATGTATTTTTGATACTTTTCGCGTTCATCCGTAATACTTTTGGAAAAAAGGATATCGTGCATCTCGGCGTCTAAACGTGACAACTTGTCTCCTTTGGTTTGCACAGTGTGCTCTATTTCAGGATTCTCGTGCTTTTGCTTCGTTGAACGTAAACCTCTTTCGTATTCATCTTCGGGTATTATAATCATTTTTCGCGTGCGCTCCATCACGTTTAGAAGTTAATTTAACCAAATATTTTTGATACTAAGGTACCTATAATCGGTGCCAGTAATAGAGGTAAAAAACTTCCACCGTTTTGAACGATGACGCGTTTTTTCTGATGCCAATTACTACTAGTCTTACAGCTCTCGTTGTTCTTTCTATCTTTTTTCGTTACTAGTTTTCGTAATACGTGTTTGTATTTTTTCAGTCGTTCTTTTTGTGATTTTTTTAATTTTACAGTACCATGTAACACGTTCAGGGCACATTCACATATACATCTGATTAAATTTTTATCAGAC
Organism: Anastatus disparis; assembly: GCA_017163975.1. Lineage (NCBI taxonomy): Eukaryota > Metazoa > Arthropoda > Insecta > Hymenoptera > Eupelmidae > Anastatus > Anastatus disparis. Next base: position 652,257 of record JAFFSR010000050.1, on the reverse strand, counting down.
GTTCGAAGTAAGGCCACTCGTTGATGACTGTCTGAATGACAAAGTGCGTTCAAAATTGCGATACACTTTTTACTGAAGTTTGGCGGTAAACAGCTGCATTGACCTCCGATCTGATCAACTTTCTTCTTCTTTCCACGTTTCTTCGATGTTATCTTAGCCATAGCTATCCCTATACTGATGGTGATTCTTTTCAGAGTTTCTTTTTATATTTGTGATCTTAGCGAAATTTCGAATGATACTTTGGTAAGTATGCGTATTGTGTTTTATCATCCGGAAATATACATGTGCGAAATCGGAATTCCTCCTTTGTACTTTGTTTCAAGTCCAAGAAAAGATAACCGTGTGGTGCACGTGTACTGTCTAAATAGGCTTCTTGCAAAAATTTTGGATCCTCGGGATAAACTTGTCGGGCAAGATATTGAATTTGAGCTCGATCTCGTGGATTTTTAAAAATAACGATATAATTAGCATTTAATGAAATATCTCTTTGTCCACTACCTTTGTGAAAAGATTTTGAGTGATGAAAATAACGCTGATATTTTTATGATGACTACCTTTTGTAAACAAATCCAGAATAATATTGTTGGAAGATTCTCGCATCAAGTCGTCGATAATTATTAATTTTTTCTTTTCATTATCGTTAGAATAGTCCGAAGGTTGTGGCATTCCTTCTCGAAATTCTATAGGTTGATGAGACGGTGTTTTTAATTCGTTTTGGTATGTTTCCTGCCACTCTGCGTAATAAAATAAAATTCTATCAAATGCTACATTGCAAACATTCGGTAGGTTCGCGAGAAATCGTTTAACGAATACTGTTTTACCGCACCCCGTAGGTCCACTGACGATACATGTAAATGGATGTCTAAGTCGTGTATCCATCTTGCAAGTTAATGTAATACTGTCTACTTCACACCCAATATCCATGTATTTAACGCGGGAGGGCGGCGGCGGCGCGGCGCGGTCGAGACACGCGCGAATATTAGCTAACTTAGCACGCGCGCGTCTCGTAATTAGCTTATTACCGCGGACGAGACACGTGCGGGTATTAGCTGATTTCACACGTGTCTCCTGATTAGCTTATTATTATCACGAGGGAAAGTTTCAAGACCATAATCTATACTGCGCTGAAGAGGATTAAAAATACATTAATTAAGTTTTTATTTTTACCAAGGTTAAAAAGTTGACTAACAAAGAATACCAGATGAATGGAAGGTAAGTAAAAAATTAAGATATTTTTTCTGTATGTATCTTTATTCGAAATATACTTTTATTAAACATATTATCGCACATAAAAATTTTCTAAGGTTTTTTGTATCCAAACGGTAGAGAAATCTGAGAAGTTACATATCGTCTCTTCTTCAAAACAACGCTACAAGTTTTAAATTCTTTGCGTGTTACAACTTCACGCAGTTTTGTACGACGAATAGCCTTAAAGTCTAATTTTATCTTTTTACATTCTTGATTAATACGCTCACATTCATCCATTTCATCGCCTTCCTCATTATCTTTTACATTTTCGTCAAATGTAGTATATCGCATATTTCGAAAAGCATCGGAAATCAATTCATTAATACTATCGAAATTTATTTTAATTCCGTTTGAAAAATTTAATGTTATTCCTTTCACCTTACAACATTCGAATTTTTCACCATTATCATTAACAGCTCGAAATCCGTAAAATTTTGGACCTCCGGAAATAAAATGTTCTATATACGCATTCTCCCCGTAAACTTTTAATTCATCCGTCATATCCCCAAGTTTCGTACCTACATTTGGGTTATATTCATTGAAATCATCAATATGAGATTTAAATATGCAAGAGTCTGTATCGCAATATAAAACACGGTTATCTAATTTTTCCAAATCTTCGTATAGTTTCAATCGTGCTTGTGCTGTTGTGTATGCAGCAATCACGACATTTGTGTACGGTGTAGACATTACAGCATCATTCATATATTGCCAATTAACATATAACACCTCGTCGTTAAGAATCAATACATCATAAACTTCTTTTTCCGGACATGTAACTAATTTTAAAAGAGCTTCACGCGTTTTTATAATTTCAGTTTGTTTTAAATTACTTCTTTGAGCAAATTTACCCCAAAACGAGTTGAGACAAAGTTTTGCTACAGCTCTTAACCCAGCATTTTTTTCAATCTTTTCTCTGTCCAATCGTATACCTTCATCTATTTCATATTGTTCGATATACTGATTTTTAGTATTATCATCAATGCACCATGAAGGCCAGCCGCTCGCCTCTTGTTTTATCTTCAAAAATGTATTAACATATTCCGCAAAGAGTCCACCTTTTCCCGTAGCCTGATTATATCGTGTCATTTTGTACTGCCAAATTATATAAATTTCAGTTATGCGATAACCAAGCTGAATAGCTTTGCGTAATTCATCGGCAACCCAAGTTCCTGAGAATTCACGTTTTTCTATAGACTCATGATCACAGTCGCCTTGTCTTAATTCCTCACAGCAAGTACGACAGAGTGCAAAAAGTAATCGCCCGTGCATTTTAATGGGTAGTAATGGTATATATAGATTTCGCGGTGGTAAAATTTTACATTTGATTAAACCTTCAACCCGCGATAAATCGTTGTTGTTTTCAAGGGTCAATTGATTACATTCTTTACCAACAAAAATACGAGGATGACCTAGCGGAAATTGTCCTCGCTTACAAATATAAGGATAAAGAGAACATATATCGGTGTATTTTATTTTTTCTCCTTGATTAATCTTATATTGCGTAACGAAATTTTCTGTTCTCCCGCCGAAAAACGCATCTCGAGGATTTAAAGTTATTTGACTTATGATAGGATGATTATTTACGTAACTATTAATTTCTGGATTTTCAGCCTTGATTTGATCGAATGCGCATTCCCACATTTCACGAACTTCGTAGCCGAAAGATTTAAGTTTTTCAATCTTTTTTGCGTAGATTCAAATGCTTCATTCAAAGTACGAGCATAACTCATTGATTTTTCGCGATTCATAGGGAAACATTTAGGACAACCGTGAGAGTAACATCCCTGATATTCAAATACGATACCTTTTTCATTAGGTAATGTCGGGGGTAAGAATCCGTCAACGCGAAAATTACCGGGTAACGTGATCTCTCGAGCTCGGCCTGCATGTATTATTTCCTTTCCCAATTCGCGCTCACACTGAAGTAACCATTGCAATGATTTTTGCGAATGTTTATCTGCACGACGATACCCACTAGGTGGTATAATACCAATACTGTTTTCTTTTAAATAATTTTTCCTATATACAGTCAAACACGCAGATGCTATTGTCGTAGCCTCTGTAAAAGGACAAGTTTTCCCACATTCTATGAATATTTTTCTAAAAGCCATACATGAAAGTCTTAAAATTTCAACATCCATACGGCAATAATCAACTATTTCACGTTTAAAATCAAACTCAGAGTTCTTATTTTCGTTATACCAGGAAAAAAAATCTTCTCTCTCGTTAACGGTCATTGAATCTGGAGCGTAAAATCCAGCATCGGGTAACGCACCTTTGTAATTCTGATTTTCTAATGTATTAAATAGGTGAGGAAAAAAAGCCTTTTTTATTTGACGGTGGAAGGCCAAAGGCTTTCGGAAGCGCGCTTAATTTCATGTGAAAATAATTTAAGCTATCTATAAATTTTGTTCGACCACACTGCAGCATGATGATGTTTTGTCCGTTCAAAATTACATTAGGTATTAATGACGTATTTTCAACTATTTCTTTTAGAATAAATTGTCCATCAAATCCGCCTGAATTATGAGCTATACAGATTATTTGATCAAATACAGATTTTTCGCGAATACTTATTTCAAGTAAACGTTTCACAGGTTCATCTCTAAAAACATATTCATGTACGCCGCATGTGGAACAAAGTGTATTCATATTTTCCGTCTCGTAGCAATCATCGCAAAGCTGTTGAACTACACAGAGATTTGGTATGTGAATTTTTACAGCTGGATTATTTCGATATGTACAATCTTGTCGTGTTTCGAAATCGTAAAATATAAATAAATTTTTTTTCGGTAGATTCTCATTTCTAGACGTTTCTCTTCTGGATGGTGACAAGATTGGTTGAATATAACATAATTTGTTTATACTATGATTTTTATGACAGACGTTACACCAGTTAACCCCACACTCATGCTTGAACTTATTAATGTTAATTCGTTTAAAACAGCCATGACATACTTTAACAACGTCGCATAATTTTTTGTAGTTTTTTTGTAAGTTCCATCTTTTTATGATTATTAAAACAATTAACACCGAAAAAATCGCGATTGCAATCTCTACAGTATATTTTTTCAACATTTTCAGAATCACATGCTGGCTTTACGAAACACATGGGGCAAGTAGCCGTACATTTATGCTCATCTACATAACGATATCGTTTATTACAGTATTCACAATAAAATTTACTTCTAGCGAGCCCTGTCAAATTTAAAATAGTATCAAAATGTTTTCTACGATCGTTGTACAGAAGATTAATTACGGAATTTCTCTCGTGATTCACGTAAGGTCGACCATCGAAAAATGGAGATTCACCATTTCCAAAAGTTGATTCATCATAAATCACGATAGCTATACTGCGTTCCGCGTAATATCTTTGAAACGCCTCAAATTCTTGTACACTACGACCGTTATTCGGTATTTCAATATTAGCACCAATTATAATAGCGTTTGCACGTTGAATTTGTAAATTTCGCCTACCATCGTGTATCTTTTTCCAAGTTTCACGCGCTTCTACCGTGTCAAATTTTTTCAATTTAATATGAGCTTCACCAACTACCAAAGCCCTGGGTAAACACTTTTTATCATCGTTTCTTATAGATACAACGGATCTCTGTCCAATTACATTGATAGATAATTTTTTTTTATTCCGTCCACCTCCTTCACCTCGCGGTACATTTACAATTGTTACCGATAAAATAAAACTATTATCTATTTGAAAATCTTCATTACTTTGAACTAAATTACTAATTAAACCCCATAAATCATTGTAAAAAAAATTATTTACCGGTCGAAGAGATATACCCGCGGGACCATGCGTTAACTGAATACTTCTAATACTTACTCCTATTCTATCATCCTCACGCATCATAGAAATTAAATATGAATGAATGTCGCGTATAGCATTTTCTAACCAAAGAATTAAGTTAACATTGGATGATGTAGGTGGCAGTATTTTAAGTAATAAATTAACACCATTTAATCTATATCTTTCTATATAATGACTCGTATTTTCAAGTATAATAAATCTCTCGCCTGGATCTCGTATGTCTAAATTATCACGTAAATTTTCTTCATCACTTATACGTATACCGTTATCATCGACAATATGATTTTCATTTACTTCTGGAATTTCTTCTGAATAAAACTCTCGTTCATTATTCTTATTTATATCTACCTTGACTTGAGTATTTACCTCTTTACCATTAACGCCACCACCTATCTGTTGGAACTGTGTTGACCGTGAAACAGATGTTAATGCTCGATCACTATATTTCATACTTTCGGTTTCCTTTCCGCATTTCAATAAGGAAAAGTTTGACATAGGTAGGACTGAAGATGAGGTTCCAGGAAAAATAAAGTTTCCAGTTTCTGAAATTTTATTAAATAACAATTTATTGTAAACAATATTTTACAAAATAGTAATATTTTTTATTAATTTTTAATTAAACTAAACAGAGAAAATTTTAATGATGGAAGTTAACAAAAGATGAAAATTTATTTCAGAGTACAATTCGGAATTAGGAAATATATCTAAATCGAAAATCCATTTGAATTCTCCCAGAGGAACATATAATACCCTCAACAATTTGATGGATAAATATGTTGGAAGCTGAGGAAAATGGTCGATGTTCCTCCGAATAACTTTAAATAAAAATAAATTTCATAGGAATAATTTAAAAAAAGAAAAATGCCATAAAAAACTATATTCTTTTTAAGTCATTATAAAAAAAAACTATATTCACCTCTATTAATTTGACGAACTCTGCTATTATCTTCTCCGAATTCAAAATAACTCATTGTTGTACCATCCGGATGATGATAAGTTTCTTCATGATGTTCCCCCGTAATGAAAATATCGTGTAGAATATCCCGTTCTGTTTCCCCTTCAAAGTATTTTCCAAAAGTCTCCTCTACAGGAACCCGTATGCTACGACTATCCGTAGCATGAGCGAACAAAAAATCTCTGAATCTTTGATTACGTTCTGATTGAGAATTTTCTACTTTAACTTCTTCTTCTCTTTGTTCTTCTTTGATGTTTCTTACATTCTCTGAATTATTTTCTTCCATTTCCATTCCTTCAACAAAGGCATTCACACTTTGTTGAATTTCATTGAGTTCAGTTGTGGAAAATTTTTTTTCTTCAGTTTCTTGATTTTCCTGTTTAACGGAATCATGAAAATCATTTTCCATATTACATTCGCTCTCTTCATCCATTGAGTCAAAGACAATTGAATCGGGCGAAGAAACAATATATATAGTCGAGTCATTGCTCTCTTCTTCAGTCAAAACTAATGTTTCATTTTCATTATTGTCATTATCATTAGCATCAGCATTGTCATTGTCATCATCTTCGTCATCTCTTAAAAGACGCTCTATTACTGAAAAAAAAAAAAATTTGGAATTATCTTTTCGATAAAAAAATTCATATTAAAATGAAATTCATTGTTTTTTATAATAAAATATTGAATTTTGTATACTAAATTTTTTTATTTATTTTACTTTTATCATATTGTTATTTAAGAATTAAAAAAACTGTATACAAAAAGTTTTTTATGTATTGCAAACATTTTATACACGATTTCCATACGAATAACTACATTAAAAATTAATTTAATGTTACGAATGATATACAAAAACAGAAACCAAAATTAAAATGTTCTGGACCATTCTTAGAATTATGTTTGATAAGACTCAGTCACGTTCTTTAATATTCGTTTTCAACAAGCTTTTTAAATGTACTACAGTATTGAGTGTATATATATATATATATATATATATATATATATATATATATATATATATACTGCAGTGGGTGGATGTGTGTGTGTATGTGTGCACATACTTCAATGTTGAATATACATACATATATAGCAGACTATTTAAATACTATACAAATATATAAAAATATACACGTTCTATAGTACTGAGTATATATATATATATATATATACATACATATAATATAATATTTATTCAAATAAAATAGATATAGTGATTATTAAAATATAATGAAGATTTTTTATTATATTAATTAACAATATTAATAAGTACTAAATATTGAAAATAATAAATTACCATCATTGTTTTTTTGTATAAATTTTGATTTTTAAAAACTAAAAATGTATTCAAATTATTTTTTTTTCCTTTTTTGAAATTTTCAGTTAAAAAATCGTTTTTGATTAGTTTACTATGTTGTGTGAGTGTGTATACAGTAAGATACTCAAGAAATTTGAAGACAGAAAATCAACGCATACGACTGTGCACATAGAGGCACATATAATTAGTGCGAAAGAGAAAGACTCTACACTTGCTATTTGCTTCTTGCTTACTTTTAAATCGGTCTTTTTCTCTTTCGCATCATATGCGTTCACTCGCACGCGATGATTTTTTATCTTCAATTTCTTTACTATCTTACTGTATGTGTGTGTATGTGCGCACATGTGTGTGTCTGCGTGTGTGTGTGCATGCGTGTGTTTATCATATTTATTTTATAATTAAAAAAAATATAAACATTAGAAATTTAAATAAAAAGAAAAATAATATTCCTTAGCAAGATTTTAAAAATTTGTCAAAGTAACGTCTCTAATTTCAGAAAATAAACAATTTGAAAATTTGTACAATAAAAATATAAAATATATTTTAAATATTTCTATGCATAATCTTCACATGTATTTTGCATTACTTTTATATACTTTATATAATTTCATTTGTTTAAAAATAAGCTATTTCAGAAGAAAAAAAAGATATAATTAATTTTTCTACTTACCATTTCTCTCTTCTAAAGAAATAATGATTTCTTGAACAATAGGCCATCCACGTTTTTTAATATAATCTACAACACATTCATGGGCAATTTTTGATTTTTTGAAGATTGAGAACAAATATAATAATTTACGTGGTCCACAAAAATACAATAAATATCTTAGTTCCCGTTTTAAATAAAAACAGCCCGTGCGTTTTACGCGACGTCGCCAAGCGAAATTGCAATATTCATTTACGTACTGAATTTCAGTACGTAATCGAGATGCAATTCGAAATATTATATTTACGAATAACTTTTCTGCAGGGTTGTTCATCGTCAAAAATCTCATATTGACTAATGAAAAAATAATCTTCCTTCTGCTTTTATACTTTCAAAAATTAATTATAGTGGGGTAGAAATTATTTAGTTTTTTTCAACTTAACTAAATGAAAAATAATCCATCCTATCACATCCTGTCGGTAACTTTTTATCAATAATTAAATAATAATTTTTCTCTTTCTTTTGTCAGCTTCTTATGTTATAAAAAATTTCGATATATTAAATTACTAAATTTTTCTTTGAAAAAAAGATTAAGTAAATGAGCGTAACTATGTTTTAGTTTTTTTCAACTTATCTAAAGAAAAATAATACATCCTATCACATCCTGTCGGTAACTTTTTATCAATAATTTAATAATAATTTTCTCTTTCTTTCGTCAACTTCTTAGGTTATGAAAAAATTCGCTATATTAAATTACTAAATTTTTTCTTTGAAAAATTAAGTAAATGAACTTTTATCTACTCGTAAAGAGTCCTTAATAAATATTCATATTTTTAAACTTTCTTATTTTTATCATTCTCTTTTTCTTCTAAGAAAATTAGATCCCAAAAAATATCTTTATCAAATTAAACATATTTTTTCTCTTACATCAACTAGGAGTTTTATTCATTCTGTATTTATAAATTTATTATCATTTCCTGTTAATATTTATTTTATAGAATATTTTACAAATATCTCATTACAGGTCAACGAGTTTTGCTCTAAGAATATTTTATTTCAATCTTTCGCACCGCTTTCATCAATTAAAATATCTTACGAAGATTTTTGCTTACATTAAAAATTATCGATAAGGATAGGTTTCGTGTACTTTTGTTTTTAATATACATCCTGTCGGTCATCAGTTTTCTTCTATCGAAATTATTTTTTCGAAAGCAGAGTTAGTTCTTGCTCAAGGGTCAAGAAGTTAACATGGCACACCTACGAGAAAAATACACTCAGTTATTACTGCAAAAAAGTATTTGCGATCGGGAAATTTTTTCGCACGCTACTCGACTCGATAAGTATATTACACGCTACTTCGATTTGGTAACAAGAAAAAAAAAAGTTAAAAAATCAATTAAGAAGGTGGAAAAATTAATTTTTAATTTTTCATGTTATCAACATGAAAGCATTCCACATTCTCTCACTAGAGGAGAGAGATGCATATCTTGTAATGTTGCCTTCTATGTGGGAACTCGTTTCAACAAGTGGGTACAATGTCAACATTGTAGGAGATTTTCGTGCGTAAGTTGCCGAGACTCTCCATGCTCATGTATCCAATTTATGGATACTCCAGCTTCTCCACCATCTGAGAAGCAAGAAGTGGACGAGGAGGAAGAAATAAATATTCTTGATTAACAGAAAAAAAGAAAAATAAAAACAATTAAGTAAAAATTAGTTAAGTAACGTTAGTTTTAGTTTTTAATCTATTTTTTAATAACTTTAATAAGTATAGTGTTGTGGTGAAAAAAAAGAAGATTAAAAGAAATCATCAACTTTAGCTGATGTCTGTAAGTATTTTTTTTTTTATTATATTTTAAAAATTTAAATTATAACTTTCTCTCTCTTACATTCCTTTTTTTTTAATTAAAAAGTGTAGACACTTTTATTTTAAATAACTATAAAAATGTTAATATGAAAACAATAATTTTATTTTTTCGTAAGAAAAATATTTTTAAAGATAAGCAGTAACTCTCTCTCTCTCTCTCTCTCTCTCTCTCTCTCTCTCTCTCTCTCTCTCTCTCTCTTTTTCTCTTATTTTTTTATAAATAACTCATTAACTTAATTGTTTTGTTTATGCAAATAAAATACTCATTTAATTGTTTATTTATGTAAACAAATCGTTTCGCTCTCTTTTAGAAGAGATCATATTTCATAAACAATAATATCTACACCTTAGCCCTCTATAGCGGTGACGTAACCGTCTCGCTATAGTGGGCTATATACTACTGCTGACAATTGTTTGAAAAAAGTAGGGAACGTCGATATCTTTATAACATAACCTTTTACTTTGGCATCCCGTACTTTTCTCAATAACGACATTATAATTTTTCGATTTTTATACAAATATTTTTTATAATCACATCTTTTGTACTTGAAAATTAATTTTCAATTACAACAATTAATATTTGAGTAAAATATAAAAACCTAAATTAGACAAAGACAGCGTATTCGGCCCCTTTTTTTTTAATTTGAAACTTTTAACTAAACATTTTTTGGTTTCGAGTGCATGAAATTAATGTTTATGTATTTTTATAACAAAATTGGGTTTCGTAAAATTTAATTTTCGTTAAAAAGATTATAATTGAATTCATACTTAACGAATTTTAGACCTCGTAAAAATTTAATTTTAGGAACATTATTTATAAAATAAACTCTCAAATCATTCTTACTGGATCAATAAACCTATAAATACATTGTATTTAATTATGTTATTCATTGTTTTGTTCTTCACTTTAAGTATTTAAAATGAACAGTCAAGGATCGCATACCTTTTCTAATATAACAGAGCAACTATCTCTTATCTATTCGACTTTCGAGCTAACTACTGAAAAAATTGTATCTACAGTTACGGATGATGGCAAAAATTTTGTTAAAGCCTTCAAAGAATTTGGAATAGAAAATCCAGAAAATTATTTTCCAGGTTACTTAAATTGTGATTTTAAATCAATTTTATCAAAAATTAAATAAATATACATTTAAATTATTGGACGAATATAATCAATTATTGAATTAAATTAATATTAAATAATAAAATAAATTAATAACTGTCAATTATCGGTAGATTTTCTTTAAATTTTATAATTTCTCATAAAACAAAATTTAATCAAACAAATCTAAATTTATTAGAAAAGCTAATTTTGCTTAAAAGTTATAAATATAATGAAAAAAAGCAAAAATTTAACTTCAAAATATGAAAAATCTTTATAAAATCTTAATAAATTTTCAAATTATTATATAAAAATTATCGCAGATGAGGATTCAAATGATTCTGAAGAGGAAATGGAAGAGTTTGAAAATGGATTTCGTGCTTTGATGAAAATACACAAGCAAGAATCAAAAGGCTTGTTGAAGAATTGGATAGGCCTGAAAAGCCGGAATCAGCTGTTCCAGATAATAAGGATACTGAAGACACGTTTTTTGATTCTGATGATAAAAGCTCAAATGCATTACTGAACACGGCTTTTGCTCCTAAAGAACAAGAAGAAAATGAACTGATGAAGTTTTTAAATGAAAAAACGATGTCTTTGGAGTCTTTAAATAATTTTCCAGTTGTTAAAAGCTTATTTTTGAAATTCAATACCACATTACCTTCTTCAGCTCTAGTAGAAAGATTATTTTTTTATGCTGCTTTAATGAACATGCCAAAATTCAATAGATTGTTCGATATTGAATTCGAAAAACGAGTACTGTATAAAGCAAATGGACTCAAAAGTTATTTGTAAGGGTATAAAGCTTTAAACTTAATAATACTTATTTTATTATTTTTATGAATAAGCAAAAAATTTAATAATTTATAATTGAATATTTATAATTATACAGAAACATTTTTTATAAAAGCAATCTTTCAATAAGAATAGGTAAAAATTTTTTAAAATAATAATCGCGATATTCAAAACTATCTAAAGATTTACATTGGCCGAGTAATCGCCACTTAAAGAAATCTTTTTAAATGTTTTATATTAGAAAATAATCGCGATATTATGAAATATATGAAAGCTTACATTGGCTGAGTAATCGCCACTTAATAAATTCTTTTTAAATATTTCATATTAGAAAACAATTGCGATATTATTAAATATCTGAAAACTTACATTGGCTGAGTAATCGCCACTTGAAAAGTTATTATACAAACTCTTGTGTTGAATATGCAATCATGATATTAAAAATTATCCAAAAATGAACATCGGCTGAGTTATTGCCACATATAATATTTTAAATTTTTACCAGCATGAAGCAAATAAATAATTTAAATAAATGACATGAAAAAAATTGTTCTATTGCTTTATATAAGGTCACATCGTATGGAAAAAAATTCAGAAATTATGCATTAAAAGCTATAGAGAAACTGTGTATTTATATGAGCCCACATAATTAATATACGATGTATCCATAGTCCATACACAATATGCTTAAATGCGTCCAATTATGTAAATCTTATTCATAGTCAATATATTATCTCCATTTTAATTTTTTTTTTTTTATTCGAAAAACCAATTTTCTTATTAGCAAAGGACAGAAATATCCATTCTTCCTCTTAAAATATATCTTCATTTTCTATAATTTTGTAATAGTATTAGATATCTCTAATGATTTCAAAGATTTATGTCTATTAAGGAAATAATATTTATGATAAATGATGTTTAAAAATATTACTTTTTATTTTTGTAAAAAATTAAAGTTTCATGATTTCATGTAAATAACAAGAATGTTTATTGTTCGGTTAAATGAACAAAAATGTTAAAGATTGAATAAAAATTATATGTAAATGCATAACTGATTCAGAATTTCTTTATATTTGGAATTTGACTTATATGGATTTTAAATGATTTAATTCAAATAAAATGAATTACTAATATGATTTCTTAACTTTCGTGGCTGGTAAATAATTGCTAAGATTCATAAATTCTCAAATTTCTTAAATAATAACGCTTATTACCTGTATATCGGAATGATGTTTGATGAAAAAAGGTTAAAATTATTAACTAATTACGATAGTTATATGATTTCTCGAAGTTAAATTTCGCTGGCATTATTGGAACGATAAATTCATAAATTAGTAGGAATACTACCGCGAATTTATATGCGAAATGATTTGTATGAATGATCTTTATGTATGGGTATCGACTTTCAGTAAATCAACATATTTCATGAAAGTTGCATGCATCTTAAACAATTGTTCTTTGAAAATCTTTTGATTTCCGAGTATTCTTCAACCTAATCAAACAACCTTAGAATCGAAATCTATAAGAATCTCCAAGTTTCATTTGACGTAGTCCCTGCAAATGCCTGTAAACTTCATAACCGGTATGGAAAATTCCAAAATTCATTTATATAGACGACTTCCAGGTAGCCAGGATCACCTGGATATTGTGAGATGTCATCTCGGAAAACGTACATGTTATTAATAAATAATGGCTTAATTTCAAAAGATATTCTTGTAGACTATGTTCATCTTACCCAGAACATCCATGCTTAGCTAGATAACATTTGCAACAACTTCATAGTAGTTATTAAACTATAAGTAGAATTTCAGAAGTTTTTGCTGTAGATGATGTTAGAGTTGTCATTAACACCTAGGTATCCAAAGACGGCGATCGTGGGTACCTCAGCATAGTAAATAACTATTTTTTAACAAGTGTCCACATCGAAAAGGTAAAATATATATATATATATATATATATATATATATATATATATATATATGTATATATATATATATGTATATATATATATATATAAAAGTTGAGTATGTGTTTTTATGTGTAAGCGTGTGCTTGCGCGTATGAGTTAAAATTAAATGTTCCAAATAAACTTGAATAAACCTGTGTGTGTACGTGCGATTCTACATGAAATATCCCTTATGCATATGTATATGTTTATATCATGCTTGCGAGTTGACATGAAAAGTCTCATTTACATGAACGCGTGTGTGCATGCATGCGAATTGACATGAAACGTCTCATATATATAAGCCTAAGGGTACTTAGATAGGTGTGTACAAGTTGTCATGAAATGTCCCATATATAAAGAAAAACCTGTGCTTGCGAGTACGTGCGAGTTGACATGAAATGTCCCATATATGTATATATATAAACAAAAAAAATTGCGGGTAAACGTGAGCAACTTGATATAGAATGGACCATATATATATGCAAAAACCTGTCTGTAAGGTCGTACACGAGTTGACATGAAGAGTCCCATGTATATAAAAGTGTGCATGCATGAATGCAAATCGACATGGAACGTCTCATATATGTAAACCTGAAGAAACTCGGATAGGTGTGTGAGAGTTCTCATGAAATGTCCCATATATATATAGAAAAGCCTGTGATTATGTGTACGTACGAGTTGACATAAAATGTCCCATGTATATTTATATATTTATATATATATATATATATATATATATATATATATATATATAATCCTGTGTGTGTGCGTGCGCATTGGCATAAAATGTCTCATATATATATATATATATATATATATATATATATATATACATGGTCCGTTTCATGTCAACTTGCACCTGTTGACCTGTATATGTTTTGGTTTATATATATATATATATATATATATATATATATATATATATATATATATATATATATATATATATATATATATATGTATACATATATATATATATACATACATACATACATATATATCGTGAGACATTCCACGTCAATTAGAACGCACGCCCAGACAGGTTTAAATATATATAGCAAAGAAAAAGAACAAAGTACCCTAATCCCTAAAATATATTTTTTATGGTAAATAACCATGGATGGTTATTAAAGGGGGAGTACTGTGGGCACACAGGTACTAAGTGTATTTGTGTAGATACAGAGATACAGAATACATGTATAATTATTACGCGCAACCTGCAGTGCGCAAAAGAGCGACTAAAAGAGAAGGTCATGCGTTACGCGAAGCACAGATATTTGTACAGAGCGTCCTCAACCCCTGCAAAGTTAAGAATTCGTTCTTCGCTTCTTAAATATTTGTAAGGATGATTTGGTGGTAGTAAAGATTTTGTAAATATCATTTCAGTCTTGTACACTTGGCAGAAAGGATATTTTTCCAAATGTGTACCTCAAATGACAACGCTGCATATTTTACCATAGACGTAAGAGAACTTGGAATCATGCATTGAGTTTTGCATCATGATTATTTTGTTTTTTCATATAGGTTATTTATGCGAAATTTAAATGATAACAACTAAAATTTAATTACAAAGATAATTTAAATTAACAATATTAGATTTTATATGATTATTAAAAGATACAAATTTTATTTCATGAAATTATAATTCAGAATATGAAAAAAGAAAGTAATATTGTTTTTTACTACAATTATATCATTAAGTAATAAGTAACGATGATACGAAATTTGTTCCATAATTTGGAATTCTCTTAGGTCCCACATAGCACCGAAGCTTCCGGAAAGCTTCCTGGAAGCATCAAATATCCCGCGCACTTTTCTTTCAGAAAGATTTAATGGAAGCTTCCAAGAAGCTTCCGTGGATGAAATCAGCAAGCTTCCATGGAAGCTAGCATGAAGGTCTTATTGAAACTTACAAGAAGCTTCCAGGGAAGATTGCCGTAAGGTTCCAAAAGTACTTCATGGAAGCTTTCACGAAATAATGCAAGAAGCTTACATGCAAACTTCCGTGAGAGCTTCAATTAAAGCTTCCTGGAAGCGTAAAATGTCTCGCGCACTTTTCTTTCAGAAAAATTCAATGGAAGATTCCAGGAAGCTTCCGTGGAAGAAATCAGTAAGCTTCCTTGGAAGCTAGCATAAAGACCTTTTGAATCTTACAAGAAGCTTTCAAGGAAGATTGCCGTAAGGTTCCAAAAATGCTTCATGGAAGCTTCCATGAAAAAATGCTAGAAGCTTCAAGGAAGATTCCAGTGTAAGGTTCCCAGAGGCTTTGGGGAAGTCAACAATTCAAATATCAATTGGTTAATTTTATCCTTTTTCACCGTTCGGAAGGTATTTTGTTACGATTCTGTTCGACATCTTATTTTTCATTTTATATTTTACAAATATTTGCTGTGAAAAACACATATTTACTTATAACATACTATTTTATATACTATAATATCATATTTATACGTCAATACATATTCACATATATTAGGGTTTACGTATAATTATAAAGACGCATTCACATTTTTAAGGTAGGCGCTGTGGTTACATACTTAAAACCGCCAACGTTCGACTTATATAGTAAGTGTGGTATCGCCTCAGCACTTAGGGACAGAACGTCCATTAACGATTATCCCCCTGTAGGCGTAACTGCGAATCGAAAGTGACAGACTTGTAAGATATCTGTCGGTAGTTCAATTCCCGACCAAACATAATTTTTTTTTTATAAATTATGTTGCACACGCATATATTTCACTATTTTTTTAAATTTTAATATTTTTTATATATACAGATAAATGCATATGCACATGTACTTACGTATCATTCACACACAAACATTTTCATATTATATGAAGTCGAAAAATTCATTTTATATAGATTTTAAAATGAATTTATTTGAAAAATCTTAAATAAATAATACAATACTCTTTTTTTTAACATTATTCAATTAAAGACTTTTCTTTAAAAAAGCAACTAAATGTTTTGTGTGCTTATTTACTAACTTAAATTAATATTAAAAGAAATTTTTTATTTAAAGTTATACAATTATAAAAATTTTTAATCATTTAATTTGTAATCTGTTTTATTCGTATTCATATAATAATTCGATATTAATTTTTTATAATAAATAGAATATCTTTATACATTAATTTAACAGAAAAGACTATATTTTTAATTTATAATATTAATGGGGGATTATTATATCAATACAGAAAAAGGATATTGCAAATTAAATGAATTAATTTTTATAATTATGTTACTAAGGGGAAAAATTTTTTATTACTATTAATTTTTAGTTGGTAGAAGAACACCAAATATTATGTTTTTTTAAGGAAAAATCTTTTATTTAATAAAATTTATGTATTCAAAACATTGTAAAGATATTTAGACTTTGTAATTAATTTATTTAATTTATAAAATTTTATTAAATTAACGACTTTCTCTTAAAAAATAACATATTTTTTGTGCTCTTTTTTATTAAGTAAAATCAATAATAATAAAAATTTTTTATTGATAGTTGTACACAATTATAAAAAATTTTCAATAATTTAAAATGTAATATGTTTTATTTCACATTCAAATAATCTGCCATAAATTTTGTAAATTCAAAAGAATATGAGACATTATTTTAATAGAAAAAAAGAATATTTTTAATCTATAAAATTAAATTAATGTAAGGCAGACACTACACCTGTACTCGTAAATATTGTCTGACTTTTCATATTATTGTAAAATTTTAGAAAAAGAAATACATTAGCTTATAGTATGTACAATGAAGATTATTCTATTAAATTCTTAAATCAATTCATTCATCAGTTATTTAAAATGTTGGAGTCCAATGATATATATTAAAATTGTTTGATTTTGTACCAGAAATACAAAATTTTTATAAACAAAGGAATAGATTTATTTAAAAATTCAACTGAATAATTTTCATGGTGTTTACTACAAGCTGATGTATTTTTTTTCGGAAACTTTGCAATAACTTTCCGTGAACATTAATATATCCTTCCTGTAATATTCTGTGAAAGGCTGCAGAAAGTTTGAATGAAATCTTCCACAAAATATTACTGAAAGCTTCTTGCAAGATATAATGTAATCTTCCGAATAATGTTTCTGTAATATTGCATGTAATATTTCCGGAAGCTTACTGGCAGCTATTTCGTAATGTTCCATTCAGCCTTCATGGAATATTACATGTAAGCTTCCCTGAACCTTCCGTAAAGCTCACATGAAAGATTCCAATGGAAGCTTCCCGAAACTTTCATTTAGCTTTCGGGAAGCTTGCTAGAAGCTCACATTCGAATCTTCCTCGAATCTTTTGATGGAAGTTTCCCGAATCTTTCGTGCTATGTGGGGTCTGTGGTAAGATATGCGATGTTGCCATTTTAGGTTAACATTCGGAAAAATATCCTTTTCACCAAGTGTACCTTTACTTTATCTCCTCAACCTACCTAAAGCTTCTCCGTAGTCCAAGAAATTGCAGACCCAGTGTATCTTGCCCGGGGTCAATAGTTCTTCTTTTGGCCACTTTATATAATTTGCATTGTATTTTATGGCCTCACTTTCTACTTAAGGATCAGCTTACGATTAACTTTACTGATCGAAACTAACTAAAAAAGATTGTAACATGGCAGATTGGCCATATTACTTTTATGTATATTTGTGGCGCATATAGCCGACAGAAGGGAGCATCTAACTACGGGCAAGACGGAAAGCAGACCACGCGAGTCAAATAGTTAAAACTATAACCTAAAATCGTTGGCACACACGTGCGAATTTATAAAGCACGTATAATGTGCACTGATATAGCTAGCGAGCAGCATGACTCGAGATAAAATAAAAACAAAATCTATAGATAGAATATTTTTTTTGTGCATTTAGAAAATTGCTGCAAAATATTAATTATAAAATAATTAATCTTATAAAATCATAGTATGCATCGACGCATACCATCAGAGCGTCACCTTTCAGTGAGTAAACACGTAAATTTTCATTTTTATTTTTTATTTCAAACAAAATGTAATTTTAATATTTTTTTTTTGGTGTGTGTATGAGTGAAATACATGTAAGAATGGGCTATCATTGTTAGTTTCTTTAGCTTTAAGATAATTAGTTTTAAGATTTGTAATTTTTGTAAATAATATATGGATAAGCCAGTCGCGTCGTTTTACATTCAGCATTCTCATATACAGCGTGTAACACTTACACTTAATTTAGCTAAAAAGTCAGCAGATACAGCAGAAGAAGAAGTTTATAGATACACTTCACACCGCTGCAGATAACACCGGTTATCTTAGTTTAAGCCCTAATGCTTTTTTTTATATATAAATTTTCTTTTTTTTTTAGTTTAGCTTATGCTTATTTTGCGTTTGACGAAAGTATCCGGTTCCACCGTATACTTCCGTGTGGTGGGGGGGGGGATTGTAACATGGCAGATTGGCCATATTACTTTTATGTATATTTGTGGCGCATATAGCCGACAGAAGGGAGCATCTAACTACGGGCAAGACGGAAAGCAGACCACGCGAGTCAAATAGTTAAAACTATAACCCAAAATCGTTGGCACACACGTGCGAATTTATAAAGCATGTATAATGTGCACTGATATAGCTAGCGAGCAGCATGACTCGAGTAGCTGAGCTTGGGTCCGTTAAGGATCGTTTGTCTCTCTCTTGCAGCGCGCGCAGCGTACAGCAAGAGAAACGAAGCCGAGCAGAGGCAAAAAGGAATACCATTATTATTCCTTCTGTCGCCGGCGTCCGATAAAGAGCGTTTCGACTTGCGATATCGCGTAGTATTAATTTTGTGTGTGCGAATATCGTGAGCTTGAGTGAGCGAAAATAGATAGATTTACTATTCTATTTCTTTTATTGTGAATTAAAATAATATCACGATTGCTAATTGAAATAATATAATTTATTGCTTTACTTGTGCGACGTGTGTGTCGGGCGATCTCGTGCGCGTTTTATTGCATATATTCCCTTCGGGCTTTTCTAATTCGTTATTTTTTGTGTGTTTATTGCTCGTGTCCCTTTTAGCTTAACATTTTGTTAATATCTGCTTTTCGTCGTGCCAATAGTTATTTAATTAGTGCAAGCGGCGTGGCGTACGCTATACGCGGCTGGCGTCCATTTTGAGCGAGCGTACGATTACTGTACAAATTGCTTAAATAAAGTTTCTCTTTTTTTGTTACTTAATTAATTACAGCTTATATATATTTTTATAAATTTAGTGCAACGTCCTGATCCCCAAGGTTGTCACAACTGACGCAACCAACGTGGGGCCGACAAAAATTTCGGTGAAAATTTTTGTTTAGAATCACGGGATCGAAAATTAAAAAGAAAAAATTTGTGCTTGAAATTAAATAGAAAAAACGGTGTTTAAAAATTGAAAAGAGAAAAAAAAACTGTGCGTAAAATAGGACAAAAACTGTGTTTGAAATAAAAGAAACAGAAACTGTGCTGTGAAAAAAAAAAGAAAAAAAACTGCTTTAAGTGAAAGGCAATTGGCTATGCCAGTGAAAAGAACATTTTTCTACTCATGCGTTTCCGCTTTGCCACGTGGTCGCCATTACGAACGACGCACACACGACGAGGCTGAAAGTAGGCGCTCTTGCGGCCATTTTTGTTCTTGGCGTCGCTTGGTATAAGGTAACCGCGACATTTTATTTTGCAGCAACATTTTTTTTATTAGAGCGTGCAGTAAGCAAAGAAATAAGATATTTTGTTTTTCATTCTTTTTTGTTTTGTGCTAAACTTTAGCTTGCAAATTTTTTGTATATACATAGAGCATTATTTTTAATTTGAGCGCGAGCCTTAAGCTAAATAATTTATTTGATAATAGCACTGCATTTAAATACACATACACATAAGTATATTTCTATACACATACATATATATCATTGCATTGTTGCTTCTATTTGTCTTTATTTGTGTTACCCTAAAGCTCATTTCCCTCTAGCTTCATCATCTTTCAGCACTACGTGTCTTAAAACTCCATATTAAGCAAAGCTGTTTTTTGTATATATAATATAATTGAATATCTCAAGTGCGCTGAGCAATTTATATTCCGATTTGTGCTTGCGCGGAATATATCACTATCGTGTGCTACCTTAGCGCGTGTCGGTACGCAGTAGCTTACGCATAATTTTCTTTTGCTTTAGCGTGCATCTGGCTTTATAAAAATTTCAATTTTTAGCTTTTGAGTATTACGGGCGTGCTATATAAAATTGATCAACTATTAGACAATTCTATTTATTGTAGTATCTCTAATATAACTTAGCTTTGTTTTGTTTTACTTTTTAAAAAAAATCATAAAGCATTTGATAATTTTCTTTTCTTTTATTGCAAGCCAGAGCTATTGTGTAGTATATTCTTATTCGAACCTGCTGAGATAGGAGCTCATCATAGCATCAATTACTAGTAATAATTTTTTTTTCGTACGTACCCTTGTGTAGTGTAACTTTAATTGTAAATATGATAAGCCAACAGTTAAATGTAGAGCCCCTATGGATTTCTGAGCATATATGTAGGAATGATAATTTTAAAGCAGCAAACGAAATTGCGCAAATAGCAGACCGACTATCTGCGAAGCAGCTCTTTAGATACAGCGAGCGAGGAGTGAGCATGGCCGGAAGTATTTTGATGTTCAAAGAACGAGTTTTGCGATATGAGCTTAGACGACATCTCGACGAAAGAGCCACCGTCTGCAAAATAATAATAGATGAGACGACATATGATTCGCGGCTAGAATTTACTAACCTTCCAACAGAGCAGAACGCGTGCAATCAATTCGTTAATCTCTCGAATAGCTTAGAAAATCCTATTCCTCCTCGCAATAGCAGTGCAATTATCCACTCAACGACCACGTGTACCACGACTACATGTACTTCTTTTAGTACAGCGAGCATACCTCATCCTGTGAGAGCAGCAAATACCCTTTCTACTAATACGGCATCGACGTACCATGGAGGACGTGATAGCGCACCAACTCCTTATTTTTATCCATACTCGTATTTCCCTTCTTATCCTAGTCCATGGAGTCACGTCCTGTATATTGCAGCATCTTCTAGATATCTGCCCGTCTCACAACCTTTAAATCCTATAAATCAACCCCCTGCACCAGAGCATACAAGTTATGCTAATAATTTCAGAGAACTGCAATGGTTAAACCAGCAAGAAGAGACTTGCAGAGCCCAGAACAACGCATGCCGACCACCTCCAGCTTCGGATGAATTCTTATTCCTCACTACAGCTTGCACTGGTATAAAGTTGTCTAACGGGAATGAGACAGATTTTATTTCACCTCTTAAATTTGAAGATGCTTCGATGCATTCATACCCAATACCAGTGTTAGCATCAATTACTAGCAATCACCCTGTAACCCCTTTAGCTAAGACGTCTAATAAGAGCGAGCGCGTACAGAAGGAAAATCGTCGCCCCAAACGAAGAGCAAAGAGTAAAACTCGAAGAGCGAACCGAGCAAATAAAGAAGCACCAAAGACGAACCTACCGCCAATTAGGAAAAACTTTTGGCGAAAGCAGATAGAGCCGTGCTTCAGATGCAGTAGCTGAGGACACTGGCTACGAGAATGTTCTCAGCCTATGAAATGCTATGACTGTGGACAAATTAACCTCCGTATCTGGGGCTGCACCCAGTGTCAACAGAGCGAGCGAGCAGAGCAGAGCAAGGGCGAACGAGCAGAGCCAAATAAGAGCAAGCGAGCAGAGCCAAACCAGAGCATGCAAGCAGAGCACGGCATAAACGAACGAGCAGAGCAGAGCCAGAGCATGCGAACAGAGCACTGCAAGAGCGAACGAGCAGAGCAGAGCAAGAGCGTGCGAGCAGAGCAGAGCAAGTGCGAAGCAGAGTACAACAAGAGTGAGCGAGCAGAGCATAACAATAGCGAGCGTGCAGAGCATTCACAGAGCAAGCGAACAGAGCCAAATCAGAGCATGCGAGCAGAGCAGAGCAAGAGCGTGCGAGCAAAGCAGAGCAAGTGCAAAGCAGAGTACAATAAGAGCGAGCGAGCAAAGCACAACAATAGCGAGCGTGCAAAGCATTCACAGAGCAAGCGAGCAGAGCCAAATCAGAGCATGCAAGCAGAGCAATGCAAGAGCGAGCAAGCAGAGCACAACTACGATCTCTAAAATTTTAGCTATGCGGAGTACATCTCTGCCACATTGCGCGAAAAAGCGACCCATCTACCCGAGCCCTTAATTCAGCAAAACGCTTTTATATCATTATTAATATGCCTATGTTGACCCTTCAGCATTATATTTAGTTATTTAAAATCCTTATCAACCAAATTCGCGACTCATCCAGCTAATCCAATATTTGTGCCATTTTGCGTTTTTATTAAATCACCCCTTTTCTTTTGCTATTTAATTACTCCTCATACACATTGTACAAACATTGTTAGCTATTCACACTATTCACAGTGACACATGAGCAAGAGCAAAATTTTATTTTTATGCATTACTATTACGTAATTAAGAGCAAAATCTATAGATAGAATATTTTTTTTGTGCATTTAGAAAATTGCTGCAAAATATTAATTATAAAATAATTAATCTTATAAAATCATAGTATGCATCGACGCATACCATCAGAGCGTCACCTTTCAGTGAGTAAACACGTAAATTTTCATTTTTATTTTTTATTTCAAACAAAATGTAATTTTAATATTTTTTTTTTGGTGTGTGTATGAGTGAAATACATGTAAGAATGGGCTATGATTGTTAGTTTCTTTAGCTTTAAGATAATTAGTTTTGAGATTTGTAATTTTTGTAAATAATATATGGATAAGCCAGTCGCGTCGTTTTACATTAAGCATTCTCATATACAGCGTGTAACACTAACACTTAATTTAGCAAAAAGTCAGCAGATACAGCAGAAGAAGAAGTTTATAGATACACTTCACACCGCTGCAGATAACACCGGTTATCTTAGTTTAAGCCCTAATGCTTTTTTTTTATATATAAATTTTCTTTTTTTTTTAGTTTAGCTTATGCTTTTTTTGCGTTTGACGAAAGTATCCGGTTCCACCGTATACTTCCGTGTGGTGGGGGGGGGGGATTGTAACATGGCAGATTGGCCATATTATTTTTATGTATATTTGTGGCGCATATAGCCGACAGAAGGGAGCATCTAACTACGGGCAAGACGGAAAGCAGACCACGCGAGTCAAATAGTTAAAACTATAACCCAAAATCGTTGGCACACACGTGCGAATTTATAAAGCACGTATAATGTGCACTGATATAGCTAGCGAGCAGCATGACTCGAGTAGCTGAGCTTGGGTCCGTTAAGGATCGTTTGTCTCTCTCTTGCAGCGCGCGCAGCGTACAGCAAGAGAAACGAAGCCGAGCAGAGGCAAAAAGGAATACCATTATTATTCCTTCTGTCGCCGGCGTCCGATAAAGAGCGTTTCGACTTGCGATATCGCGTAGTATTAATTTTGTGTGTGCGAATATCGTGAGCTTGAGTGAGCGAAAATAGATAGATTTACTATTCTATTTCTTTTATTGTGAATTAAAATAATATCACGATTGCTAATTGAAATAATATAATTTATTGCTTTATTTGAGCGACGTGTGTGTCGGGCGATCTCGTGCGCGTTTTATTGCATATATTCCCTTCGGGCTTTTCTAATTCGTTATTTTTTGTGTGTTTATTGCTCGTGTCCCTTTCAGCTTAACGTTTTGTTAATATCTGCTTTTCGTCGTGCCAATAGTTATTTAATTAGTGCAAGCGGCGTGGCGTACGCTATACGCGGCTGGCGTCCATTTTGAGCGAGCGTACGATTACTGTACAAATTGCTTAAATAAAGTTTCTCTTTTTTTGTTACTTAATTAATTACTGCTTATATATATTTTTTTAAATTTAGTGCAACCTCCTGATCCCCAAGGTTGTCACAAGATATTTAATCTTTATTTATTTATTTCGGCTTGTTCTTTGAATTTGGACAAATTTTCCGCTTCTTATTTGTTAAAATAAATATATGTTTACTAGTGAAAACAATTCTGATTTATGATTTAATAAAAAATAAATGAAATTACTCCTTTGGCTACTTTTGATCGGTAGAAAAGGTCTAAAATTGATCTTTGAGAGTAAGCTGAAGCAAATTTGGTCACTGACCAAGAAGTAAGAATGTTATTTTATCATGAATAAACTAATTCTACTGTTTTCAAAAGAAATTGTTATCGAGCGCAATTTTTTATACATAAATGATTGTATAATAGACATTTATTACCTTGCTTTTAACGTTTAGACTTGAATTGCATCTAAACATAATTCTTATTATGATAAATATTTTAATAGTCTGTATGAATATGATTTTAGTTAGACGATGTATTTATCTACGAGTTTGCCTACTATTGTTTGTGCAACGAAACATACATAATATAAGTACACGAATAGGATTATTTTTTTTCCATTTTTAAGTATTTATTTTTATATCACGAATTAACATAAATATGTACATATATATATATATATATATATATATATATATCACTATTGATAATATATACATACATACAAATGTATACAAATGATAAGCGAAGCATGCAACAGCGTTTGAATGTAGATTGCTTAAGACTTCTGAACGTATATACAAGCATTTTTCAACAATAAAATTTGTGAATTGTTCTCTCGCTATAAACAAAAAAATACGGGATCAAACAGGAACCATTATATAGGTGATTTGGTCTTCTATCAGCCCAAAAAATTTCAGCAAAAAAATAAGATGGCCTTTTTGAAAAAAATGCAGGTGCATAAAAAGTTAATTTTTTTGTGACATGCATACATCTCAGTCATTTTTTAGTTTTTTTTTCTAATTTCTTGCACTGAATTGAAGAGGGCTCAAAACAGAATGAAACAAAAAAGGTTTACCAAAATTCATTGAAAATTGGTAAAACGATAGCTCTTCAAAGTTATTGTCAACTTTTTCAGTTTGAACATTTAGTTTTTGTATGCAATTTTCAAATGTGCATATCTTATGCAATTTTGATATTTCAGCAAAAAGAAAAGAACGTGTCTCCTTATTTTCAGAGTAGAATAACATACTCCATCGGTGCAGTGATTGTCGACTTGAGTGTTTACAGGCTATTCGATTTGAAATGGAATCAGCCATAAAGGTGTAAAAAAATTGACTACTTAATTTTTAGTGGCCCACATTAGAAAGTTTGACTAATCATGAGTAAATTTATACTGTGTCACACAGTGATGATTAAGTATATATTAATGCCAAAATTTACGAAGTATATTAATTTCAATTTTATTGCAAAATTATTCTTTAAAGAAGAGAATATAAGTTGATTAATAAATAATACTTATTTAAATTTGTATTTTTTCAATTAGTTAGAGAAAAAATTTTTTTTAGCACTGCGTGAGCTAAATCCGCGTTTTCTACATCATTTAGCGGGAGCTAAGTGCAACTTTTTTGAACTGTGTAAAAAAGTATTACCATAAGAAATCTCACTCTTTATTATACTGTTCGAAAAAGTAATCATATCGAAATCTCACGTCACAATCACTCTTTGTACATTTATTAATACGTAGAAATATCTTTTCACCCATAATAATACGTAGAAAATCAACCAGAAAATATAAATACTTCAATAAAGAATTAAAAGCATCAAGAAAACGAAAACTATAGTTTATAAATTCTTACTGTGCCGTGAGTTGTCGAAATACTTCTGTGAGCGCGCATGCGTGTACAGTGTATACAGCCTAACGATGAGAAAGAGAGAGATGCATATATGAATAATGAACTGGATGCTTCGCTTTGTCTGACTCATGTATACATGAATCTGAATAATCGGCAAGATTTTGTTAGCATATTGTATTTAATTATTAATAAAATATCAGTGACATTAATAGTTATTAATATAATTTCACATTCTAAGAATGCTTTTGAAATCGTTTTTACTTTTCTTATTTGTTTGCGAAGGGTTTAGTTTTGATAATGTATATAGTTTTCACTTTTTTCGAATCATATTTCGCGGAGTGCATAGTTTTGTTGATATATAGCGTTCGTTTTTATTTACAAATTATCATTCGTGGAGCGTATGGATTTCGTTAAAATTGATTTTCTATAGTATAGATTACGTGTGGCAGATTTATCTCACACGTGCTATAAAATAATATACGATACATGTGCTCTAAGTGGTCCTCTTACACGACGTGCTTAGCACCCTCGCTGTGCTCGGGTGCTAACTGCACGCCGTGTAAAAAAGGACCACTTAGAGCACGTGTATCGTAATGTACTATTATTTAAATAAAATAATCTATTTTTATAGAGTCAAATTACAAAATAGCGCCTCCAAAAAATAGTTGGGTATGGAATAATGCAACTTTTGCTGATGATAAAGAAAATGCAATATGTCACTTATGTGATAAAAATATTACATATTTTAATTCACCTTCTACTATAGCTCAAAATTTGAAGCTCATTCATAAAAAAAAGTTCAAATGATACTGATACAAATAATACGGATGAGCAAAAAAGGTATTTACATAATTTTTATTTATTTTTGCTTTCTCATAGAGAAAGCATTGTATTAGCAAAAAATATTTTTCTGTTTTTTCATTTGTTTGTACATATTTGGACACAGCGAGTCAAAAAAAGTGGTTTCCAGAAAAAGTCTGTATGCATGTATGTGTATGTGTGTGTCTGTAATTCAGTACGTTAATTAAATCTCGAAAACTACTTAATGCATTTGCTTCAAATTCTGCCATAAATTTAGTTTTTTGTCTAACTAGGTGGGAAGCTATTGAAAATTGGTTTTCCTATTTTTTTAGAGACATTTTAAAAATTTGAAAAAAATTTCGATTTTTCAATTTTTTTTGTATTTTACGTAAAATACTTAACGAATTGGCATAGAAATTTGTATAAAAATTATTTTCGACTGCCAAATAAAGAAAAAATTTTGAATACTGATTTTCTTAGCGTACTTAAATTTTAGAGCATTTTAAAAATTTTTAAAAAAATTCTTATTTTTTATTTTTTTTTTACTCTACGAAAACCATTTGATAGATTTGCTCCAAAATTTGTATGCAAGTTTTTCGCTACTGTCTGAAGAAAACAAGCTTTAAAAACTAATTTTTCCAGTGCAATTTTAATTTATAGCATTTTGAAAATATTTAAGAACATTTTCATCATTTATTTCTCTTCTATTTTGCGTAAACCATACGATAAATTTTCCTTAAAATTTTTATACAATCAATTAGCTATTGTTTAAAAAAAATAAGCTTTCGAAAACTAATTTACTAGCGTTCTAAGAGAATTTCAAAGAATCGAAAAAAGATTTAGATCCTTCATTTTTTATTGTGTAGTTTTAATTTTTGAGCATTTTGCAAATTTTAAAAGAGAAATTTAGAAAAGAAAACTGTATTTCTTTAACTAATTAGATCTCAGAAATTACTCGATGGATTAGCTCCAAATTTTAAATACTATCTATTATTTCGTCAAAGTACGTAATGAGCTATTGAGAATTGATTTTCTTAATGTAGTTTTAATTTCAAAACCATTTGAAAATTGTAAGAAAATTTTAGGTTTTTCTTTTTTTTTATGTTACTTCAATTATTTAATGAATTTACTTTAAAATTTGGGAAAGAATTATGAGCATCTGTCAAAAGGAGTATAACTTTTAAAAACCCATTTTCTTAGCATAGTTTGAATATTAAAAAATTTTTTTATTTCAAAAAAAATATCATTTCTTATTTTTATTCTATTTTATTTAAACTACTGAATAAATTTTCTCTAAAATTTGTATTAAAGTTATTTGTTTCTGTCTTTATAAAACAAGCTTTTAAAAAATAATTTTCTTTTTTTAGTTTAGTTCTTTGATCATCTTTTTTTATTAAACACTTCCACTTATCCTTTTCTTACTTCCTCACTTTCATTCTGTCTTTATATCTAAGTATGATTTTTTTTACCCTATTTTTATCCATCTCTGACTCTCTTTTCCTATCTCTAAATCACTCAAACTTTCATTTGCAAAATTAAAATTGCTTACGAACACAAAATTTTAAGCTTGAAGATAGCACATAGCAGATGCCTGCCTGCCTGCCTGCCTGCCTGCCTGCCTGCCTGCCTGCCTGCCTGCCTGCCTGCCTGCCTGCCTGCCTGCCTGCCTGCCTGCCTGCCTGCCTGCCTGCCTGCCTGCCTGCCTGCCTGCCTGCCTGCCTGCCTGCCTGCCTGCCTGCCCTGCCTGCCTGCCTGCCTGCCTGCCTGCCTGCCTGCCCTGCCTGCCTGCCTGCCTGCCTGCCTGCCTGCCTGCCTGCCTGCCTGCCCTGCCTGCCTGCCTGCCTGCCTGCCTGCCTGCCTGCCTGCCTGCCTGCCTGCCTGCCCTGCCTGCCTGCCCACTGCCTGCCTGCCTGCCTGCCTGCCTGCCCTGCCTGCCTGCCTGCCATGCCTGCCTCCTGCCTGCCTGCCTGCCTGCCTGCCCTGCCTGCCTGCCCTGCCTGCCTGCCTGCCTGCCTGCCTGCCTGCCCACCCACCTGCCTGCCTGCCTGCCTGCCTGCCTGCCTGCCTGCCTGCCTGCCTGCCCACACTGCCTGCCTGCCTGCCTGCCTGCCTGCCTGCCCCTGCCTGCCTGCCTGCCTGCCTGCCTGCCTGCCTGCCACTGCCTGCCTGCCTGCCTGCCTGCCTGCCTGCCTGCCTGCCTGCCTGCCTGCCTGCCTGCCTGCCTGCCTGCCTGCCTGCCTGCCTGCCTGCCTGCCTGCCTGCCTGCCTGCCTGCCACCCTGCCTGCCTGCCTGCCTGCCTGCCTGCCTGCCTGCCTGCCCTGCCTGCCTGCCTGCCTGCCTGCCTGCCTGCCCCCCTGCCTGCCTGCCTGCCTGCCTGCCTGCCTGCCCTGCCTGCCACTGCCTGCCTGCCTGCCTGCCTGCCTGCCTGCCTGCCTGCCTGCCTGCCTGCCACCTGCCTGCCTGCCTGCCTGCCTGCCTGCCTGCCTGCCTGCCTGCCACCTGCCTGCCTGCCTGCCACCCTGCCTGCCTGCCTGCCTGCCCCTGCCTGCCTGCCACCTGCCTGCCTGCCTGCCTGCCTGCCCCTGCCTGCCTGCCTGCCCTGCCTGCCTGCCTGCCTGCCTGCCTGCCTGCCTGCCTGCCTGCCTGCCTGCCTGCCCCCTGCCTGCCCCTGCCTGCCTGCCTGCCTGCCTGCCTGCCTGCCTGCCTGCCTGCCTGCCTGCCCTGCCTGCCCATGCCTGCCTGCCTGCCTACCACCTGCCTGCCTGCCTGCCTGCCTGCCTGCCTGCCTGCCTGCCTGCCACACTGCCTGCCTGCCCTGCTGCCTGCCGCCTGCACCTGCCTGCCTGCCTGCCTGCCCACCTGCCTGCCTGCCTGCCACCCCCTGCCTGCCCCTGCCTGCCATGCCTGCCTGCCTGCCTGCCCCCTGCCTACCTGCCTGCCTGCCTGCCTGCCTGCCTCCCTGCCTGCCTGCCTGCCTGCCCACACCTGCCTGCCTGCCTGCCTGCCTGCCTGCCTGCCACCTGCCTGCCTGCCTGCCTGCCTGCCTGCCTGCCTGCCTGCCTGCCTGCCTGCCTGCCTGCCTGCCTGCCTGCCTGCCTGCCTGCCTGCCTGCCCTGCCTGCCTGCCTGCCTGCCTGCCTGCCTGCCTGCCTGCCTGCCTGCCTGCCTGCCTGCCTGCCTGCCTGCCTGCCTGCCTGCCTGCCTGCCTGCCTGCCTGCCTGCCTGCCTGCCTACCTGCCTGCCTGCCTGCCTACCTACCTACCTACAGAGTTCTAGAGAATAAAGATTAGAAGAACGTCGAAAAGAAAGAAGCTGCCGAGAGCTAAAGTGTAAGCAGTCCTTGTAATGAGAAACGCAGATAAAGAGCTGACCTATGTTGACCTACAAAAGGCAGTGAAGCAAAAGGCTAGCGCAGAAGAGGTCGGATCGAAAGTGGGACATATGAGAGAAACCAGAATCGGAGACTTTCTCATCTAGCTGCTAAAGGGGACAAACTTAGAACAAGTAAACTTAGCGATCTGTACAGCAGCAGGTGATAAACTGATGGTAATGCTACTGCTGTGAAGTGATTTAAGCAGTGATACATATGTATGTATCACGCGTATCAACTTTTTATTCTCTCGCCTAAAACTATCATCGACATTCATACATATGAATGCACGCTTGTATCGCTCTACTGCAAACGGTTGCAATGGAACTTTCGGAACTGGAGAATGCTACATTGGAAACGGAGATACAAGAAGCAGTTGTGATGCACTAAGAGAGGTTAACCCTATACAAATAGAGGTAAAGTCGCTCAGGAAAGGGCTAAAAGGCACCCAAGTAGCTGTGGTTGTGGCACCAAGAGCCATAACGTTCAAGAAGATACTTTTGGCAGCAGCCTGCCAGGGGCGAGAGTAATGTGTCCCATTACAGAAAATGAGGTTAATTCTGTGAGGCACTACGAAAAGCTAGGAGGAAGCTGGACTTTAAAATAAAGCAGAATAGCTAAGATTTCTAACATGGACATGAGAATGCTACATCACAATTTAAATCATTGTAAAACAGCGCACGACCTGCTAAATTAAAGATAGACTTGGCTATCATCGCAAGATAATATGATCCGTATACCAAACCCAACACATAGGCATGGATAACAGACACAGGCAAAGCTGTCATCTGTTCCTGTAAAAATCGGTTATTTGAGGATCAGGTGGATAGCACGCAAAGAGGATTCGTGAGGACTAAGCTTAGAAACGTGCATTTTTACAGCGTCTACACCCCGCTTAGCCTACATAGCAGCGAGTTTACAACATGTTTCCAGTGTCATAGCAGAGAACTTTAACGCCTGCGCAGTCAGGTGAGGTAGCGAGAAAACGAAAAAAAGAGGTAAAGAATTCCTAGAGACGATGGCTGGCCTAGATCTGGTTCTATTGAATACTAGAACCCTACCGACATTTGAAAGACATGGAGAAAGCTCGATCATCGACCTGATCTGGGCAAATCGCGACCTGTTTAGAGAAGGAAACCATTGGACAGTACAAGACGTATTCAATATGAGCGACCACCGATTTATCAGCTGGGCAGTTGAAACAACAAGCCAGAGAGAGACGCCTACATAGGAGGATGAAATTCAGAGGATGGAACGTGAAGAAATTTGACGCTGAATTATTCCAAGAGACATTGAACATCAAACCCATCGCGGCCAATAGCGTTACGGAGGGGGTAGAAGAGATAATGCGCAGAATTATCTGTGCGCCACAATGACAAGAAAGCACCAAAACAACGACTATCCACCCATATACTGGTGAAACAATAATATTGCCGGAAGCCGTCAGGAAAAAATTTGTGCAAGAAGGAAAGCCACGCAAGCTCAAAAAAAGCCAAACCATAGTGACCTCGAGAAATCATACAAAGTATCGTGACTTAAACTGGTTAAGGCAACTTAAAGTAGTAAGGCGAACTGCTGGAAGGTGGTAATCAAAGAGCTGAAAAGTGATCTTTGGGGAAGACCCTATAAGGTAGTGATGATAAAGGTGAAAACTCAGCCACTGTCTTCGCCCGCATGCCCTGTCCTGCTAGAAAAATTTGTCACCAATCTCTTCCCGCAGCAACCGGAACTGCAGATCGGTGATCTCAACGTAGGAGAGATGATACCACCGATAACACTGAAGGAACTTAAGATAGCGAGTGCAAGAACAGGAAACCAAAAGGCCCCTGGTCCAGATGGTATCACAAACATAGCCTTGAAAAAAGTGATAAAAACAGCACCGGAAATTTTCCCACACATTTACAACAGGTTCTTACAAGAGGGTTAATTTTCTGTGGAATATAAGTGGCAGAGGCTAGTCCTCCTCTAGAAGGAGAATAAGCCACCGGACGAATTAGCAGCATGCCGTCTGCTCTGCATGCTCGACTCGGCAGGCAAGATCTTTGAATGGATCATATACAAGAGGATAAAGGTAATAGCCGGAAAACATCTGACAGACAGACAGTTCAGTTTTCGTAAAGAAAAATCAATTATCGATGCGATCAATCTGGTAGTAAACACTGCAAAAGATCAGTCGCAGGACACAGATGAAAAGATGGTGAGAAGAAATACAGCGCTGTAGTGACTATGCAGAAGTGGATATGCAGAATGCCTCTAATGCGTTTGAATTGACATAAAGAATCCCATGTATATAAACGTTTGTGTACATGCGTGGGAATTGACATGAAATGTCCAATATATATATATATATATATAAATCTGTGTGTTTGTGTGCGTTTGAATCGACATTAAAAATCCCATGTATATTTATGTGTGTGTGCATGCATGTGCAACGACTGTCCTATATATCTATAAACCTGTGTGTGCATGGGTGCACATTAGCATAAAATATTTCATATATATATATATATATATATATATATATATATATATATATATATATATACCTGTATGTGCGTGTGTTCGAATCGGCGTAAAAAATCCAATATTTATTAAAGTTTGTGTGCATGCATACGAATTGACATAAAATGTTCCATATATATATTAACCTGTGTGTGTGTACGTTCGAATTGACGTGAAAAATCCTATGTGTATTAACGTGCGTGTGCATGCATGCCAATCGACATGAAATGTCCCATATATATATATATATATATATATATATAATCTTGTGTGTGTGTGTGCGCATTGGTATGAAATGTCCAATATATATAAACCTATATGTGCGTGCGTTCCAACTGACATGAAAAATCCCATATTTATTAAAGTCTGTGTGCATGCATTCGAATAGACATGAAATGTCCCATATATATGGGACGTTTCACCTCAACTCACCTAACAAAAAAATTGAAGTCGTCGAAAATCTGTGAAAATGTTATATTTGATACCCAAAATATACAAAAAAAATTTTAGAGGTCCAGGTCAAAGGGGTCAGGATTTAAACGTGATGAAATTTTTCGAATTTTCCAAATTTTTTGCTAAATGAATATTTTAATGAATTTTTTCTTCAAAAACTATTAATTTTTCGTTAAAACTTAATAGAATACTTTTTCTTGGAAATTAGATGTAGAATTCACCTGAATTTTTGCAAATTATAATATACTGATTTTTATGCTTACTTGATCGATTTAAACATACTATTTAGTATATCTAAAAATCGAGCAGGTTAAATTGGCTTTTTAAAGTCTTATTTTTTTTGTTTTTATGAGAAAAAAATATACGAAGCCTCCAGTTGGGCAGGCTTCTCAAAGTTACTCAATTGTGCAAAAATGTCTGAATAAATCGTTATTTTGGATCAATGATGAGATTCGTGATTTTTTTTCTGAAAAAGTATTGATTTTTGGCACAAATGTATAAAAATGTTTTTTATTGGAAATTGTATGTAAAATGTATGTAATTTTTTGTAAACCATTATTTGCTAAACATCACAAATTATAAATGAAATTTAAAATTTTAAAATTTATTTTTTGTTAAATTTTTAGTATATATGGTTCATAATGTCTTAAATTACAATTTAGAAAAATATGATCATATTCTACACATGATTTCCAATAAAAAACATTTTATACATTTGTCCCAAAAATCAATACTTTTCCAGAAAAAAAATCACGAATCTCATCATTGATCCAAAATAACGATTTATTCAGACATTTTTGCACAATTAAGTAGCTTTGAGAAGGCTGCCCAACTGGAGGCTTCGTATATTTTTTCCTCATAAAAAAACAAAAAAAAAAAGACTTTAAAAAGCCAATTTAACCTACTCGATTTTTAGATATACTAAATAGTATGTTTAAATCGATCAAGTAAGCATACAAATCAGTATATTATAATTTGCACAAATTCAGGTGAATCCTACATCTAATTTCCAAGAAAAAGTATTCTATTAAGTTTTAACGAAAAATTGATAGTTTTTGAGGAAAAAATTCATTAAAATAATTATTTAGCAAAAAATTCAGAAAGTTCGAAAAATTCCATCACGTTTAAATCCTTACCCCTTTGACCTGGACCTCTAAAATTTTTTTTTGTATATTTTGGGTATCAAATAGAACATTTTTACAGATTTTCGTCGAATTCTATTTTTTTGTTAGGTGAGTTGACGTGAAACGTCCCATATATAAACCTGTGTATGTGCGTTCGAATTGATGTGAAAAATCCTATGTTTATTAAAGTGCGTGTGCATGTATGCGAATCGACACGAAATGTCCCATATATATAAATCTAAGGGTACTCGGATGGGTATGTGCGTGTTGTCATGAAATGTACCACATATAAAGAAAACCTGTACTTATGAGTACGTGCTAACCGACATGAAATGTCCCATGTATGTATGTATGTATGTTGTAACGTTTTTACTTTCCTTTTTGTTTATTACTATATCAATTTATTACTACGTATACATATAATAAGTAAAGAGAGTGGGAAAGAAAACGTTGCCTCCTGTTGCCAGATGCTTCAGAGAGTAACCAGGATTCGGAGCAGGAGGCGGTCTGGGACGGACGGCGGAAGAATAGGAAAATAAAGGTTTAAACACGGTTGATTTTATGCTTGGGAGTACCTTAGCTTTATTGCTGCCACAAGACAGTAAAAGAAAAGGTACAACGACGATTACAATTCCAACATAAATAAATAAGAAAATAATGACTCTATATAAACCAAAGAAATAAAAATATTTGACGCGTCAAAGAAAGAAAAGAATAAGTTTTGTTTTCTTAGTAATAAAGTTTTGCCACTTATCGGCCGATGATAACAAAAATGTAATATCAAAAGAGAGACGTTATTCGTCTGTAATAACGGCCCGGGCGGTCAGTTATCCGGTGGCGTCCTCTACCTGAAACATAGGTCGTGGAAGAGAAACTTGTTAATACTAAATTATCAATTAAAGAGAGAGTTTGAGTGGCCGGCACTCTTAGAACTTAAATTTACTAATACTATTATCTTATGGACTAATAAAGAAAACGTTGGGTGGACGACCCCCTTAACGTACTACTATTACAATAAGAAATAATTATTTACAAGTGGGTATACGAAACCCTTACGGTAATAGAGCGAGAAACGCTCTGCTTTATCGGCGGTTTATAAAGGTATTATCAGATTTTGGGTGGACGGCACCCTTAATTTTAATGCAGCGGAGGCGGCAGGATGAAGCGTGTATGCGGTTTCCTCGATTGCATTTAATCTAGGCCAGCGAGCACACTCGGCGAAGATTGTCTGCAATTCGACTTACTACTAATGATTTAATGCATTAGAGTAAGCGAGAGAGCAAGCTTTTCTTATACAGAGTGGGAGCTCCATGTAAGAGAAGCCAGTACTGTATCTACTCTCTCTCTCTAGGCCAGCGAGCGCACTCGGCTAAGAGAGGGGGAGAGCACAGTCCACAGTGCTTGCCTTATGGCTGAGCCGTTGGTCTTATATGTACTCGAGCTCGCTGTTCCTCTTGCGGGAGCAGCAAAAACTTACGCCACCTGGCGACTGATCCTGCTACTACCCAGCCTCGCGGGAGATTTAAACCGTGCTTACTGCACGATTATAGATAATCGTTGCAATGTATATATATATATATATATATATTACGTTTCAGGGATGGTTTCAGGACGTGGTTTTTTCCCACCGAGTATACATAATAAATAACCCACGAAATTTCAAAAATTTACTAAAGAAATACGCAGATATAGATATAGAAATCCTATGGCAACTTCCAGGACATGTCCTGGAAGTTGGAAATGTCCTAAAAGTACCCCCTTAAGAATCAGGAATGTCCCGGAACGGTATACTTCGATGTAGATATACATATATATAAACCAAAAAATATACGGGTCAACGGGTGCAAGTTGACATGAAACGGACCATGTACATATATAAATATATATATATATATATATAAATATATATATATATATATATATATATATATATATATACATATATATGTATATATACATTAGGGTGTCCCTTATATACCAATGTTTTTTTTTTCGTTGTGCCGCCCCCTGGATCTTTAATTTATGCTAAAAAATGAAGATTTTACTCGGAAAAAGTGAGAAAAAGACGTTTTAAACCGTGCCTATTTCGCAAAACGAGATTTTAGTCCACGTATACGCATTATACTTAATCTAACGTATTTCATTTCTCTACTATGTTTAAAAAGAGCTTTAAACAGTTCAACTATTACATTTTTTCATGTAAAATTTGGCATAGAATTCGAATTTTTACTCATTTTAAATCAAAACGTACATATAGTAAGGTAAGAGACACTTTTGCATTTATTAAGGTCAGTTTTTTAAATTATTTTTTGCTTTTTTGATTAATAATGAAAGTTATTTATGATTTGCCTGATTATTTTGAGTAATAATTTTCAAAAAATAAACATAAAAATTCACAACAATTATAAATTAACATATTTTGTACATTATGAAATTTCTAAGATTGTTTTCAAAAACAATTTTTGTTTACAATAGTTGGTTTTTTCTTTATTATTTTTCATTGGCCATGACAAGCACTTTTGGCTTTTGGTCATTCGGCCATTACCAGGTAAATCTTTTATATTTTATATCCAGTTGTGCCCAGTGGGACTTTTTTAACAACACAATTTTTGCCCAACGGGACTTTGTAAATAAGTTTTTCGTAGTCTCCGGGTTCTACTCCCCGCAGAAAAATTCGAAAAAATTTTTCCGAAATTTTCCCGGGGAATCGAACCCCGGTCCACTAGAGCGCGAGCCAAGAGCCTTAGCCCCTGCGCTACCGCCGCTCCAATAGTTGGTTTAAGCGTATGATAATATTTTTTTTATAATATTAGGGGTAACCGGGGTAAATTGGACCGATGGGACAAACCAGACCAGCATTACTTTATATGAATATACGTAAATATTAGAAGATTAAAACTACATAAAAAAACTTTAGCAATAAAAGTAATTCAATGTAACAATATTAAAATCTTATTGGTCAAATAAAAATTTACTATATTTTTACATGAAGTGATGCCGGTCTGATTTCCCCGGGGGTCCGATTTACCCCGATTTCCCCTACCTTCGATGTATTCAAGTTTTTAATTAATTTATTAAAAATTTTTGCATTATTAAACCGTTTTTACATATTTAGAAACATTTTAATAATCTAATTAACGTTATCAGATCTTAGGGTGAAATCAGATGGAGCGGAAAATAGGCGACGGAACGTCACAGAACCTCAATTCCGCATCTTTGTATTCCACCAACGGAGTAAAGACGACGTAATAGACATCAATTTTTATTTTGTTTAAAAAAATAATTAGTGCTTCAATAACCTCACGTAATATTTTTAATTTGCTTTCCATAGCTGTACTTTTAATTTCAATCAAACTTTTAAATTCTATTTTGGTTAACTATTTGTTTAAACAATTTCAAAAAGTCTGTGACGCTTCTATTATCCCGTCAAATTTGTTTCCCTATATCCACATGGAGCGGAATAGAAGTTCTGTGACGTTGATTAGCAATTTTGTAATTAAAAAATAATGATGTTAATTGAAATATTTGGTTATAATAACAAACTATATTTTATTTTTGTAAAAAAGAATCTCATTACAATAACAATAGATGATTATTTCCAACTTTTTTAACATTTTTGTTGTTAATTTAAAATTCGCGGATACATTTGTATGCTATTTTTAACAATTTTTCAGCTACATTCTGCGCCATGTGAACATAGGGAAAAAATTTGACGGAAAACAAGGCGACGGAATGAATGTTTTGTGACGTTCCGTCGTCTATTTTCCGCTCCATCTAATTCCACCCTTATCGATAATCGTGATCATAAAGTATATGATAAATCTATATGCAAAAAGTATATTTCTTTTATATTTCGTACGATTGACAATTTGCTCTGGTTCCAATAGATGTGGGAGGTTTTTAAGAAGTATATTTCTTATTTTTTCTCAACATTTTAAAGACAATATGAACTACATTGTAACTGATATTAGCTAAAATGAGAGCGGTGATAAGTCTTGATAACATCATTTAATTATTATTTTCCTTTAAATTTGCGAGAACGAATCACTATTTTCTTTAACATTTGTCCATTAACTCAATCTTGTGATAGCCTTTAGTTAAATTAATGCAATATGATTTTTTTAATCTTTTGACCGAATGACGGCACGCGCTTGCGCAAGCGCGTGATGGATTTTCGTTACGGTTATCATAGAAAAATTAAAATATTATTAAAGTTATAATTTCTTAGGCCCGAATTTATAGTCGACACTTGGCACTCAGCACTCAGTTTACATGTAACAAACATCATTTTATCCTTTTTTTCTTATGGAAGTAGAATAAGATAGAATGATGTTTGTTACGTGTAAACTGAGTGCTGAGTGCCAAGTGTCGACTATAAATTCGGGCCTTAATTGAACACACTGCTAATGATAATATAATCTTAAAGCTCAAAAGACGCGCAATTCATTGTTATGATCAAAACCAATATAAAGACAATAACTACCGATTGAATCAATTCGAAACTTATTTCAGCACCCAAAACTCATTTTCGATTTACAAATAAATAAAAAGATGTACAATTATGATTTTATCGAGAATCAAAGATGCAGGTGAAGCACAATCATTTTCATATTTGGGTAATCACAATATTTATAAACCGGGATTATTACTCAAAATAATCAGACAAATCATAAATAACATTCATTATTAATAAAAACAAATAATCATTAAAAAAACTGACCTTAACTGATGTAAAAGTGTCTCTTACCTTACTATATGTACGTTTTGATTTAAAATGAGTAAAAATTCGAATTCTATGCTAAATTTTACATGAAAAATGTAATAGTTGAACTGTTTAAAGCTCTTTTTAAACATAGTAGAGAAATGAAATACGTTAGATTAAGTATAACGCGTATACGTGGACTAAAATCTCGTTTTGCGAAATAGGCACGGTTTAAAACGTCTTTTTCTCACTTTTTCCGAGTAAAATCTTCATTTTTTAGCATAAATTAAAGATCCAGGGGGCGGCACAACGAAAAAAAAAACATTGGTAAATAAGGGACACCCTAATATATATATATATATATATCAACTTGTCTGTATGTGTGCGTGTGGGTAGACATGAAATGTTGCATATATATGAGCCCAGGTGCGTATGTATGTGCGCGTCCACATATGTTTTTATACATATATATGATAAAAATTCCTTAGTACGTTTAATTCAAAAGGAATTGTGGAATTTTTAATTAAAGCCCTCGAATTCACAAATCATAATCATAACTGACGCTCTTTCAATTCACAATTACATTTTGATTTCTTAATTGAAATTTATTTAATTAAGGATTCCTTTTGATTTTGTAATTAAAGCCCTTTCAATTCACGATTACACTTGGATTTCTTAATTAAAATTTATTCAATTAAGGATTCCTTTTGATTTTATAATTAAAGCCCATTCGATTTACGATTACATTTTGATTTCTTAATTGAAATTTATTTAATTAAGGATTCCTTTTGAATTTTTAATTAAAGCCCTCTTAATTAACGATTACATTTTGATTTTTTAATTGAAATTTATTTAATTAAGAATTCCTTTTGATTTTTTAATTGAAGCCTTTTTAATTCACGATTAGATTTTAATTTGTTAATTAAAATATTTTTAACTATCAATTTAAAAGGAATTGTTAATTAAATAAAACTTTAATTACAAATTCAAAAATGATTCATAATTCAAATAATTTTTAATTATTTTTTTCGCAACCCTGTGTCTGGCTGTTAACATAGGCACATGGGCGGCATTTCTGGACCGCAATCCAGTTTAATGAAGACGATAACGAACCGTTTGTGCAGTGATGTTTCGCGGTCGTCCTTGTCGTGATTGCAGTTGATGACTTCGAAAATTCTGCGCTACGACGTTCGCAGGGACAAATGATTCTTGACGAACACGTCGAAAAATTGCTCGATCGTCTCGACGAGTCGTTTTACGATTCCGGCCTCGTCCAGATCGCCGTTCATAGTAAGCAGTTTCCAAATAACAATTTTAGGCACGAGACACGACCGAGGAACTAACGCCTAATCTCCCACCGACAACCCGACATCGATACCCTTCGTCGACGAGGGTCACTAGCTGAGCAACTTCTGGCGGGGACAAATGCCGTCTGGGCATGATAAAAAATTGAAAATAAAAATAAAGCTTATTACTCTTAGCTAATTTTTCTTCCCTGAGTTCCAAAAAAAGAGTAATAAGAAAAACTGATTATCATTCTTTCGTGAATCACCAAAGAAGATGAGTTTTGAAACAAACTGTTTTTTTATTCTTGTAAGCGTTGCACAAAAAGTCGACGATTGAATGCATTAATATTCGTAAACTGAGTACTGGGTACACCTTAGGGATATCGGCTTTGTAATAAATTCAATTTAATTAAAATCAAGTCAGTATTTGTTTTAAAATTTTTTCGAAATTAACAGAAAAATTTTTTTTTTTAATTTAAGATATCACAGACGTTTAATAATAACACAAACAAATAAAAAATTGATGTTTTTTTTTCAAGCTGATTAGAGGATGTTTTAATTCAAAAATCTTGCTCTTTTAATTTTTTTGCAAATTTTGATCAGTTAGTCCGGACAAACAGTACAATGGACCGATCTGCCACATCGCAGGGTTATCAGAGATAAAAAAAACTTAAAGACATTAGCTTTCTCATTAACAGTTCCCAAGAAGCAGTCAATTTTCCAAAACAAGGCCAAAATGAACTTTTTCTAAGGTTTTTAAAATCAATACTAGGAAAAGAAAAAAATTTTTTTCCGAAAGGTTGCAAACAAATCTTATAGGAAATTCATCTCAGTTTTCAGAACTGTCCTTGCATTCACTGTACGATTACTGGTTTCCGAGATATTAGTGGTGAATGACAAAAGGATCCTTTTTCATTCAAAGTCAGATATCTTTGCGCCAAATGGTTGTACCAAGGTTTTTGAAAAAGAAATTAAAGCTATCTGATTCATATAATGGCCTAATTGAAAAAAAAAATTCAAGCACGTGGACTAAAAGAGAAAAAACGAAAAACTCGCAAAATTTTTATTTTACGCTATCTGTTAGGATTTCATGAAAATCATAGCTCCCAATAATTCTTTGCTAAGAAATTTGAAAACTAAAATCTTAAAGCTTCAAAATGCTTTTCTTAAAATCTCCATACGACCATTTTTTAACAAAATGCAGTCTGTCAAAGATCACCGAAAAATTTGCAACTATTCTGTTCCCTTAATTTTTTTATACATCTGCGCTATTTTCAGCGAATTTATTTAATTTTCAATTAATACATACAGTGTTAGTAATTATTTTCCCGCACAGACTATCTTATTATAAAGAAGAAAAAATATACTTTAGTAATATGTAAACAATAAATTATTTACATTATAAAAGAGAATTTTTCTTCAAACGTTAAGTATTACAACAGCGCAACGCGTGAATATTAAGTCTATAGACTTAATATTCACTTTATTAATAATATTTTATCAACAGGCTATAGCCTGTTGATGAAATCCTCACATTGGAAAAATGGTCGCCTTTGCTCGCGACGCCATGCTGGCCTTTCTTGGCTTTTGCTTTAGACTCTCTCTGCTAGCTGTGCTGCGCTGCCATCGGCTTCCCAAACGGTTGTCGGGGTCACCACTGTAGTTCCTTGGACTAAGGAGAAGCTTCAGGTAGGTTGAAGAGATAAAGTGAAGGTACAAGACTAAAATGATATTTAAAAAGTCTTTATTACCACCAAGTCGTCATTACAAATACCTGAGAAACAAAAAACTCAGCAGGGTTGAGAACACTCTATATGACTATTTGTGCTTCGCGTAACACATAACCTTTTCCTTTAGTCGCTCGCTTTTGCACTGCAGGTTGCACGCAATGCTTATACATATATTCTATGTCTGCGTACTTACACATATAGGCATTGTGTCTGTGTGCCCGCGAGTCTTATGGCTATGATGTTCTAGTATTT
Source organism: Anastatus disparis (assembly GCA_017163975.1). Lineage (NCBI taxonomy): Eukaryota > Metazoa > Arthropoda > Insecta > Hymenoptera > Eupelmidae > Anastatus > Anastatus disparis. Next base: position 609,671 of record JAFFSR010000050.1, on the reverse strand, counting down.
AAATACGTATTTATAATATTAGTGTAATTAAAAACATTGAAGGCATAATGAAGCTCGCGCTTTAAATAATATTTCTGACCTAAGTTTACGAGTGAATGGTGCATTTAATCGGGTTTTCTGACTTCAATAAAAATTAGTAGTATTTAACTTGAGGATGGAAAACTAAAGAAATCCACAAAAATCTTATACTTAAAAAGTAATATAAAAATTTTCAATGTATAGTATTTTGAGTTGAGGTTTGTCGACTTTGATACCTAATTTCTAATCTAACTTCATGAAAAAATAACAGGTCTAGAGGATTTTTTATTTTAACTAAAATGATTGTATTAATATAGCTTTGGTGCGGACAAGTCATTATAATTGTTTGAATTATAAATTAGAAAAGATATCAATAATATAAGGAAAACAAATATCGATTTCAGTAGCTCTAACATCCTGTTGAGAGCAGGCCTGAAATTATTTTTCAATCGCTAATTTTCATGAACAAATAAATTTTTCTAGCTTTACTTTATGACAATGACATTCATATTTATAATTACTTTTGTCACAAAAAACGATAAGGTTTTATCAATATGTATCAATAAAACTTTGTGTTAGTAATAGGATAATCAATATTCGTATTTAGCGCCTCTGTATTATACTCCTGACGTATTATACTCATGTAAGTTTTGTTAACGCGCTACATTATTGCTCCTGCCTCGTGGCATGTTCGCGCTCACTTCCGTTGCGATACTTGAAGAGTAAAGATCTCTGTAATATTGTAAAAGAGCTTTATTCTGTATTAAGTAAATTAGAATCTCTTTGTATTTTAAATAAAGTGTTTCTGTATAAATCGTATCTGCTCATTGTTTTAACCTAACAAGGGTTATGGGCCCAGGTGCTGTCGTAAAATAAAAAAAAAATAAAATAATTGTCGCACAGACCACGTGCTCAAATTTTTTTTTTGAGGTTAACTTGTGTACAAGTGAGAGAAGAAAAAGTTTTTTTTTGTTTCTTGTATTTAGCTAAGTAAAATGACGAACATTGTAAATTCTACAAGAATAGAACTATTAACTAAAGACAACTACGACACGTGGTGTATTCAAGTGCAGGCTTTGTTAATAAAGCATGATGAATGGGGTTACGTAGCAGGTACGATTGTTAAGCCGAGCGCAAAGTCAGGAGAGACTGAACCGACTGCTGCGCAATTGATTTGGGTACAAAACGACCTAAAGGCCAAGTCAGATTTAATTTTATCGATAAGTCCCTCCGAACTGCAAAATGTGCGAGGCTGTGATACATCGCAGGAAGTCTGGGAAAAGCTGAAAAAAGAGTATGCATCAAAGGGCCCTGCCCGTAAAGCTACGCTTCTTAAGCATTTAATGCTGCATAAGTTAAAAGAAGATGGCGATGTACGACAACACATAATGAAATTTTTTGAAGCTGTTGATAAACTCACGTCGATGAATATAAGTATTAACAAGGACCTATTAGCTATCATGTTGTTATATAGTTTACCGCCGTCATACGAAAATTTTCGCTGTGCTATAGAAACGCGCGACGAGTTGCCAGAACCCGAGACTTTAAAAATTAAAATAATTGAAGAAAGTGAATCACGTCAGCAAAGTCGAGAAAGTGTAAATACGTCTGGCGCATTAGCGGCCAAATACAGAAGCAACATTCAAGGCATGTATAAAGGAGGACCAAGTTTAAGTAATACTGGAAATTGGAATCAACGTTACAACTTAGGTGCTGGAAATTCTCAAAGCAATAACAATAAACCTTTTAAATTTAAGTGTTACCGATGCAAGAAGTCAGGCCACAAAGGAGCTCAATGTCCAACAAAAATAAATGAGCAGAAATATCATGGTTTGATGTCTGAGGATGTATTCTTGGTAATATACGATCAAAATTCATATGCAATGCATACTGAACAGGTAAATACTGATATGTGGTGTCTTGATAGTGGTTGTACCACTCATTTATGTAAAGATAAAAATCAATTTGTTGAGATTTTTGATACTTATAATGATAGAGTAAATTTAGCAAATGATGTATCTACAGAAGTTAATGCTAAAGGTACAGTAAAGTTTGTAAGTTCGAACGGATCTGAAAATAGACAAATTAGTTTGAATAATACGTTATATGTACCTGATTTGCGATATAATTTAATGTCTGTTTCAAAAATCACTGACACCGATCATGATGTTGTTTTTAGTAAGACTAAAGCGTCTGTTATTGACAAAGGTGGTAATGTGAAGTTATTAGCAAAGAGAATGGGTGATTTATATTACATATGCCCAATCACTGAACAATGTAATAACGTATTAACGAATAAGTATTCTGATTTAGTTTTGTGGCATTATAGGTTAGGCCATCTCAACTATAAGGATATGTACACTCTGATTCAACGTGGACTGATACACGTAGATAAGCCTATTCAAACCCCATCTTCAACAAGCTGCTCAACGTGTCTGCAAGGAAAAATTACGGTACAACCCTTTCCTAAGAGAGAACAGCTGTCAAACAACAAGCTTGAAATTGTTCATGCTGACGTATGGGGACCAAGCAGGGCTGCATCTCAAGGAGGAGCTAAATACTTCGTTGTATTTACAGATGACTGTACTCGTTGGGGTGAAATCTATTTTATGTCAAATAAAAATTATGTATTTCAAAATTTCAAAATTTATAAAAGCTATGTTGAAAGGTTAACTGATTCGAAGATTAAATATCTACAGTCTGATAACGGCAGGGAATTTTGCAATAATGAGTTTAATTCTTTTCTGGAATCTAATGGTATAAGAAGGCGATTAACGGTACCTTACAGTCCCCAGCAGGATGGAGTTGCCGAGCGACGTCATCGAACACTTGTTGACATGGCACGCTGTATGCTATTAGGATCTGACTTGCCTGCATCGTTTTGGGCTGAAGCAGTATCAACTGCAAATTATATACGTAATCGATGCCCTACCAAGGCATTAAATTTAAAAATTCCTTTTGAAGAGTGGACTGGCAGGAAGGTTAACTTAAAACATTTAAGAGTGTTCGGCACTGATGTTGTCATCTTGGACAAAACTCCAAACAAAGATAAATTTTCACCGAGAGGACTTCAAGGAAAGTTTGTAGGTTACTCTGAAACGTCGAAAGCCTACAGAATATGGTTAAAAAATGAGCACAAGATAGTAGTTGCTCGGGATGTCAAATTCTTAAGTAAATTTGACGACAAGGGGGAGCACATATGCTCAGATCGAAAGCATGCAAGAGATTTGAATACAAATGATACCCTTCTACAAGACACTGATACGATGACTGATGTTGCTCCAAGTCAGCTGATCGTTGGTACCGAATTAACTGAAGAGGCAAGACCACCAAATGCTATGGAACTTGATGTTCTACCTCCAGGTACTTCTAATATGAAAAAGGGACCAGGGAGACCACGTTTAGAATCTACCGGCAAACGAGGAAGGCCTCGTAAGGTATATTCAATGGTTCCTACTAACCAAGATGAAGAAAATGATAAGGTTGATTCAGGTGAAGAAGAATACGAAGATGTTTTTGAAGATGTTGAAGATATGAATCACGCTTGTACAGTAGAGCGTATTATGCCTCTTATAGCCAATGTAGCGGAAATTCCATTCAATCTTGCAATTAATGGATCAACCGGTCTCGAGTGGAAGGATGCTATTCTTGTAGAAATATCAGGCTTAATTGAAAATGATGTTTGGGATGTTGTTGAAAGGCCCAAGAGCCACAACGTTATTGGTTGTCGAACAGTATTAACAAATAAATTCGGTCCAAATGGAGAATTGATTAAAAGAAAGGCACGCGTTGTCGCTCAAGGATTCTCTCAGAGACCAAATATAGACTATAAAGAGACTTTTGCACCTGTTGCCCGATTAAGTTCTTTAAGAATGGTTATGGCCATATCTGCAAGGTTTGATTTGCGCATTCATCAAATTGATATAGAAGCTGCCTATCTAAATGGTAACATTCAGGAAGAGCTATACATGGAACTACCTAAGTTACTAAAAGAAATGTTAAAACGTATAATAGAAGAAGGTCAGGAAAATAATCACCTTGTCGTACGTGCTCGGAAGATGTTAATGGATTTAAAAATTAACGACCCCGTTTGTAGATTAAAACGAGCACTCTATGGTTTACGACAAGCAGGTCGAGAATGGAATAAAACGATAGACCTCAAACTGAGAGAAATGAGTTTGCAGCCTACGGCAGCTGATCCATGCGTCTATTGGTTACAAGAAGAGAACAACATGGTATTAGTATTGTTATATGTCGACGATTTCCTTATCTGTAGCAAAAATCAGTTTAAGTTGTATACATACTCATATTGAGGGGGAGTGTTAGTAATAGGATAATCAATATTCGTATTTAGCGCCTCTGTATTATACTCCTGACGTATTATACTCATGTAAGTTTTGTTAACGCGCTACATTATTGCTCCTGCCTCGTGGCATGTTCGCGCTCACTTCCGTTGCGATACTTGAAGAGTAAAGATCTCTGTAATATTGTAAAAGAGCTTTATTCTGTATTAAGTAAATTAGAATCTCTTTGTATTTTAAATAAAGTGTTTCTGTATAAATCGTATCTGCTCATTGTTTTAACCTAACACTTTGCTTAAAATTTTAAAAGATGAAATATTAAACTATCCACTTGAGGTTGTTCTGGTTGTCCGTGTCAAAAGTTAGTTTTTTCTATAATCATTTATATTTATCAGTAAAAAGTATATATTTAATTTCTATCTCAGTAACTTATCAGATAATATTAAAGCAATGATTTCAAACTTTATTTAATTTAAATGTAATGAATGAATAAAAAGTTATAGCATGTTAAAGTTTATAACCTTAACATAAATCTAACGCAATCATAATTAATAGTCCGAAGTTTGAAAAATTATTTTATTCTATAGCAACAAAGTTTATTTCGTTCAGTTTATAATTTAGAATGTATTGACTATATTAATATTTCAATTTTTATCTTTTATTCAAATTCCTTGCCAATTTTCTGCGATAAAACCGTTAGTACCATCGAAGACATATATATTTTTTCGCGAAAAATTGGTAATAAATTTGAAAACAAATGTAAATGAAAATTCAATTATAGTCAGGAGATTTTACATCTTAGACCGAAACAAAATAAATTTCATTGCTGTCAAATAAAATCATCTTTCGAACTTTGGCACCATTTTTTATGATTGCATTAGATTTATATAAAGTTATAAACTTTAACATATTATAGCTCTTTAATAATTAGTTATATTCAAATAGAATAAAGTTTAAAATCATTGTTTTACTATTGAGTTAAACTTTTTGAAGTGGGCCACTAAAAATTGAGTAATTGAATCCAATATTTTTGTTGGTATATAGTAAAACTTTTATATTTCAAAATTAATGTCTTGAAATATTTATGGAAAATTTTAATTTTTGAGCAAGTTATAAACGAATGAATTTTCTACGCTATTTTGTTTAAATAACAATTTCTCAGTAACTATTTGATAAAAATCAACGAAATTTGGTTTACATATGTATTGAGAAGAGGTCACGAATCTCCATCCTTTTCTAATCATAAAATTGATTTTTTCAATAAAACTAATAACCATAGCAAAAAATGAAGAGAAAGCCGCATCTCGTATCAAAAAAAGCAAAATTTCCATTGATAAGAAATAATTGATTTTATTGCTTCGTTTTCAAATAAACCTCCAAGAACTTAAGACATAGAGGTCAAGGTAAGAAATTTGGTTTTTCAAGGTTTTCTTGAAAACGAACCAATAAAATTAATTATTTCTTATCAATGAAAATTTTGCTTTTTTTGATATGAAATGCGGCTTTCTCTTCATTTTTTGCTAAAATTATTAGTTTTCGTAGAAAAAGAAATCTATTCTTTGATTAGAAAAGGACAAACGTACTCGAACTGCTCAAGAGGAGATCGAGTATATCTGTCCTTTTCTAATTAAGGAATTGATTTTTTTACAAATACTAATAATTTTAGCAAAAAATAAAGAGGAAGCCGCATCTTGTATAAACAAAAGAAATATTTTCATTGATAAGGAAGAATTGATTTCATCGCTCCGTTTACAAGAAAACTTTGAAAAACTTAAAACATAAAGGTTAGGGGGAACCTTAGAGCATATGTACCTGGAGGGAGCATGCAAAGCCAAGAAGTGTAAGAAAAAAAAAAAGAGAGAAAGGTAACTTAGGGTCAAGTGTTTTCTCTCTTGCGTGGATTCTCATTGGCTGTTGCTCCTTCCCAGCGTGGTTATCTCATACTTGACGCTCATATTTAGTATATGCTTTAAGGGGGCGAGTAACAGCCAATGAGAATCACCGCGAGAGAGAAAGCACTTTACCCTAAGCCACCTTTCTCTCTCTTTTTTTTCTTAGACTATTTGGCTTTGCATGATCCCTCCAGGTATATATGCTCTAAGGGGTAAACAATTTACATTTTCAAAGTTTTCTTGAAAATGAAGCCATAAAATAAATTTTTTCTTATTAAAGAAAATTTTGCTTTTTTGATACGAGATGCGACTTTCTCTTTATTTTTTGCTAAAGTTATTAGTTTTTGCAAAAAATAAATTCTTTGATTAGAAAAGGACAGAGATACGTGACTTCCTCTTAATACTAATAAAATAATACAAAAAAAATTTTTTTTGTTAAAATCATGTTTTGTTGCATCAGAATTGTCTCTGCGTCACAATGACAAGAAAGCATCAAAACAACGACCATCCACCCATATACTGGTGAAACAATAATATTGCCAGAAGCCGTCAGGAAAAAATTTGTGCAAGAAGGAAAGCCACACAAGCTCAAAAAAGCCAAACCATAGTGACCTCGAGAAATCATACAAAGTATCGTGACTTAAACTGGTTAAGGCAATTAAAAGTAGTAAGGCGAACTGCTGGAAGGTGGTAATCAAAGAGCTGAAAAGTGATCTTTGGAGAAGACCCTATAAGGTAGTGATGATAAAGGTGAAAACTCAGCCACTGTCTTCGCCCGCATGCCCTGTCCTGCTAGAAAAATTTGTCACCAATCTCTTCCCGCAGCAACCGGAACTGCAGATCGGTGATCTCAACGTAGGAGAGATGATACCACCGATAACACTGAAGAAACTTAAGATGGCGAGTGCAAGAACAGGAAACAAAATGGCCCCTGGTCCAGATGGTATCCCAAACATAGCCTTGAAAAAAGTGATGAAAACAGCACCGGAAACTTTTCCACACATTTACAACAGGTTCTTACAAGAGGGTTAATTTCCTGTGGAATAAAAGTGGCAGAGGCTAGTCCTCCTCTAGAAGGAGAATAAGCCACCGGACGAATTAACAGCATACCGTCCGCTCTGCATGCTCGACTCTGCAGGCAAGATCCTTGAATGGATCATATATAAGAGGATAAAGGTAATAGCCGGAAAACATCTGTCAGACAGACATTTTAGTTTTCGTAAAGAAAAATCAACTATTGATGCGATCAATCTGGTAGTAAACACTGCAAAAGATCAGTCGCAGGACACAGATGGAAAGATGGTGAGAAGAAATACTGCGCTGTAGTGACTCTGGATATGCAGAATGCCTCCAACTCTGCGAAGTGGTACCAAATCATGGATGCGCCGGATAGTATCAGTACCCCTAAATACTTACAAAAACTAGTAGCCAGCTAGTTTATACACACATACACAGATGCACATGAAGACATATACACATATACACACTTACACAATTACACACATACACACTAACACACGTACACACTTACATGAATACACATACACACATGCGCACATATACACGCTTACACAATTACATACATACACACTTACACACATACACACTTACATGAATACACATACACACATGCGCACATACAGACATACATACACACACATACAGGCATAAACTCATACACACACAGACACACACATTCAGACATGCTCACATACATACATTCACACATACACACATACAGATATACACACATACAGATATACACACATACAGATATACACACATGCAGATATACACACATACAGATATACACACATACAGATATACACACATGCAGATATACACACATACAGATATACACACATACAGATTGCAACGATTATTCATAATCGTGCAGACAGGATATTTAAATCTTCAGCCACGGTAGTAACAGGCTCAACCGCCATGCGCCGTCAGTTTTGCTGCTTCCGCAAGAGAAACAGCGAGCTCAAGAGCATATAAGAGCTAAGGCTCGATGAACCGAAGAAGCTTTGCAGATTAAGCTCTCCCTCTCTTTCTTCGCCGAGTGAGCTCGCTGGCCTAGAGAGAGGGGAGACAACAGTAGCATTTATCTTACCCAGAGTTTCGTTCTGGCTAAGAATGCTCTCTCTCTCTCTCTCTCTCTCTCTCTCTCTCTCTCTCGCACTTAAGCCTATATAGAGTGCGCTCGCTTATATAGCTTTTAGATGCGAATTGAGATGCGGTCGATTTTAGCGTAGTCCGCTCGCTCGCCTAAATCGAATGCAACAGAGTTAAGTTGCAAATACACTTCCGCACCGCCGTACCGCTGTACCGCTGTACCGACTGTACCGTAAATAATAAATTAGTTTAATTTAATGTAAGATTGTATCAGTCTGTACCACCAAGCCGCCTTACCGGCCGTTTTGTAAAATAGTAATTTATAAATTCATTATAAATTCATATTCGACATTAAGGTTGATTCACACCGAACGGTCATAACATATACCGCCGAGCCGCCGCGCCGACCTGTGCATAAGACATTTCGTCTAAGACAAATTCATAGTAATATTAAGGGTGCTTCACACCTATTATAACCGTATTTATGTTAACTTTAAGGGTGCTTCCCACCTACTGCCGCCGCCGGAAAAGGGCAAGCTAAGATTTCTCTACCCATGTGCATCCGCCGCGCATTAGAGAATCATAGGCCTTCAGCCACATTCCGTGTTACCGCATTAAATGTGGCGTCCACCCACCGTTACTATAATAATTAGTTTATTAATATTATATTTTGTTTGTTCGTTACACGATCAACAAATTAATCCGGTAGACCGTCCAGGCCATTAACCGCCGTTGGTCTAATTTGACTTATTACTATTAAAGATGAAGTTTATGTTTGATTAAAAGAAAGTAATTAATTTTGATTTCATTTATTCCGTCGCCAACAAGAGGCGTATATGCCGTCAAGTGGCCTATATTAAATTCAATATATATTTCTTTGTATGACGCGCATAACTATATTTAGGTTAGTTCTTTGATTTATATAATTAAGGTAAGTTTATCACTTTTTACTATTATTGTTATACGTCGTTGTAAGATATGAGTTTCAGAGTACAATAAAGTCGTTCATCTTTTCACCGTCCGTTCTGACCGACCTCCTGCCTCGAACCCTGGTCACTCACTGAAGCGTCTGGCAACAGGAGGTAAAGACGTAATTTTCCTACCCGCGGAAAATAAAAACGTTACAAGATATACACAAATACATATACACATACTTACATACAGATATAAGCACATAAACACATACACACTCAGAGATACAGACATACAAACATACACACATGCACACGTACAGACACACAGACTTCCACACATATACATATTTACAAACACACATACACACGTATATAGATAAACATATACACATACAGATAACATGTGTATCACATTATATGTGTCTCTAACATTGGGAAATGCTCATATGTAAAGTGTCTATCCATGGTCGAGCCACTGAAGTGGTTTTCCCGTCCCCTAAAGGTTGATGCGGCAATACGTCCATCAAATCTTAACTTTCCCTTTTTGCAGCAGCTTATAGGCAGAGCTGGCCTCTACTTCGCAAACCGCTAAGCAAATGCCATCTCTGTTTGGTTAAAAGATATGAACCTTACGATCGAAGTTAAGTCCTGTGTCCCCTTGTAACGCTTCAGTCATGTCCTTCACATCCGTAATGTCAGTCTACGTCCAAGATTTCTAGTTTTATGTCTGAAGTCATGTCTCTCACCGTAAAGTCCTGTTCCAGAGTCTGTTTGATTTTTTCCTGGAGATCTATCATGTCTTCCATCTTTCTTGTCAGTCTGAAAACCAGTTTTTTTTCTTGAGTTCTGTGACACACTCGAATCTGCACATTGGCAGAGTCTGAGTCAGCTTCCGCTTTCAGCTCTTTTAAAGTGTCTGCATAAGTTTTGCACTCAGCAGGTCCAACCAGAAGTACATTGCTCCCTGACTTCCGGGTTGAGTTGTCCCAACTAGGCCTACCCTTACTCATTTTTGACTTTCGTCTATGCTCTATACTGTCGGTATTCGTTGTCATCTGTACTACGTTTTTCTTTTTACCTTTTCTTTTTAAGGCGACCTTTTTTCAGCCCTCTCTATCTGCACACTTCTGAAAGGCCACTGACTGTTGAGGACTGTCTCCAGTCGTCTCTCGTTTTCTCTTGTTAGGATCATTTGCCCTGCTTGTTGTCAGGCTAATCAAGCTAGACTCAAGCATGCAGAGTCTTTCGGGAGACTCTAAGCTAACTTAAAAGACAAAGCTAATGACAGGCCGTATAACGGTCTTTCAAGCCAACTTACATAGAAGTGACCTAGCCAACAGTCTCTGGACTCAAATCAAAGGATACCCCCTATTAAGATAGGTGAAATGTCCCCATCGCGGAATTTAAATTTTCATCCAAAATGAGTTAATACATGCTGAAAAATGAAATTTTCCCCCTCAACTACTCCTAACTTCAAAAAATCTGTTTTTTTCAAAAATAATTTTTTTCGGCACCATAATAATGAATGAGAGATTTGAGTATATTCTATATAAAAATACGCATTCATTGTAATTTTTTCAGTTATTTTTGGCCCAAAAAACTAACCTAAAAGTAATAAAAAATGCTTAAAATTGCTCTCATAACTTGTAAAAAGAGGGTGCCGCCTCAAAAATTGGTGGAAAGTTAGAGAATTTGTGTCCTTAATATGCCCTTTTTTTAGACTCATTGGAGTAGTGCGCCATATTTAAAAGTCCGAAAAACCTGTTTTTTCGCAATTTTTTGCTTTTTTTGCCTTACCAAACTGATGGCACCATCGGATTCTACGCCAGAAAATAAATAAAAAATATGTACAATACTTTATTCCAATATTTTTAGATCACTAGCTATAAAACGATAATGAAAAAGAGGCTGCTATGAGCATGTTAGGGCAACTCACTATTTTTTGTGATTTGTGAAAAGTTACTTAGAACTATTAGCAGCAATTATAATATCTATTTTCACATATTTTGTGACAAAGAAAATAGTCATGTAGCTATTTTTATATGACTGTCTTTGGTAAGACACTAGAAACAAGAAAGCAGCTTAAAATAGGCATTTTTTAATAGGTATAACACCTGAGCCGTTCGGCAAAGAAGGATAAATAATTTTTGTTATTTAATTATTAAGAAATAATATTTAAATAAAATAAAAACGTCACTATGTAGATATATATATATATATATATATATATATATATATATATATGTCAACCCACGTCAAACGGATAATGGCTATGTCCAAAATTGTAGATCACCAAAAAAATCGTGTATGGACTCAAAATTTTCGTCTTACACTCTACTTTCTTTTACAATGTGGCGATTTTGAAAATTCAAAATGGCGGCTCCAATATGGCGGCTCAAACCTAGAACAAATTTTTGAAAATTGATTTTAATTCATTCAAATGTGATTATACATATTTTTTTATATCAAAAATCAATTTAGCGTTCAATTCTACATAGGAATATAGTATTGCACTTGAGGTAAAAAAAATTTACAATGTCATCGGAAGGTCATATCGGGAAATAATAGTTATTTCTCGAATTACTCATTGATCAATGTTGATTAGTGAGGAAATAAAGATACTGATAGATAACTCGAGTGACTGAATCAAACCTTTTATTACTTGATAAGATTAGGATACTTTCAAGTTTTACGTGTCGCTGAATCCGAATCCGGGGTCTGTTAGAGTGTCAAACGACGTAATTACGTAACAATTAATTAAATATTGACTGACAGAAAATTTTTTCTCTCCAAGAAACCACAGTTTGTAACGAATTTTTCTGTAACCACGTCATTTGACACTCCAACGGGCCTCGAATTCAGATCCAGAATCACGTAAAACTTGAAGGTGTCCTAATCTTATCAAATAATAAAAGATATTCGCGATTTGACCTTGATGGAGACTAATAGGGTTAAGCGGATATCAGATTTGGATTCAGTGACTCGACCTACCTATCAGTATCTTCATTTCCTCACTAATCAACATTGATCAATGAGTAATTCGAGAAATAACTATTATTTTCCGATATGACCTTCCACTGACATTGTAAATTTTTTTTACCTTAAGTGCAATACTATATTCCTATGTAAAATTAAATGCTGAATTGATTTCTGATATAAAAAATACGTATAATCATATTTGAATGAATCAATCTTCGAAAATTTTTTATGAAATCTCTAGATTTGAGCCGCCATTTTGAATTTTCGAAATCGCCACATTGCAAAAGAAAGTTGAGTGTAAGACGGGAATTTTGAGTCCATACACGATTTTTTTGGTGATCTACGATTTTGGATAGAGCCATTATCCGTTTGACGTAGATTGACACACACACACACACACACATATATATATATATATATATATTTATATATGTATGTATATACACACATATCTCTATCTATATGACGTGTTGTAGAGGCCGTGTGTGCATATGTGTGTACATGTTTGTACGTGTTTGTACGTGTGTGTACGTGTCTATATATGTTTGTACGTGTTTGTACATGATTGTACATGATTGTATGTGTTTGTACGTGATTGTACATAATTGTACGCGTTAATCGCCCTGTTAAAAAAGTCCAGGTGGATTTCCACGTGGAAAATCCACGTGGAATTCCACGTGGATTTTCAGTCTGATTTACTTGGATTTTCAGGGTGATTTACTTGGATTTTCAGGGTGAAAATCAGGGTGGAATTCCAGGTAGATTTTCAGGGTGAAAATCAGGTTGGAATTTTAAGGGGATTTTCAGTCTGAATTACTTGGATTTTCATAGTGAAATACCACTCTGATTTTGAGTCTAAAAATACACTCTGATTTTCATAGTGAAAATCCACTCTGATTTTCAGTCTGAAAATCCACTCTGATTTTCATAGTGAAAATCCACTCTGATTTTCATAGTGAAAATCCACCCTGATTGTGGATATTTTTAAGCAATCAAAAAAATATTTTTATAAAATTAAATTTATTTATGTTTTTCATTGCAACCACAAAAATATCTCTGTTCACTTAATAGAATAGAACATGAGAAAGTAGGGCGAATGATCGTCGTTTTAGACAAAATTAAACTGTTAGTTTATAAGCTCTAAAGTCTTTTATTCTTTTCGTGCGCGTTCGCTTGCCATAAGAAAGTCAATAGGTAGAAAGCGGAGCATCCCCCTAACGGTTAATCATCAGTACTATTATATACATGTGTATATTCATATTCAATAACTAACCACTAGGGGGCTACCACGCTTTTTATGTATTGACTTTCTTATGGCAAGCCAACGCGCATGAAAAGAATAAAAGACTTTAGAGCTTATAAACTAACAGTTTAATTTTGTCTAAAACGACGATCATTCGGCCTACTTTCTCACGTTCTATTCTATTAAGTGAGCAGAGATATTTTTGTGGTTGCAATGAAAAACATAAATAAATTTAATTTGATAAAAATATTTTTTTGAATGCTTAAATATATCCACAATCAGGTGGATTTTCAGACTGAAAATCAGAGTGGATTTTCACTATGAAAATCAGGGTGGATTTTCAGACTGAAAATCAGAGTGGATTTTCACTATGAAAATCAGGGTGGATTTTCAGACTGAAAATCAAAGTGGATTTTCACTATGAAAATCAGAGTGGATTTTCACTATGAAAATCAGAGTGGATTTTCACTATGAAAATCAGAGTGGATTTTCACTATGAAAATCAGAGTGGATTTTCACTATGAAAATCAGAGTGGATTTTCACTATGAAAATCAGAGTGGATTTTCACTATGAAAATCAGAGTGGATTTTCACTATGAAAATCAGAGTGGATTTTCACTATGAAAATCCAAGTAATTCAGACTGAAAATCCCCTTAAAATTCCAACCTGATTTTCACCCTGAAAATCTACCTGGAATTCCACCCTGATTTTCACCCTGAAAATCCAAGTAAATCACCCTGAAAATCCAAGTAAATCAGACTGAAAATCCACGTGGAATTCCACGTGGATTTTCCACGTGGAAATCCACCTGGACTTTTTTAACAGGGCGGGTTTTTTCACTTTAAGAAAAAAAGTTGTAGGATTCAACTTTGGTGCGGACAACTAAAGAAATCTACCGCAATCATATACTTAAAAAGTTATATACAAGTTTTCAATTAATAGTATTTTGAGGTTAGGTTTGTCAACTTCAATATTTAATTTGCGATCTGCACAGTGGAAAAAAATTTATAATTTTAACACACATAAGTGTTACAGATAAAACACAAATTTTTTTGTGTTAAAATTTACAAATTTTTTTTGTGTAATTTCTTAAGTTAAAATTTTAACATAAAAATTCATGAATAATACAAAATTTTGAATAATAAACTTTGTGTATTCTACAAATTTATTTTTGTTAATATATAATGATCGAAATGATTAAATAATAAATAATGACTTTGTCGTGATTCTTTCTGTTAATATATTTAAAAAGAGAGAGATAAAGAAATATAAAAAAGCATAAAATGATGGATGTTAAAGTTGATTAATAAAATCATAGTAAACGTAACTCATTTGACAATATTACATCGTCGTTAAAGACGAACGTAAACGAATGATTACGAAAAGAGCCGATCATTTTTCAATATAAATATCATTTATAAGTATAGAAATAGAGCCGGTTAGTGGCTCAGTCAGTAGAGCGTTGATCAGCAACCAATTGATAAAAGCACCACTGTAAGTTATATATGCTTTGTTCACAAACACACTAACGAGCTCCGTCGCTGATTAGCATCATAAAAAGCATAATTTTAGCGACGTTCAAGAAGGAAAAAAAAGTATACAAATTTTTGGACTTAGCAGAAATTAATATTTGCAAACTAAATTTTACCTTGCATTTATGGCATATTTATTGCATATAATAATGAAAATGCTAATATTTAATTATTTAAAGTATGAGATTATTTGAATAACTTAGTACACACATGATTGTAAAAATAACAAACTTCGTGTGTTCATTATACAAAAATTTTGGTGTTGATTTTAAAAGTACACAGACATTTTTAAATTACAAAAACTTCTATGTTGATTCTACAAACGTGTTTGTAAAATTTTAACACAAAAATTTGTCTTTAAAAAAAAAATTTGACCAATTACACAAAATTTTACACAAGAATGAAAAAATAAAAAAGCAATATATATCTTTTTCAAATTTTTTAAATTGAATAAAATATATGAGATCCCATGTGAGATCATATATGAAATCGCACACGAGATTGCATATGAGATATCACATGAAATCGCCTATGAAATCGCATATGAAATCGAGAATATATTCGTTAAATTTTGAAAATAAAATGAATATATGTGTGATCTGACATGAGATCTCACATATAATTATTTTATTTTCAAAATTCCACGAATATGTATGAGATTTCATAGGCGGTTTCATATGAGATCTAACATGAGAGTTCATACAATATTTTTAGTAAGGATGATTTTTCTCGGCTTGTTCTTTGAATTTAAACATATTTACACTCTTCCGCCTCTCATTTATTTAAAATAAGTTTATATCTGTAAGTAGAATCAATGGTAGCGCAGGGGCTAAGGCTCTTAGTTCATGCTATAGTAGACCGGAGTTTAATCCCCAGGAAAATTTTGGAAAAATTTTTCTGAATTTTTCTCTTTGAAATAGAACTAGAAGACCAGGAAAAACCAATTCAAAATTCCCCCTGGTCAATATTTGGTACGCAGAAATTAATTAATACGCAATATTTTTGGTATGCAAAAAAATATTTTATTCAAGGAAAAAAATTTTATTTGAATTATTTAACATAATTTTTATTTTGACATTACAAGATATAAATTTGAAATAAAATTAATATTTTCAAGTATGAGATATTGTCAAGTTCAAGAAATATCTTATGTATGTTGAGAAATATTTTATTCATATTTAAAAATTTTATTTTCACTGACGGAATAAATGATATTGATAAAAAAAATATTTCACTGATTGCCTGAAAGAATATATTCGATACAATAAAATTTTTTTCATTCCTAATAGATTTTTTTTCCAGTGTAGCTATTACATCATGTTACGGTTGTATCATCTGTTTTTTATTCTTATTATGGAGAGACAAAGACAGAATTAGGTTCAAGTAACAACTGCTACTTGAGTTAGGTCTATGAATAGGAGCCTAAGATCGTCTATGATAATAAAAATCTATATGGTTGGAATATATATTCAGAATAGATTAAATTACAAATATTATTTTCTTCACTAAAAAATAATAAGTTGATAGAAACAAAATTTTTTTCTTATTCATTTTTTAGTCTATTTTCAATTAGAATAAATTTTTGTTAAAAACGGAGCAATTTATTTTAACATATTTTAACAACGAAAATAATACTTTTAATTTATTTGGAAATAATACTTTTAATCATATTTAAATAATGAAAATAGTTTCATTTTGTAAAATTCATTGTAACCCACATAGCACGAAAGCTTCCAAGGAAGCTTTCCATGAAACTTTCACGTAATATTCAAGCAAAAGCTTCCATTAGCCTTTCTGTAAGCTTACTGAATCTTTCATTAATATTGCATTGTAATATTACATGTAATCCAAAAGTAAGCTAAACGTAAGCATGAATAAATGGCTAATGAAAGCTTACGTGAAATATTCCATGAAATCTTTTTAAAATTTTACAGTAACCTTTCAACCAAGCTTCCATGAATGGATCCAGAAAAGATACATGTAAGATAGTGAGAAAGATTACTGTAAGCTTCCCGAAAGATTCATCGGTTAGATAATCGTGAAGGCTTACAGAAAGCTTACTGAAAAGATTCGTGTCTTCTTTCATAGAATATTTCGCTAACGTTTAATATAATCTATCATGAAAGATAACTGCAAGCTTCCCAAAAGTTTCATTAGTAAGCTTTCGGCAGAAGCCTTTGGAAATTGTTCAAAAGAGATTGATAAAAGCTTTCACGTAATCTTTTACGGAATATAAAAAAGACTTTTATATAAAATTAATGTATGTAACGATGGAAAATTACTTGAAGAATTTCTACAACTGTTAAAAACAAGTCGTATTATCTGTTCTTTTGTAATCAAAGGATTGATTTTTTTCTGAACTATTAATTTTGACAAACAAAAAAGAAAGCCGCATCCCGTGTTGAAAAAAGGAATATATTATTCGATGATAAAGAATTAATTTTATCACCCACATAGCACGAAAGCTTCCAAGGAAGCTTTCCGTGAAACGTTCACATAATATTCCAGAGGAAGCTTCTATTAACCTTTCTGAATGCTTACTGAATCTTTCATTAATATTTCATTGTAATATTTGATGTAATCTAAAAGTAAACTAAAAGTTAGCATAAATAAATAAATAATGAAAGCTTACGTGCAATGTTTCCTTAAATCTTTTTGCAATCTTATAGTAACCTTACAGAAAAGCTTCCATGGATAAATACGCAAAGGTTACAAGGGAGATATTGAGAAAGATTACTGTAAGCTTTCTGAAAGATTTATCAGTTAGGTAATCGTGGAAGCCTACAGGAAGCTTTCTAAAAAGATTTATGCTTTCTTTAATAGAATATTCCGCTTACTTTAAATAGAATATTTCATAAAAATAATTGCAAGCTTATTGAAAAATTCATTAGTAAGGTTACGTCGAAAGCTTTCGGGCATCTTACGAGAAAGGTTAATAAATGCTTTCACGTAATCTTTCATGGAACATTAATGGAACCTTTCATTGAAAATTAATGTAAGAATCGATGAAAGATTGCTGAAACATATTCAACAACTGTGAACAAAAAATTTTTCAATAAATGTTACGGAAAAACTCAACTGAAAGATTCCATGAAATGTAATCTAAAAAGAAGTTTACTGAATGCTAACGGGCAAAATTCCTTAAAATCTTTATGGACTTTAACAGTGACCTTTCAGAAAACCTCCTATGGATGAATACGCAAAGATAACATGAAAGATATTGAATATCAGTTAGGTAATCGGTAATCGTGGAAGCTTTCAGGAAACTTTCTAAAAAGATTCATGCCTTCTTTCATGAAATATTTCGCTTACTTTAAATAAAATCTTTCATATAAGATAACTGCAAGCTTACTGAAAGATTCATTAGTAAGGTTACGTCGAAAGCTTTCGGGAATCTTCCGAGAAAGTTAATGAAAGCTTTCACGTTATCTTTCATGAAACATTAATGGAACCTTTCATTAAAGATTCATGCAAAGACCATCCACATAGAAAAAAAGCTTACAAGGAAGTTGCCCATGAAACTTTTATATAATATTCTAGAGGAAGCTTCAATTCACTTTTTCGAAAATTAACATAAGCTTACAGTAAGCATAATATAAGTAAAAAAATGCTTCCTAAATACTTACATGTAATATTCCGTGGAATCGTTTTGCTATCATCCTGTAACCTTACGCAAAAGTCTTAATAAATGGATTAGCAAAGGTTTTAAGTAAACTAACTAAAAAGTTTGCAGTAAGCTTCCTGAAAGATTCACTAGTAAGCTAACTAAGAACACTTTCGGGAAGCTTTCGTGAAAGCTTCATGTTAATGTTTAAGGAATACTCCACGGGACGTTAATTAAATCTTGTATATAACATACCTATAATCTTTCTGTAAGGTTCATCAGTTAGGTAACACAGAAAGCTTCCAGTTAGCTTTTAAGAAAGGTATATGTTACTTTTCAACAACATTTTATGGGATATTTCTCGGAACGAAAAAGGAAATGTCGGTAAAGTAGTCATTTTAATCTTCTTTTTGTATGGTTTTAAATAATTAATAAACATCTATGTAAATAATAGATTGATTGATAATTAGTTTTATAATACAAAATTTTCTAACTAAAAATTATTTTTTTTATACAAGAAAAATAATTTAGAAATGCGCAATAAATTATTAATAATCTTTTCAATGAAAAATTATATAAAACTGTTTTTTGCAGTAAAAAAAATAGATTTATTCTGTAGGATAATTGAACTATTAATAATTAAGTAAATTAAATTGATATTATTTTCACAAAATATTTTTAATTGTATAAAAGAATTAATTTTTTAATACAAAAAAATAATTACACTGACCTCTAATTATTTTTAATAATTATGAATAACTTACTATTAATTAACTGTTTCATTTAATTTTACAAATGCTGAAAAGAATATAAAAGACAAAGTTTATGATACGTAAACTATATAAATGAGAAATGATTAGTGTTTGTAACAAGTGTACCGTAGCGCAATAGGTAGCGTTGATGCTTCGTAATCTGTATGTCATAGGTTCGAGCCCCGATCGGGTCGAAAATTTTTCTTGCATTTAATGCGTTTTTATGTGTTTTGTGAGTTATATGCGTAAAAATGTTAATTATTTACTGTATAAAATAATTTGTAAGTTAAATAAACGATAAAATAAATCTATGAAAATGTATCAGATTCTAGAAGCTTAGTAGTTATCTTACTAGAATCTATTATTAAGATTTCTTAAAAGCTTACTGTAATCCTTTCCTTAAAGCTTCCTGAAAGGTCCCCTAAAATATTACGCGACAACTTTCCTTAAAATATTTCTGACAATTAATTTTTTCCATACATTTTAATCTTACTGAAAGCTTCTATGAAATCTTCCTGTAAAATTTAAGGGAATCTATGTGTAAGACTCACCAAAGCTTTATAAATATCTTACCGAAATCTTTTATTTAGATTCCTTGAGAGCTTATAAACGTCTTATGAGAAAGCTTCCAAAGAGGTTTCCTAGAAGATAATAACAATCTTTTTCGGAATATTTCTGACAGCTAGTTTGTTCCAGACGTTTGAAGCTTGCTGGAAGCTTCCATGGAAGCTTTTTAGAAAGTTTCAAGGAAAATATATGTACAACTCTAGAAAGCTTTGTAAATATTTTACTGTAATCTTTTATTCAGATTCCTTGGAAGCTTACCATCGTCTTTCGGGAAAGTTTCCTGAAAGATTCCTCAGAAGATTATAACAATCTTTCTCGGAATATTTCTGACAGCTGGTTTGTCCCAGACATTTTAAGCTTACTGGAAGCTTTCCATGAGAGCTTCCTGTAAGATTTCGAATCTCACACGGAAGCTTCCTGGAAGCTTACAGGAAACTTACGTGCTATGTGGGAAAGAATTAAATATTTTTATCTTGCCTGCAAGAAATAAAATGTTGGCTCTCTAATATTCGCCTTTATGACTCGAAGGATTACAGTGAAGTTGACAGTGGTTATTCTTAACGATGTGATATCCGTCATTATCAAAGTCCTTACAATCATCTGACACAAAAGACACAAGAATATCTTTTTTTCGCACTCTTCTTATACATCGGCTTTGTTCCAAATGCTTCTTGGGATTGCGCACGCCGTATTCACAAAATTTATCACGCGTTAAGTAGCTCTAAAGAAGCTTTTTAATTGATCGATACAGCTTATCTATAAAAAAACCCCCAGTATGTGCAGTAGATTTTCAGACAAAGCAATATACTAAGCATTACTGATGCGAAACTTCAAAAAGCATGTTTAACACAGTTATTTGTATGCGTACGTAATTTCGTAGGCAAGACAATCAAAAGTCTGTGAATGCATCCATACGATGCAATATATATATATATATATATATATATATATATATATATATATATATTATATAGACAATTCGTTGGAGCACCCGCTGTATCACCCTCCATCCCGATCCATTCCGCTCCAAGTTGCTCCACTACCCTCCTCCCAGCTTCATACTCCCCTCAGTATCCCCTCCTAAAACTAGCCGAAATTCATGTTTTTTTTACATTATTTTTCAAGTAATCGGCGACTCCAGTTGACTCCGTTCCGCTCCATGGGACTCCATGCTCCTCCGGGTCCCTCCGTGAAAATTTTCAATGCTAATTCAAATTTTGATTCCCATACCCCTCCATCTACCGCTTCATATAACACTTTGTAAAATGACGTTAAAATTCCATTATTTTTTGGTAAATTTTGCTCAGCGTGCCCCTCCCTCACCCCTCCATTAATATTTTCTACGATGTTTCCATTCAGCTTACGACGGCTCCATGTACCCCTCCATATACCGCTCCATTTGCCCCTCCGTCTATGACTTTGTCTACCCCTCCACATTCCCCTCCACAAAATTTTTCACAAATTATTGAAATTTTAAAGAATGTTAGTTCCTTGTTCCCTCCATATACCCCTCCACATACCACTCCGTTTACTTCTCCATCTATGACTTTGTCTAACTTTTCATATTCCTCTCCGCAAAATTCTTTACAAAAACATTGAAATTTTAAAAATGTTAGTTCTTTTTACTCTTCCATATATACCCCTCCGTATAACGCTCCGTATAACTCTAGACAAAAACATTGTAATTTTATACTATATCCCTTCACATCTGGTAACTATTTAGCATAAAATTATTAATAACTTTTTGCAATAAATGTTTTTTAAAACAAATTTTTTTTTATAAAGTATATACAATTTATGTAAAACAAAATATAAAATTCGTGTATATAGTAACATGAAAAAAAAATAAAATAAACATATATAAAAAAATGTACAATTTGTATATAACACAATTTGAAAAACAAAATAGTTCTATATAAAAAAATGTGATTCTAAATAAAATATTTGAAAAATAAAAATATATAAAAAGTATTAACATTTTCACTAAAAAATTTAAAACTACAATTAATTTTATATTTCAAAATTATTGTTAGCAATAAATATTTCAGTGCCTAACATCATTTCTTCTATTCCCATCGTTTCATCTGGAATAATTTTTATTTGATTGAAGTCTTTAAGAACTATAGTGTATATATTTCTTAAAAAATAAAATTATATAATTTAATTGGATGTATGATGAATAAAGTTATTAATTATGTTATTTGAATTTATTTACTTACCAATATCTTGTATATCACCAATAACTTCAATCTTCATACCCTTTTCTATTGAGATATCAATATCTCAATAGAAAAGTTTTCATTCCTCGTATCACGTTAAATACTGGAAATTCTTCTTCTCTACCATTTAATTTGTACAGGAAACAATTTCCAATAATATTAGCATTCACGATAACAATCAATAAATCACAAGGAGAGAGTTTTGATGAAGTAGGTTTATATATTAAACGTCCATTATTTTCTTATGGGCAATCATATGTTGCTCTTTCAAGATGTAAAAATCCAAATAAAATTTTTATACAAAATGATTCTAAAAATTTATAATCAATACCAAATATTGTTTGGAAAGAAGTTTTTGAAAATTAAAAATTTCATATTGAAATTCGTAAATTATAAAATATTTAATAAATCCAAATAAAATTTTTATTCAAAATGATTCTAAACCTATGCAAATATTATTATAAATTATAAGTAGTAATTACATAAAATTTTGATATACATTTATTTAAATATAATATAATTCTTATCAAAATTTTACATGGAATTAAAGGATAAAATCAAGAATAATCATTTTAAAAAAAAATGTTCCATTTCGTATTATTATAAGACATGTTACAATAATAGTTAATAGAAAAATGTTTGATTATTATGATTATTCTAATACACATACTTCAGCAAAAATTTATATATATATATATATAAATATATACACAGTAAGACCGTCTGGAAACCAAACATAGGAGCCCGCCCCTCACTTGCTTCCAGTCCCCACTTTGCGACTATATAATGTGCTAGCAGTTCCATGTACAACACTTCGACTTTGTTATGTTGGCCAAAGTGGCAGAATTAAAGAAGGAAATTCAAAAATATAGAAAACAAAAATAGTATTAGCATTCCTTATGATAATTAAGATGAAAAAAACAAGAAAAAGTGACTTAAAAAAATTAATTAACTGGAAAATGAATTAATTGAAAAATTAATTTATATTAATAGTAGTGTTTAAAATTGATTTATATTAATCTTAGTTATTTAAAACAAATATTTTCTCTTTGAAAATATTTATTTTAAATCACTAAGCATTAAGAATTTTTATATCGAAATGTAAAATACATTTCGATATAAAAATTCTTAATGCTTAGTTATTAATTTTGAAATAAAGAGATTTATTTTGTTTATAACTAAAAATATTTATTTCCAAAAAAGTGAGAAAAATTTTTCTACTTTATTTTATTTAGTAATTTAATGAGGAAAAATTAATGTTATCGCTTATTTAAAATTTATGAAATAATATTTTATTATCTTTAATAATTAATCAATTTTTCATAACTTGATAATGAATTAATTAATTTATTTGATAAAACATATTTCTTTTTTATATTTATTAAAAAATGTCAGGATTATTAAAAATATAAGAGTATTTTATTTCTAATAATATCCATCGCTTGTGCGCATGCATTTTCTAGTTAAGGTAGCTCGTACCGCACAACTGAAATCAAATGAGCATAAGCGAAACTCTGTTGACTCTTGTTATTGCGACTGCAGGAAACGTGACGTATCAAATATATATATATATATATATATTACGTGATAGCAGACGGTGTATTGTTTTGACAGGTTAGGAGATATATTTAACCTAATGAGTAAAACTAATCATGCCTCCAATCAATAAAAAATTGCTTCGAGGTAAAAGAAAAGGACAGTTTGCAAAAAAAAAGTAATAGCAAGAATGGAAAAAAGGGTTGCTGCAATTATTTCTAAAGGAAAAGCAAAAAAAGACGAGGTAAGTTTCAAAAAGCATTATTTTGAATGATCGATCTAAATTAAATCTACATTGGTAAAAAAAAACTGACAAGGTATTTTTCATTAACAGAATGTAAGTGAATGTACAAGTGTACCGTTGGATAGACACTTGGTAGAGTTGAAAACATTAGGTGAGCAGCTAAAATGCCAAAAATGCAATGTTATTTTGTCACTTGAAGATATTGTTAATGAAAAAAATGTATAGTTGCCAGTCGACTCCTAGTGAAATGCAAGATTTGTAAACACTTGACTTTTGTTCATACTAATAAGTACAATGAAGCCACTAAATCATATGAAGTGAACGATAAATTAGCATTTGGTATGTATAAAATTTTACATGAAATGCAGACTTCATACGTATATCAAATGACTGTATAAACTTATAAATTTATAAATAATTGTAGGGATGATCGATGCGGGTATTGGTGAATCCCATATCAACACACTATTTTTATCTATTGATTTACCATTCATCAATTCTAAATCCTTGAAGAAGTGTGAGAGAAAAGTTGGAGCAGCAATAGAGAATGTTGCCAAGGAATCTCGCGTTGAAGCAATTAAAGCAGAAAAAGCTTTGACTGTCGAAAAAGAGAAATCTGCGGTGTAAGGGACATCGAATATTATTATTTTTGGAACATTTAATTTTCTTTTTTACTCGAGAATGACGTAAAATTTTGAGATGTATCAAAGTAGTTTTTAAATTTTTAACACCAAGATCTTAAATTGTAAATATTGTTACGTATTTGTATATTTGTAAATCAAATTTATACTTTTGATTTTTACTTTTATTTTTATATTTCTAAGATTAGTGCAAATATTGAATTTTTATTTGCTTTAGTAGTTTTTATATTATTTTAATAATTTTTTGTGATTGAAAATATTTCTACCAACGCTTTAAAATTAAATGAAGTATGTGATTTTTACTGATGAAATTATTTTTTTGTTAACATTTGTAAAATGAACCTCTCCTGATCACGCTGAAAAGTTGTAAAATACATGATTTCACAAAATATATTTGTTCTTATTGCTTTTCAACATTCCCCATCTTTCCTTTATCATGTAGATTTAATCTGCCTTCGCAAGTAGTAGAAAATAAAGTTTCTTTGAAAGCTTCTTATGATGCTGGATATCAAAAGCGAGGGACAGGTCGATCGTATAATAGTATGAGCGGTAAGTTGTAAAAAACGAGAATATATTGATAGATAAACACATGGCACGTATTTCATGTAACTATTATAGGACACGGTGCTGCTATCGGCTATTATTCAGGTAAAGTCCTTTCTTTTGCTGTTCGTTGTAAAGATTGTCGCCTGTGCAAGCTAGGGCATCCTAAAGATGATCATGATTGCAGAAAAAATCATGAGAAATCTGCGAGTTCAATGGAATCTAGTATTGCGGTAGAGCTTTTCGCCAATAATTCGCTTTTCAAGAAAGAAAATGTTGAAATAAAGATGCTTATCGCAGATGAAGATAGCAGTACAATCGCATCAGTAAGAAGAGAAGCATCACACAATATTGAGAAATGGTTTGACTATAACCATATAAAAAAAAGCTCTACTAGTAATTTATATTCACATAAGTATTCGCATAATCTTATTAAATATTTTGGAAACTCATTTAGCACAGCTATTAAAACTAACGTTAACAATCCCGCAAAAATGAAGCAAGATTCGGAATCAATTGTTCCGCATTCTTTTTGGAACCACTCTATGTGTAGTGATTGGTGTAAATCTAAAACTGATAAGACATACATCCATAAATACTTTCCTAAAGGAGAGCCTTTGACAGATCAGGCAATGAAAAGTCATTTAGAAAAATTGATTTCCAACTACACAAAAAACATACAAAAATTGCTATGTGCGGCTCTACGCAGAAAAATGAATCCTTAAATCATGTAATTGCAACAATATGCCCAAAATCGCAACATTACTCGTCATCTGAGTCGATGTCTTTTAGGGTAAGTGCAGCAGTTTGTCAACAAAATATTGGCTGCGTGTATTTCAATTTAGTTTTTAAAAAAATGGGCTATGAACAATCGGAAAAAAGTCTCGCAGTTAGAAAATTGAAAGATAAATATAGAAAATTGCAATCTAAACGTATCAGTACAGTCAAAACGAAAAAAAGAAGAGTAATTTTTAAAAAATTGAAATTAATGACAAATGCTGCTAATCGCAGAAAAGAAGGAATCACTTACGAGAGTGGCTGTTCTTTAAATGATGTTTCACAGTTCATATCTAAAATTAATACTGAATCCTACAAAAACATTGATTTGCAAGCTTGCAAAGTTGTAATTTATGACTTGGAAACAACTGGTAGAACTTTGCATGACGATATCGTACAGGTAATTTCTTATTTAATTGTTTGATTTCATTATTTTTAGTTTTTACAAAACAAAATATTAATATGAACAGATTGCTGTCGACTCTTTTGAGAATGAAAATCCATTCAACGCTTATATAATGCCATTGAAACATTTAACTAAAGAAACAACTGAAATCACTGGGCTGCACGTTTTTCAAGGTGATTTGTATCTTTATGACAATATGGTTGAAACTGAACCAACCAAGAGAGCCTGTGAACGACTGATAACTTATTTGCAAAGTTTTCAACGTCCTATCATATTACTCGCGCACAATGGCACTACATTCGACAATCCAAGATTATTAAGACTTATGACTAAAGTGAATTTGATAGATAAATTCAATGAGGTTGTAAAATATTTATCTGACTCTTTGACAATTTTAAAGCGACTACTTCCAGAGAGAAAGAAAGAAAAGAAATCTTTTTCAATTCATGCTTTGATGAATGATTTTGCTGCTGATGATCAAACTGTTTCCCTTCATAATGCTATTGATGATGTTAGAGTTTTAAAAAATATTCTAATAAAAGTAGTCAAATCAGATACTGATATGAAAAAAATTATTGGACAGATTATAAAAGAAAAAAATGAAGCAAATGAAAAAGCAAGTAATAAAGCTACTCTACTAGTTTATAAAGATATATTATCTCCTACTGTAATAAATAAAATGGCTGCTGCTGGCATCACGTATGAAGTTTTAAAACTTGTTTACGAAAAAGATGGACAGAAAGGTCTTAGTCAATTATGTAAGGAAGACGTTAATGGTAAACCAAGAGTTACTGCAAATGTTAAAATTAAAAAAAAAATTTATAGTTTATTTATCAACCAATTGTAAGTATTAATAAATTGTGGTACTAATATGTAAGTAAAATAAATTGTGATATTCATATTAAAGTATTAATAAAATTATTGTTAAAAACTTTAAATTACGATTTTTTCTGTTACGTCATATTTTTATCCTTTATTTAACTAAAACAATATTTAGCATGTAATTTATCAATTATAATATCTACAAATAAATAATTTTTATTATATAAATATTTTGAAAATTTTAGTCAGAAAATCTTCATTCCAATATTTTGAATTTCGCGCGAACTAACCTCCAAAAACAGACTTCCGCTTTTAAAAAATTTTTCCTTTGAAAATCAATAAATTTTCAGATTCTTCTCGTGATATCTTTCAAAAATCCCTGGATTCATATAACTTTTAACATACCATTAGAGAGCTTATTAATTGAAGTATTTATATTTAGTTTTTCACAGCGATAATAAATTTTTAGATGTAAATATTCAATTATAACTGCAGGAAAATCGAATATCTGTCATAAGAGCAATGTTGAAATGTCAGTGAACACAACATTTTTAAAAGACTTTTTCTTGAAATTTTCCCTGGAAACCAGGTCTGATTTTTTACGAGGGGGTTCGTTTTAACTTAAAGAACAATCTCCTAAATTTTTATTGCATTTTTAAAACTTTTCATTTTGGTACAAGCTACCTTAAGATAAAAATAAGAGGTAAAGAGTTATTTAAAAAAATTTTTTATTTTCAAGTACATATAAAATATTGTCATATAAAATATTAAACTATACATATAAAATATTAAACTGTACATATAAATATTAAATACATAAAAATATTTAAATGAATCCTATAACATAAATAAACTGTGAAATAAAAATAGTTTATAATTTTTAATTTAATTTATTTTAATTGCCTTCGATTTGATCTTCTATAAATGGTTCAATATCATTTATATAAATGTTTCTTTTAAGAAGATGTTCAAAATGACCCCTTTCAAATAGAGAACACCATCCCAATCTATCATAAAATGAATCGATTGCTTTGCGTTTAACGGCTTCTGGGATGTTGTTACTTATTTCTATAATTCTTTCTTGCAAAGTTGGGAGTGTATAAGCAGCAAGTCCATCATATAATTTATTTTTAAGATGTCCCCAATAAAAAAAAATCTAGAGGTGTGAGGTCTGGAGATCGCGCAGGCCAAACCATATGTGGACTACGTAGTCCAATCCATCTTGCAGGAAATTCCTGTTCAAGATATTAGATTGAGGTGCTGCTCCATCTTGTTAAAACCAAACTTGAATCTAAAAAATTAATGAAAAGTTAGTTTCATCGTTCATCTTAAAAATAAATTTTTATATTTAGTGATTTATTGTAACTGGAATTATATGTTTCAATTTTGAAAAAAAAGAAAATAATGTTCATACGATATTTTTCTCAGTTTAAATTTTAAAAAAGCCAATAATATTTGTATATAAAGAAATTTTCGTTTCATAAGAATTATAAAATACATGTATGTATTTGGTTCATTTACAAATATAAAAATATTCATTTATAATAAGGTTAATTATTGTTTTCTTCTTAAATTTAATTTTTTTTAACGTCGCTATATTTATGCTATGCTAATCAGCGACGGAGCTTGTAAGTGTGTTTGTGAACAAAGCACATGTATCGTACAGTGGTGCTTGCATCAATTGGTTGCCGAGAGCGGGATTCGAACCCAAAAACCCAAGATTACGAATCCAACGATCTACCGAATAAGTCACAGACCGACTCTAAATTAAATCTAATGTTAAAAAATTAAAGATTTTTCTACTTGAAAACAGAAAAATTATTGAAAGAAAAATGATTTAATTAAACCCACAATGAGAGTGAGACCTATTAAATATTTTAATAAAATAAAAATTTATATGATTAAACGATACTTACACCTCTTCTTTCTTCCATGCGTCGAATATGTGGGATAACTTGTTCTTGTAACATTCGCAAATAGTTACCTTGTCTGAGATTTCCATTAATAAAATAAGGACCAATTATTTCTGTATCTATCATACCTGCCCAAACGTTAAGAGACTGCTGATATTGACTATTGACGTCGTATACAAACGTTGGTGCTGATTTTGATCGATATCTGCACTGCTGTGAATTTGGCGCTCGATATAATCTGAACTTACATTCATCAGTAAAACATATTCGGTGAAGTAAGTCATTTTCATCATTGTTAATACGATTCATCATGTCTTCACAAAAATACATTCGTCGTTCGGAATCATTAAGGCAATTGTATAAAGTTTTATGTTTCTGGGGTTTATATGGTTTGTATTTATTTTCCTTCCATAACTTATTAACACTTGTTTTACTTATTCCTATCAAATTAGCTATTTCACGTCCATACATAGAAGGATTGATTTCCGCTGCAGCGCAAATTTGAATTGCGGTTTCTTTAGACAATTGACGTAACGGATAACGTATTTCATAACTGGGATTAACGTTCCCTGTTTCTAGATACCTTGCGCGAGTGTTTATAATAGTGCTCGTACAAGGTACCGGCCGACCTGGAAATCTTTTGCACCAAAATATACGCACTTGTTCCGCACTGTGATCGCGATAAGTTTCGCACAAAAAAGTTCGCTCATCGTTCGTCAAGTTAGGCATTTTTAATGTTCGTAAATATAAAAATACACAAACGATGACACAAAGAAAGAAATAAAATAATAATAAACAAAATTAACAAAAAATTGAATATTATAAAAAATTATTTCACAAAAATACAAAACAACAAGTATAAAACCAAAATAATAATTATCTTATATTATATTAAAGTGAAACCACTTTTTTCTCCGGTTCTCCGGTTCTCCGTTTCTCCGGTTCTCCGCATTTTTTGAATGTGTCTCTCTTGGGCCTTATATTTTCTTGGGCCTTTAATTTTCTTGGGCCTTTTATTTTCTTGGGCCTTATATTTTCTTAGGCCTTATAGTTTCTTGGGCATTATAATTTTCTTGGGCCTTGTAATTTTTTGGACTCAATATTTTTTTGGACTTAATATTTTTTTGGACTCAATATTTTTTTGGACCCAATATTTTTTCGGTCTCTATAATTTTTGGGCCTTATATTTTCTTGGGCCTTAATTTTTTTGAGCCTTATACTTTATCGAGCCTGATTCTTTCTTGGACCTTATACTTCATCGAGCCTGATACTTTCTTGAGCCTTATATTTTTTTGGGCCTTATAATTTTTAGGACTCAATATTTTTTGGGCCCAATATTTTTTCGGTCTTTATATTTTTTGGGCCTTATATTATCTTGGGCCTTAATTTTTTTTTGGCCTTATATTTTATCGAGCCTAATACTTTCTTGGGCCTTATATTTTTTTGGGCCTCATAATTTTTGGGAGTTAATATTTTTTTAGGCCCAATATTATTTCGGTCTCTATTTTTTTTGGGCCTTATATTTTCTTGGGCTTTATATTTTTTTGATTCCTACATTTTTTTGGTCAATATGTTTTCAACCGTAGCTTTTCATCCAAGCCTGTATACTTTTACATTGGATTCTTCAGTGGAGCGTATTTTTATAATGTTTTATACAGGCTCCGCTCCAGATGCTATATTATTTTTTTTTTATTTTAAATGCAATGTTTTAACGTCTCATTCTTACACTAGACATTGCAAATCTAATAGCACATCTCCATATGCAGCCGATTAAACATAGCGTCTCAATATGTAGTCGTTTAAACAGCGCATCCCCATATGCAGCTGATTTAACAGCGCATCCCAATATGCAGCCGATTCAACAGCGCATCCCCATATGCAGCCGATTCTACAGCGCATCTCTATTTGCAGCCGATTCAACAGCGCATTCCCTAATGTAGTCGATTTAATAGCGTATCCTCGTATGCAGCCGATTCAACAGCACGTTTCCTTATGTAGCCGATTTAACAGCGCGTCCTTTATACAGCTGATTCAACATCATATTAAACTATTTTGAAAGCGTCAGTTGATATTTATTTTTATTAAATATCATATATTTTATTATATTTCGAGTTCAATTATTAACACAATCTAAAACATAAATATTAAATACATATTGACATATTCTTTATAATATCTCTTAATAAACAATGTTTTTGTATATATTGTGTTCTGATCATTTTTATTTTCTCCGTTGACAATAGCGTAGTCACCTAAATATAATTTTTAATTGTTTTTAAATTTCGTCTTTGAAAGAGCAACATATAATTGCCCATGACTGAAAACTGGTGACGGCAAATAAACACCAACTTTTTCATAAGATTGTCCTTGTGATTTATTAATAGTGATTGCAAATCTTAATCTAATAGAAAACTGTTTTCGTTGCATATTGAATGGAATTTCTTCCGTAGATGGAGATAAATTTATTCTTGGAATGAAAACTAATTTACCTTTGTTTTGACCAGTTGCTAATTCCGCTTGAATGGAATATTTAAGCATTTTTTTTACTATCAACCTTGTTCCATTAAAAAGTCCCTTATTGACATTTAAATTTCTTACAAGTATAATGATAGCCCCTACTTTTAAATGTAATTTATATGGTGAAAGTCCATTAGGAGTTAACTTATTTAAAAATTCTGTAGGTAACATAATATCTAAATTTTCTTTGTTATCATCTTCAGCAGTATCAATACTCAAATATTCAACATGGTTTCCTTTCATTAAATTTAAAACATTATTATTGATTTCAGTTAAATCATTATTTTTAGGAGCCAAAATAACTTTTTTCGTTATATTCGTATTGTCTATTTTTATTGTTTTTCCGAATATTTCTTCGACAAGATTTTCTTTAATGATAAAATTATCTGGTATATCACTTACTTCATTATCATCTTCAAAACCATCGCGGCGTTTTCCTTCTCCGATGTCTAATAACCATTGTTTAAAATTATTATCATTATCCGAAACTCGCAGATTTTCATTTAACTTCATTTGCTTAAAATTTTGCCATAATAAACTAAATTTAACTGAATTTCAATAATGTTCATACGACTACCATGTCGTACAATTGGTAATGTTTACCTGAAATCTCCTGATATAATTACAGTTTTACCACCAAAGGGTTGGTTTACATTGCATAAATCTTGAAAAAGACGATCAACCGCTTCAAAAGCAAATTTTGAAGTCATGGATATTTCATCCCAAATAATTATTTGTGTTTCCTTTAATTGTTTGCCTTCTGCAGAATTAGGCTTAACATCACAAGTTGTACAATCTGTTATATTTAACGGTAGTTTGAATGTTGTATGCACGGTACTTCCATCGGCTAATGAATTCGCTGCTATACCTGTCAAAGCTACACATAAATAATGTATGGTATGATATTTAAAAGAAGCCATTAAAACGTTAAGTAAATAACTTTTTCCACTTCCACCCGGTCCATCTATGAAAATATATTTTTCTTTACTTTAGTTGTTTAAACTTTTTAGTGTAGAGTCGAATATTTGCCTTTGTTTATTATTTAAAGAATTTATTTTCATTTCTAATTCATTAAGAATATAATTATCATGATTTAAAATTGTTTCATTATTATCTTCTTCTATAAATGTGCTTATGTTAGGTCAATTAAAATCGTTTAATGAAAATCCATTGACTTGTAAATTATTTTTAATAACATTCAATGCAAGATTTTCACCTAAATTTTTTCGTATTTAGGGTGGTAAAATTTATCTTTATATTTTTCATATAAATCTCGTGCACTTATAGGATTATGAAAAACGCAAATAAAAGCAAATAATTCACAAAGAGCATGAGGGAATTCTGTTGAAGATGCTTCTTCCAAGCATCTATCCCATTCTTTATCTTCATTGATTAATTGTTTTGCCATAGCTGCCTCATAAAACGAATTGTACATCACATCATCAACAGTACGCAAAGCTTCAAAAGACGTGGCTCCTTTAACATGTAATAGTAATAATCTAATAAAATAACGTTCTCTATTTTTCGGACTTACTAAGTACATTCTACTGAGTATTGGTTTTCTTTTTTTCTTTCTTTTATTCCACTTTTTCAGTTTTTCATCAAATGTATAAAAATTTGGTATTTCTGAATATAAGTAATTTCGTGCTTCAAAATCTTCTCTATTCGATTCAAAATATGCTGTTAATGTTATTCCATTTTTTTGCATGATCATTTCTTCTTTTTCTTCTTTAAAAAATACGTTTTGTTGATTCTCTTCATGAACGCTTAGACGTTTTATAGTATGTGGAATAACATGTAAAGGATATTCTAATAATCTGTGCATTACTTCAGGTGGACATAAATATCGTAATTTAATGTATTGTTTGATTTCGTCATATTCATATTCAACATTTTCACTATTGTCATTTTCAAAAGTGTCTTAATTTTCTGATCTAAAATCAACATTTACTTGGTGTATTTCAATGTATGCACAATCATGACCTTCATAACAGTATTTGAATAAATATTTAATGCATTGTACAGTGGAACAAACTTCTACGTTTATGTGTGCATTAAATTTCAATAATAAATAAGGATTATAAGGAACAACGAATCCATTATCTGCAATTCTTTCTGTAAATTTATTTTTTTAAATAATTTCGACGCCATCATTTTTGCGTTCGTATAGTGGATACCTATTTGATTTAATTGTTGTAATATTAAATTTTTTTGGAAAATTTTTCGTACATTGTTTCGTATTTTTATCCATACACGGACAATTTATATTTTGCATACCACAGGGACCGTGTATCATAAATTGTTTAACAATACTATATAATTTTAGATAAATATCTCTATTTGGGATTTCTGCATTTATTATTTTATTTACTTTTTCGGGAATGTCCAATTTATCATTTTTATCTAAGAACAACAACATATGCATATGTGGTAATCCTCGTTTTTGAAATTCAAATACATAACTATATGCAATACATTTTCCTAATATTCCCTTTTTTATTACTAAATTTTTGAATTCTTCTACTTTTTGATAAAATACTCTTGTTATAATATCTCGTCTATCTATTGCATTTTCATAAATTTCCAAGTTTTCAGTTATTTCTTTCCAATGTGGGTTGCAGGTCATAGTTACAAAAAGGTCAGGTTTACCATGATAATTTACAAGTGTTATTGAATCAATGTAATTTTGTTTTGAAAATCGTGGACTATCGGGTTCAATTTTCAATCGTTTACACTTAACATTTTCTAATTTTTCTTCACATTTTTTTGGTTGTTTTTCTTTAATTTTTATATAAGCTTCTTTCTCACGTAAAGCCTCATTCGCACGTATTTGTTCAAATTTATCAGTACTCATTGTTTCCTTGAATTGCCATTTTATCTTAGTATTTTCTAATTTCTGTTTATATTTATTTGGTTGTCCTTTTTTCATTTTCATGTAAGCTTTTTTCTTACGTAAAGTTTCTTGAACATGTCTTAGTTCTAATTTATCATTACTTTTCTGTTTCTCGCATTTCCATAATAATGTCTTTTTCTGAAATTTTTTTATATTTATGTGATTCTTCTGTTACCATTTTCCTATTAACGGGATGTCGGAGCTGCATCACTTGAGTATTACTTTTTTTATTATATCAGTATCTTTTTAAATTAATAAATTAAACAAATATAATGACTTGTCCGTACTAAAGCTATATTACTACAATGATTTTTGTCAAAATAAAAAATCATTTAGACTTGTTATTTTTTTATGAGCTTGGATTGGAAATTAGATATCAAACTTGATAGACCTAACTTTAAAATACGATACATTGAAAGTTTTTATTATAACTTTATATGTCTAATATTTTGGTGGATTTCTTGAGTTGTCCGCACTGGAGTATAATCTTATAAATTTTTACTTTGTAGCAAAAAAATTGATTAAACGCATCGTTTGTTCATAAGTTAGGATTGGAAATATTATTAGAAGGGGGCCACTTCGTCAAGCTCTTAAGTTCTATCAACGAAGATAGACGCTTATAGAAGCGTACTTCTGGGTTAAATTTTTCGTCCGATACGCTGGGTAACACTTTAACATTGTTTGTATATCTATACATATGAAAAATTTGATATATATAGATATAAAAATACATGGGATCTAGTGGCGCCCTCAGTAGCTGGGTAACTCATTTTTGGCAGAAATTTCCCATTTAAGAGTACGCTTCTATAAGCGTCTATCTTCGTTGGTTCTATTACAAATAAAGTTTCTTTTTCTTCTATTTCTTTTGATTCTTTTTTTTCTTCATTTAATTTAATCTCAACTGTCCCAATTTTATTATCGTTATAATTCAAGTGGATGTCATCGATTCCCATTATATCATCATCTGGCTTTTAAAAATTTCTATCTGAAATGTCATTGTCAATTTCCATCAAAATTGTTTCATGATTCAAATTCTTTTGTTTACGATACATTTCCATGATCTTTTTTTGTTCTGGCAATAAATGCATTTGTGAGTTTTTTTATAATATTTTAAGCTCGGTGAAATCTAAATTAAATGGTAATTGATTAAGACCTTGCTCATAACAAAAACTTCTTTTTATCATATCCGGTGGATTATCGTAATTAATTTTTGCATTATTATAATTTTGTAAAACTGAAAACATTTTTATTTTTTGCGTTTTAAAAATTCTTTATAAACGTAATCGCATTTGAGAAACATTATATCTTCAACAATATGGACCCAAATTATAAAGTACTGCA
Source organism: Anastatus disparis (assembly GCA_017163975.1). Classification (NCBI taxonomy): domain Eukaryota; kingdom Metazoa; phylum Arthropoda; class Insecta; order Hymenoptera; family Eupelmidae; genus Anastatus; species Anastatus disparis. The sequence continues at coordinate 573,898 of JAFFSR010000050.1, read as the reverse complement.
ACAGCAAAAACCATTGCAAAAACGCTACAATCATAATTATTTGTTTGTGATTGTAGTGTTTCGAATACTGTACTTAATTCTGATTTGTTTGGAAATAATCTGTTTATATAAATCTTATACTCATCTTGTAAATATATAAGATTTAAACTGTCTATATATATGAATTACCTTATTATTATAATACACACGAATCCGGTGACTCTTTACTAAATTTCCGGTAAATAATAACTGTATAAATTCTCCATCAATCAGTACTGAATGAACATATTGTGGTCTCTAAATTAGTGAAGTCAATTGCATGTAGAATGAGGTGCACTGGTTTGAAATGTTATTAAATTCTAATATATGAATATCAGTTAACATGAAAGCAATTCCACTATACAATCCCTGTCTTTTAACAATCAATTTATCTTCCTCAGTCAAAACCATTATTGGAAAAGAAAATTCACTTAAGAATTTTCATTCATTTTTAATGAACTGTTTCCAAAGATATTCACAAAAGAATCGCTTTTATATTAACTGATTTAATTTACTGCCTTTTCACTTGAAAAGCTGAAAAATTAAAGAAATTATGAAAAATGCTATAATTAATTGTTATATGATAAATAAATAATAATGAAATTTGTAAAAATAATGTTATGATAAAAAATGATTATTTTCGGCAATTATATATATATATATATATATATATATATATATATATATATATATATATATATATATATATATGGGTCAATCCACGTCAAACGGATAATGGCTCTGTCCAAAATTGTAGATCACCAAAAAAATCGTATATGAGCTCAAAATTTTCGTCTTACACTCTACTTTCTTTTGCAATGTGGTGATTTTAAAAAATCCAAAATGGCGGCTCAAACCTAGAGATATCATAAAAAATTTTCAAAAATTGATTTTAATTTATTCAAATCAGATCCTACATATTTTTTTACATCAGAAATCAATTGAGCGTTCAATTTTACATAAGAATATAGTATTGCACTCGAGGTAAAAAAAATTTATAATGTCATCGGAAGGTCATATCGGGAAATAATAGTTATTTCTCAAATTACTCATTGATCAATGTTGATTAGTGAGAAAATGAAGATACTGATAGATAACTCGAGTTACTGAATTTAAATCTGATGTCCGCTTAACCCTACAAGATCTGTATGAAAGTCATTGGAAGGTCAAATCGCGAATATCTTTTATTATTTGATAACATTAGGACACCTTCAAGTTTTACGTGTCGCTGAATCCGAAACCGGGGTCTGTTGGAGTGTCAAACGACGTAATTACGTGAAAATTAATCAAATATTGACTAAAAGAAAATTTTTGTCTTTCAAGAAACCACAGTTTTTTTGTAATTACGTCGTTTGACACTCCAACAGGTCTCGGATTCGGACCCAGCATCACGTAAAACTTATAGGTGTCTTAATCTTATTAAATTTGACCTTCAAATGACCTTGATGGGACTGATAGGGTTGAGCGGATATCAGATTTGGATTCAGTGACTCGAGTTACCTGTCAGTATCTTCATTTTCTTACTAATCAACGTTTATCAATGATTAATTCGAGAAATAACTATTGTATCGCGATATGACCTTCAGATGATATTGTAAAATTTTTTTACCTTGAGTGCAATACTATATTCTCATGTAAAATCGAAAGTTAAATTGATTACTGATATAAAAGATATGTAGAATCAGATTTGAATGAATTAAAATTAATTTTTGAAAATTTTTTATGAAATTTCTAGGTTTGAGTCGCCATATTAAGGCCGCTATTTTGGATTTTTCAAAATCGCCACATTGCAAAAGAAAGTAGAGTGTAAGACAAAAATTTTGAGCCCATGCACGACTTTTTTAGTGATCTACAATTTTGGAGAGAGCCATTATCCGTTTGACGTGGAATGACTCATATATATATATATATATATATATATATATATATATATATATATATATATGGGCCAATCCACGTCAAATGGATAATGGCTCTGTCCGAAATTGTAGATCACTAAAAAAGTCGTGCATGGGCTCAAAATTTTCGTCTTACTATATTTATATGGGACATTTTACACCAACTGGAAGAGCAAAAAAATCAAAATCGCTGAAACTCTGAGAATATATTCTGTCTGTTACTCAAAATGTATAAAAAAATATTCAAGGATTTAGATTTGAAGGATCAAGAGTCATAGATCCTTGAAATTTGGAAATTTTCAAAATTTTTGAAAAAGTACCAACTTGATAATTTTTTTTCTGAAAATCTTGATGTTTTAGAGAGAAATTCATAAGAATTCTTCTTGTTCTAGATAAAGAGGCGAGTTAGCATTATTTTTTACAGAGCTAAATATTGAAGTTTTCCATTGGTTCTTATATGTATTACATGGTAATTGAAATTACTCATTGTCTGCTACTTCAGAAATTGCTTTTCGAGGGCTTATTTTCTTCTATTTTTTATCAACTTAAAAATAAATTTTTGACTGTGTAAGAAACAGCCACCAATGAGGAGTTATAACTGTTTAAAATATATATTTTCATGTCTAATTTATTTTCAATATAAAAATTAATCATACATGATAATATATATTTTAAACTGTTTTAACTCCTTATTGATGGCTCTGACTTACATGATCAAAAATTCATTTTAAAGTTCACGTGAAATAGAGGAAAATAAGCCCGCGAAAAGAAATTCCTGAAATGGGGAGCAATGAGTAATTTCAATTACCATGTAATACATATAAGAACGAATAGAAAACTTCAAAATTCAGGTCTGTAAAGAAACATGCTAACTTTGCTTTTCATTAACAACAAGAAGTATTCTCATGAATTTCTCTCTAAAATATTAGGATTTTCAGGAAAAAAATGATCAAGTTGGGACTTTTCCAAAAATTTTGAAAAATTTCCAAATTTCAAGAATCTATGGCTCTTGATCCTCCCAATCTAAATTCTTGAAAATTTTATGAGTAACAGGCAGGATATATTCCCAGAGTTTCAGAGATTTTTATTTTTCTGCTCTTCCAGTTGGTTTGAAATGTTCCATATATATATATATATATATATATAGATATATATATATATATATATATATATATATATATATATATATTTATTCATTAAAAAAGTTTGTTGTAAAAAGAACTAAAATCAAAATTATTTTTAATTATTTTTAATAATTGTACTCTTCAATTTATTTACAGTTATTTATGGTTATTTGCAGTATCTACATTTAAATAATGTATAAATGATAATAAACAACCCACACAGCATGAAATATTTATGGAAGCTTCCTGGAACATTGGCAGCGAAGATTTGAAATATTTTAGGAATCTTCCATGGAATATTCCTGTAATATTCGTATGTCCTTGATTCTTCCTACATTGGAATATTCCATGGAATATTGCTGGAAGATTCTATGAATATTTCATTGGAAGATCTAGGACATCTCAGATCCTTTATTGAAATATTTCAGGAATCTTGCAGGAATATTTCATGAAATATTCCGTTGGAACATTAATTGATTTCCGGAATATGGGAACGTAGATTTAAAACATTTTATAAACCTTTCATGGAATATAAACTAAAGATCTAAAGAATCTTTCATGGAATATGCACGAAAGATTTAAAGAATTTTTCATGAAATATTCCATGAAATATTTCTGGAAGATTTTAGAAATCTATCGTAAAATATTCCGTGGAATATTTATGGAAGATTCGCAGAATATTGGCACGGAAGATTTGGAATATTTAAGGAATCTTCCGTGAAATATTCCTGTAATATTCGTATGTCCTTGATTCCTCCTACATTGAAATAATCCATGGAATACTCTTGAGAGATTTGAAGAATATAAAAATGGAAGGTTTGGGTAATCTCTCATCTTTCATGAAATGTTCCTGGAAGATTTTTGGAAAATGTGAAATGCTGTGAGGGGATGGTATATATATTATATAATAACACATTACACTTATACATCAATACATATACGCATACATAAACATTTAGTGATAAAATCGTATTTAAATATTCGCTTCGACTGTGCACATCAAAGTGCTGATACTCTTTCGCTTTTATAGTAAGTGAGGTATCTTTCCACCGCTTGGGGATAAAACTCCCATTTAACAAACATCCCCTTATCGGCGTCACTGAAAACCTCCCGTAACGTTCCGCGCAATCTTCCAACGAAAACTTCATGAAATCATTCTAGAATCTTTTAAGCAATATTCTACTGGAAGATTACTGTAATCTTTGCGTAAAATATTTCGTGGAATATTTACGGAAGATTTATGTAATATTTCGCTGTACGATTTAAAAATTTTAGGAATCTTCCAGTGAAATGTTTTTGGAATCTTTCTGAAATCTTCAATGAAATATTCCACTGGAAGATTACTTAAATCTTTTTGTGGAATATTTCGTTGACTATTTATGGAAGATTTATGTTACATTCCACTGTATGATTTGGAAGTTTTTTGGAATCTTCCAGTGAAATGTTTATGGAATCTTTCTGAAATCTTTTATAAAATATTCCACTGGAAGGTTACTTGAATATTTCTGTGGAACATTTCGTGGAATATTTATGGAAGATTTATGTAATATTCTGCTGTACGATTTTAATGTTTATCGGAATCTTCCTGAAATCTTTCATGAAATATTTCATCGGAAGATTACTTTAATCTTCCTGTGAAATGTTTCGTGAAATATTTATAGAAGATTTATCTAATATTTCGCTGTACGATTTTCAAGTTTTTTGAAATCTTCCAGTGTAACGTTTATGGAATCTTTCTGAAATCTTTCATGAAATATTCCACTGGAAGGTTACTTAAATCTGTCTGTGGAATATTTAGTTGACCAGTTCTGAAAGATTTATGTAATTATCTGCTGTACGATTTTAATGTTTATCGGAATCTTCCTGAAATCTTTCATGAAATATTTCATCGGAAGATTACTTTAATCTTCCTGTGAAATGTTTCGTGAAATATTTATAGAAGATTTATCTAATATTTCGCTGTACGATTTTCAAGTTTTTTGAAATCTTTCAGTGAAACGTTTATGGAATCTTTCTGAAATCTTTCATGAAATATTCCACTGGAAGATTACTTAAATCTGTCTGTGGAATATTTAGTTGACCAGTTCTGAAAGATTTATGTAATTATCTGCTGTACGATTTTAAAGTTTATCGGAATCTTCCAGTGAAATGTTTCTGGAATCTTTCTGGAATCTTTCATGAAATATTTTACTGGAATATTCATAAACATTACATGGAATATTTTATGAAATATTTCAGAAATTTTTCGTGAATATTACATGGAATATTTCGAAAAAGTTTTCGAACATTCCTTTGAAATATTCCTGAAATATTCCTGGAAGCTTTCAATGGAAGATTCCAGTGGAATATTCTGAAATATTCCGTGAAGACTTTTAATAATCTGCATGAAAGGTTCCATTGAAATATTCCAGTGGAATAATTCGAAATATTTCGGTAAAATCTTCCATACTATGTGAGAACCATTATTAATTTCTAGCCTAACGCTTTTTTATTGTTATTTACAGTTTTCAATATTTTCCTATAATCACTTGTTTATTCGCAGCATTATTCTACTTTTACAAAATAATTTTCATACAAGGTGATAAAATATTTTACCATAAGATAATATATATATATATATATATATATATATATATATGTTTCATTTCACAAAAAAATCTCAACATCAAAACTAATTCTCTAATGTAAAGAATAAAAAATTAAATTGGTATAATTTTGAAATTTTGATATGGGAATACTTTTTATAAATAACTTTCTAATAATTTTGAATAATGGTAAATTTTTTAAATAACTTGTAGTATTAAATGCTAATTAAATTTAGTTTTAACATGAAGTTAATTATTTAGGTTGGAAATGTATTCAATAAAATAATATAACTATTTATAAGTTATCACTTAATTTTTTAAATTTTTTATTCATAGTTGACAATTATATTAAATATATGATTCTCATTTTAATAGTTTTTATATAATATTATGTGAATTTCATAAATATAAATTATTCAAGGAGATGTGAAATGGACTGCACACTTCCACCCATAAATATTGATTATATTTCCATTGTATTTTAAAATTTTGAATAAATAGATGCATTAACATACAGTATGTATCACGAAGATTATTCAGTTAAATTTTTACATAAATCTATTCGTTATTTATTGAGAAGATTGGGTTCCAATATTATTTACTAAAATTTTTCCATTTGGAATCAGAAATTTAAATATCTTGAAAACTAATGATTGGAATAATTTAAAAATTCAAATAAATAATCATCACGAGATATACTACAAGTTAATACATTCCTTTTATGGAAATTCAGCAATAGAATGGAGAGACAGTTAATTTTTTTATCTTCTTATAGTAAAATATAATCAAACTTTGACAACAAATTCAACATAATGAAATAATTGTACTTTCAATGATTTGTGTCATATTTAATACAAATTATAGAGTGATATTTGAGAATATTATTTTTTTCCGCATTCATAATAAATGTTTCGCAAATAATAAGTAAATTTTCTTTTGAAATATTTACTTTTTTAGGGGGAATTCTACTTCTATCTAGACAGTTCATACATATAAATGCATAATTATAGACATAATCAGAAACATTTATTCATATTTTATATATTGTCCTATCTTTATAATTGACTATTAAAAAAATTTAATATCTAATAAATAATTTTTTTAAATTGCATTTCATAAAATTTATGTTCAAACGATATTAAAAAAATATTTTTATATCATGTAATTATAATTTTTCAAATGAGGTAATTTGATATTTTTTAAAAATGAATGTTTCTCTTATTAAAAATATTATTGCTTCAATGAAATGAATTGCTAACAATTTTTATATAAATCACAATTCATTTAAATATAAAAACGTGTACAAATGAAAATGTAATTAAGGTTAAATGTATGTTGTTTATAAAAAATTGTTAACAAGTAACTTTTTAAATAATATATTTTCATGAAAACTAATTTAAATACCTTATTCTCTGAATGATAACTGAATACAATTTTAATTTAATAAATTTAGTAATACAATTATAAATATATAATATTTATATAACTGTTCATCAAATAAAATTATTATTTTTTTAATATATATATTAAAAAAATAATTATTACAATAGATTGTAGTAATATAAAAATGTTTATTTTAATAATTATAGCGTTGAAATTTATTTTGATGAAAATGTTATTAGATAGATAGATATTATTTTATTTTGTATAAGAGTACAAAAACGTGCAATACAATTTGTAAATACAAAAACAATAAATATTGCACAAAATGCTATAAAAAAGTATAAATGTAAATATTGCACAATTAATATGACAGTCAGTCACTAAACCTAATAATACTGAATAAGTAAGTCACAAACAAAAATAAATAAAAGTGATATCACAAAGTAATCATAAAATACACGCAATATAAATAAAAATAATCATATAAATAAAAATCAGTCTTACAATATCTATCAGTCACAGTATTATAATTTTTAAAAAATTAAATTTAATACAAAATAAAATAAAATAACAAGCGTACGCAATAGCATGAAACGCAGTCAAAAATAAAATCAAATAAAAATTCTCACTCACCAACCATTCAGCCAACACTCATACAATAAATACACTCACACCTTAAACCTATATACAGGACGTTACAATAATAAATTTAATAAATTAACATACACTCCCCTCCACATGCTTTTGCGCACCCAGAGAAAAAATTGTAAGAGCTAAAACATTTTATTACTCAGCAGCTAAAAGTCGTAACTCAAAAAATCCAACGGCGTTCGAAAGAGCAGGTGAAAAGCTTTCGAAAATACTATTGTGAACTTTAAAAAACTTAAATTTAAGTCGTTTGGAAAAGTTAAAAAACAACTAAAAAAAGCAAAAATTGGTCTTTTTTTAATTCGCTGCAGATTTAGATCCAATAATTGTAGCTTAAAAAAACAAACTGGGTTTAAAAGGGTATCTATTCAGCTTTAAAATGAAGGGTCAAGCATTTGTTTTTGTCATTTTTTACCAGAGCTACAGGATTTTTTTTTAAAAAACACGTTTTTTTTCAAATGCCAATATTTTGAAAAGTAAGCGAGATAGAAAAAAACTTTAAAGGAAAAAAAGTTACATTTTTACGTATAGAAAACAAACTTGCAGTTTAAAATAAGATTTAAATAAAAAAAAAATTTTCGACTTTTTTTTTTATAAATTTTTTATAATTTTTTAGTAGATTTAAAAGTCGAAAATTTTTTTCTCTGGGTGCTCAAAAGCATGTGGAGGGGAGTGTAAATATATAGTAAAAAAAATATTAATCTAGGTCGAGCAAGTACCCTCTCACCGCTGCTTTGAACCTGCTGAGAGATGGAAGATGTTTAATCTCAGCAGGCAGGGGGTTCCAAAAATGCGCACCTTGAACTTGGAAGGAATTCCTTCCAGTCTCAGTGCGCATAAAGGGCACCGCAAGATCCTTAATCTCTCCCCTAGTAGCCGACCTAGGTACACGTCTAGTGAAGAGACTCACTAGATGCTCTGGAGTATTCATGCGCACGATTTTGTACATAAGCACAGCCAAAAAATACTGTCTCCTCGAATCAGTGCGCAGCCAACCCAAATATTTGATTGACATTTACAGTATTATTTTAACTATTTTTGAAAAGTTACTTGTCATTAATAAAAAAATATTTAATTTTCCAAATTAATAATCTATTAATATCAAGAATTTTCTAAAAATTACAATATTTATGATATGCAAACCTTACTTGTGATACATATACTTTGTAATATTTGTATCTCATCAAATTTTTATATTAGATGCAAAAAGGATTGTTAAGTAATTACAAACAGTTATTTTTTTATTCCGAAATATTCGAATTTAAAATTAACTAAAATGTTGTATTTTAATCTTATGATTTTTTCTATTTAAATTTCGTATTTCATATATATATATATAATACATTTGTGAAGATATTTTTATTAGAAATCAACACGAATTTCTTTTAAGCATGTTTCACTTATAAATTAATTTCATAATTCAAATTCATGGTCATATATTGAGGTCTGGAAATTATAGTTGTTACTCAGTACCAAGTTCTCAGTTTATTTACATCAAATATCGTACTATCTTTGTTTTTCTAATGGCAGTAGAGTGAGAAATAGTCACTTGAAATAAATTATACGCTTTTTTACTTTAAGCATATGTGTACATATATTTTTATATTATGTTTCATCAAATTATTTTCAATTTTATTCAGTACTCAAAATTCAATTAATTAATTCTTATTTACTTAAAACTAGTCATTTATACATAATAATATAATAAAAGAAAATTCAACTAAGCGACGTTAGGAGCGAAAAACTTCAATATAATTAATACCTGTTAACGTAAAACCCAATAAATTGTGTAATGATTTTCAACAGTTCATAAATATTAGGCAGTTTGCTATGCAAGCTCGAAGCAGGTGGCGTTCTGAGCTCTAGCGCTGTCATGGCGGTCACACTACGACAATCTTGCTATGTTAACATGTATAAGTGTATTCATGAGTCTATCCATGTATATTTAATGACGTCACATCTGAAAGTAGTAGGGGAAGCCCTTGCTCTAATAGTAGCGCGTTGCGCGTCGTTGCACGCACACAGCTACACGTATATGCTCATCCATGCACATATACGTGGAGTGTGCCGCCATGACAGCGCTAGAGCTACTCTGAGCTTGCATAGCAGACTGCCTAATGATGTAAATCATATAATATATATATATATATATATATATATATATATATATATCAATTTTAAATTTCTAATCATTAATTTAAAAATCAAAAGTAACTATTTTAAAACGGAATATGGAAGATAAACATGTATCGTTTTAATCCTTGAATATCACGAATTTAAATATTAATTATTAGTAATTTTAAAGAGTTATATATTATATAAATAATTCTATATTAATTAATTTTCAATTTTAGTAACAGGAAAAGCCGCACGAAAAGAGGTTAATAATTGCATTTTCTGCGAAATATTGCCCTTCAATCAAGTAGGTGAAAGATCAGTCTTAATACCAAAAAAAGGCAGTAAGCATCGCAAATTTATGCTCTTACTTCATAATATAATAGTACCAACATTGGTCCCTAAAATTCAAGCTATAGCACTAATTGAAATTATATCGTCACTCTTTTTTTAAGTACCTTAATACATAAATCAGATATACTTGATTTAGAACCTATTTTAACAATACTTTCTTTTCTTCGTGCAGTTGTTAGTTCTAGTAAACGTCAAATACTGTTTTCGATTATTTCATGGTTCGTGATTGAAACACGTGATTAAAAAGAAAAAATTCCTATTATATTTTTTCATTTATTCAAATGCAATTTAGTAGAACAAATTCTTAATTCATCATGATATAATTTGTATTTAAACAATTTTTATGCACATTGTAACTTTAATTATTCTTTTTTATAAAAATAGAAAAATTTAATTTAGTACAAAACTACAATATCACAATTCATAAGTTGCGTCGATTCTTTTTTATTTTAAAATCGGCTAATTTATACATAATAATATAATATATGAAAATTCAAGCGAGTGACGTTAGGAGCGAGGTATTTTTTGCTAGTTTAATATTAAATTACTAAGCTTTTATGCTACACTTACAATTACACTAAAAAAGTAAAAAGAAACGATTTATAACTATATAAAATTATTTAAAAACTATAAAAAGACAAATATAAAACAAAAATAAAATTTTTTTTAACAACTATTGAAAATAAGAATAAAACAAAGAATTAAAAGCTTAAAAATGTTAAAAAGAAAGGATTTTAAACTAAAACGAGATTTCCAAACCGACTGCATCGAGTAAACGACAAAAACTGAGTACCACAGCATTTTTCAAAAGCAGAAAATTTAAAAATTAGTAGAAAACTGTTTGTTTAAATTGCCTGAACAATGAAGTTGTTCAGAAATAAGACACAGAAGGGTCAAGTTCTTTTGTCTTAAACGCTAGAGTTATACACTGCATTGCATCGCTACAGAATAGAACAAAAACATATGGAGAAAAAATACTTTCTCAATATTAAAAAATCAAAAAATAATTTTATACCTTTTAATACGATTTATTTTTATAATGTATGTTTTTATACATATTTTTTTTCTTTAGTTATCATTTTAGTAAACTATTGAGAAATTTTGCATCAAATGAATTTTCTTAATTATTTAGTGTCTTTTTGTAGAATCGGAAAATTAAGAAATCATTTAGCATTTCTTTTTTATTTAGATCCATGTAAAACTATTGTTTTAAGTTTGTATCAAGCTGAACATGGTTTGTATCTAAAAATTGTTACATCTAATTGTTGTACAATTTAATAAAAATCCAAAAATATGACAATATTATGTTTTTAAATTAGATTAAAATTATATACGTTTTATTAAAAAAATATGAAATAAACAAATTTCAATCAATAATCCTTGTGCCCTTATTTACTTTGATATAAAATTTTTTCATATAAATCAAAATTTTTAACTAAAAGTATTGATAAAAATTTATTCACTTACTAATTTTTTTCTATTAAAAAGTATCTAATTTCCATCCAATTTCAAAAGAGAAATAGTATCATTAACAGATTTATTATTGACTTCTATTAAATTGTACAAAAATTAGATATGATAATTTTTGGATATGAACTATATCAAGCAAACTAGATTGAAACATGGGAAGTTCTTCCGATTTTTAAAATAATAAGTGAAAATTAATGTTCTTGCAAATAAATTTAATTTTAATATTTCTATTGCGATTCAATAAGTATAAAATATAAATTTAACTAAAATGTATTTTTGCTTTTTATATTTTGTCATATTTCATATTTTTTACACTAACATTCATATTTTTTGAACGAATGTTTCTTTTAAATCTTTATTTTTTACATTTACCTTATAATTTATAATTACTATTTAATAAAATAAACATGTTTAAAATTTTAAGTCGCTACAACTCCGCCAGATTTTTGAAAAAAATAACTTTTGAAAACGTAAGAAACGTGAGGAATACCATGTTTCAAATACAATGCTTTCTCTATAAGGAAGCAAAAAAAAATTGGTGAAAGGGTATGGAAAAAAAGGGTTTCTTATTTTTTCTAGCATTCTAATAATTTTTCGACAATTTATGAACAAGCAGTTAGTCATATTCTTTTACTCCGCGAAACATATGGGGTTTTATTGACTTGTTTGTATATTTATGTAATACACTTTCACGGTAAAAGAAATTTATTAATCCTCAGTCAATTTTCAGTTAGAAAATATTCAATTGATTGTGTATTGTGTACGCTTTTTATTTTTATTTTATGTATTTTTATGTATTTTTAGTTTTATTTTTCTTTTAAATTTTAATGTTATGACTGATAAATAATGAATGCCTGTTTTTAATTTGTTGTATTATTACATGTATTGTTTTATAATCTCAATTATTCTTGTATTATCTGCGGTTTATCTGTGATATCACTTTTTATTGTGGTTTAATTTTTCAGTATTATTAGGGCTAGTTATTCGACTGTGATATCAACATTAAGTGCAATATTTATTTGTAATCTTATATTGTATTACACGCCTTTTGTATATTTAATACAAATAAATCATTATCTAATCTAATCTTATCTAATTGAAATTACCAATCATTCAGAATTAAAATTTCAAAGTTAATTATTTTTCAAACAAAGCAATTTTTTGAAAATAATTTAAATAAAATATTTATTTCTTAAAAAATGAAAAAAAATAAAATCAATTCATAAATAAATAAAATAAAATGGAAAATTTCTATTTTTTTTAAAGAAATAAATATTTTTGTTAAGAAATAAAATAATTTGCTTCATTGAAAAAATAAACTTTTTTATTTAGAAACAAAATAATTTGATGAATCTCAAGTTCGGAACGTTGGTAAGCAACACTCTTAAGGTAAAAAAATTTTTTTTTAATCCCGAAATTTGTTTCCTTTAAAAAATAATATACTTCAATATTTTAATTTTGAATAATTAGTAATTTTAATTAAATATTTTCTGCTCTCAAATTTACTTAGGATTAATAAATTTCTTTTACCATAAAAATAAACTCAGCTATACTTAAGTTTATATGACATTTAATTTTATTTACTATATTCTTATTGAAATTTAATAGAAAGATTCAAATTTAATTAATTTACAAAAATATCAGTTTCTATTTATCATTTCAAAAACCGGAAGAATTCTAAATAAAAAATAAATGGTAAATTATTCCTTGATTTTTCTATTTAACAAAAAGGTACTGAATGATTAAAAAATTTCCTTTATTAAAGCGACTTTTTATCTCTTATTTTTATCTTAATTATCATAAGAAAAGATACTAATACCATTTTTAGTTATTTATATATTTTTGAATTTCTCTCTTTAGTTATACCACTTTAACCATCATAACAAAGTCGCTGTGCTGTGCTTGGAACTACTAGCTACTAGCACATTAAATAGTCGAGAAGGGGGGGGGGGCTAAAAAGCAAGTGAGGGATGGGCAGTCTTTCTCTCTAAATTCCCATGTGTCAATCATTTCCTATGTTTGGTTTCCTGGCATTCTTACTATATATATATATATATATATATATATATATATATATATTGTGATATCAGAACTAGATATGACGTTACTTTTTCGTATATAATACTTAAAGACACCATATACTTTGACTCTACACCTTATTTCACTCTAAGAAATGATTGTTTCGGACGTAGAATCGATCATGCGTGCGGGCAAGACAAGATGGATGCTCACACAGCATGAAAGATTGCTGCAAGGTTTCATGAAAGTTTCGAAACTTCGCAGCAACCTTTCATGAAAGATTGCAGCAACATTTATATGTCCGCGATAGAACCCGGTTGAAATATTTCTAAAAACCTCGCAGCGATCTTTCAGAAAACCTCGCAGCAACCTTTCATGAAAACCTCACAGCAATATTTCAGGGAATGTAACAGAAACATTTCAAGAAACCTTGCAGCAATCTTTTGGAATACCTCTCCGCAACCTTGCAGGAAACCTCACAGCAATCTTTCAGGAAATGTAACAGAAACATTTCAAGAAACCTCACAGGAATCTTGCGGGAAAAATAGCAAAAACATTTCAAGCAACCACACAGCAATTTTTCAGAAAATCTCGCCGTAACCTTGCAGAAAACCTCGTAGCAACCTTTTATGAGATATTGCAGCAACATTTATGTGTCCGCGCTAGAACCCAGTTAAAATATTTCTAAAAACCTCGCAGCAACCTTTCCTGAAAACCTCGCAGCAACATTTCAAGAAACCTTGCAACAATCTTTTATGAAAGGTTTCTTGTAATATTTCATGAAATTTTTCCCAAATTTTTCCGCGAACAACGCTCATACCTTTCCGTATGGTTTCCTGCAGTATTTTGTAAAATATTTCTTAAATCTTGCCAAAAGCTTGCTGCAGTAATATTTAATAGTAGGCAGGATTTTCTATCCTTGTGTGATAAAGTTTTTCTTATTTGCTTAAGTATCAATCGTTGTATGTATAAATTACTAGTTGAGCGCAATAGTATTATTATCAATATTTGTGCACAAGAAGAAAAAATTCCTCAGCATCGTTTTTGAGAAAAGTAGAGAATATTGAAATAAAAGGTTTTGTTTCTAATATTTATGCGTTCTATACTTTTTTCAATAACAATTCGATGGATTTTTTTACCCTACGCATGAATATTTATAATAATAACATACTTATTGCGCTCAACTTCCCGTTTACAATACAACTACAGCAATAAATACTTGAGTAAATAACAGAAAACCAAATATAAGGCAAGAACAGCGAATCTGGACTGCTCTTAGAATCTTTAATAAAAACTTGCGGAATTATTGCTGAAACTGTTTATGAAAGGTTTGCTGCAATTTCATTTTGAAATTATTCATGAAACTTTGCTGATACTTTTTGTGAAACGCTTTTCTGGAATATTTTATAAAGATTGCCAAAAATATGGTAATAACCATTGGCGAAATGTACATAGCAATATTTTTTGTGATATCTTAGAAATCTTGTCAAAAACCTTGCAGAAATCTTACTGCAACTTTTAACAAAAGATACCTCGTAATATTTCATAAAATATTCATCAAATTTTGCTGGAAACCTCGTTGAAACCTTTCATCAAAGGTCTCTTGCGATAATTCGTAAAATGTTCCCCAAATCTTGCTAGGAACCTCACTGAAACCTTTCATGAAAGGTTTCTTGCAATATTTCATAAAATGTTTCTAAAATCTTGCAGAAAACTTGCTGCAACCTTCCATGAAAGGTTCCTTGCAATATTCCATGAAATGTTTTCTAAATTTTGCTGAAAACCTCGCTGAAACATGTCGTGAAAGTTTTCGTCCAATATTTCATGAAATGTTTCTAAAATCTTGCAGAAACCTCGCTGCAACCTTTCGTGAAAGTTTTCTTGCAATATTTCATGAAATGTTCCTAAAATCTTACAGAAACCTCGCTGCAACCTTTCATGAAAGGTTTCTTGCAATATTTCATGAAATATTACTAAAATCTTACAGAAACCTCGCTGCAATCTTTCATGAAAGGTTTCTTGCGAAATTTCATGAAATATTTCTAAAATCTTGCAGAAACCATGCTGCAACCTTTCATGAAAGGTTCCTTGCAATATTCTATGAAATAATTTCTAAATCGTGCTGAAAACCTCGCTGCAACCTTTCGTGAAAGTTTTCTTGCAATATTTCATGTAATATTTCTAAAATCTTGCAGAAAACTTGCTGCAACCTTCCATGAAAGGTTCCTTGCAATATTCCATGAAATGTTTTCTAAATTTTGCTGAAAACCTCGCTGAAACATGTCGTGAAAGTTTTCGTCCAATATTTCATGAAATGTTTCTAAAATCTTGCAGAAACCTCGCTGCAACCTTTCGTGAAAGTTTTCTTGCAATATTTAATGAAATGTTCCTAAAATCTTACAGAAACCTCGCTGCAACCTTTCATGAAAGGTTTCTTGCAATATTTCATGAAATATTACTAAAATCTTACAGAAACCTCGCTGCAATCTTTCATGAAAGGTTTCTTGCGAAATTTCATGAAATATTTCTAAAATCTTGCAGAAACCATGCTGCAACCTTTCATGAAAGGTTCCTTGCAATATTCTATGAAATAATTTCTAAATCGTGCTGAAAACCTCGCTGCAACCTTTCGTGAAAGTTTTCTTGCAATATTTCATGTAATATTTCTAAAATCTTACAAAAACCTCGCTGCAACTTTTCTCGAAAGGTTCCTTGCAATATTTCACAAAATGTTTTCTAAATTTCGCTGGAAACCTCTATGCAACCTTTTATAAAAGGTTTCTTGCAATATTTCATGAAATGTTTTATAAAACCTTGCAGAAACCTAGCTGCAACCTTTCATGAAAGGTTCCTTGCAATATTGCTTGAATTATTTTCTGTAACCTTGTAGCAAGTTTGCAGCAATATCACACTGAAATGTTTCATGAAACCTCTTAGCAATGTTAAGACAAGATTGCTGCAATCTTGTGACAATATTTCAGCACAATATTTCAGTGAAAGTTTCACTGCAATATTTCATGCTGTGTGGGTGGTTAATTAATTTGATGCTCAGAGTTTACCATGCGCTCGTTGAATCTTATGTTTTTCGATTAGGTTAATGAAATCCAGACCGTACACCACAGGGACGTCATGCCCTATAGATTCGGGTCCATTTGCTTGTTGTCAAACCTTTTATTTATGTTTTTTTTATGAGGATCAAGAAATCGAGAAGAATGAGGAATAGAGGATTATCTATTTGACCTCTTGTACTGAAACCTTTTATCGCGTGATGCTGCTTCAACGATTTATCCTATTATATACTTTAATATTTATAAATTTGCCGAGACGTATTAACACCAAGCGAAAAGCTTCACGAGTGAGCTAGTCGATGCAAGGCACATAAACGTAGGCATCAGCCTCTTTTAAGAAACACTTTAATGAGATAATCTTACTAATTTGTGTGAAGGAACGTCACAATCACTTCACTTTAAATTTTAATATTAAAAAACGCAAAGATTTAAATAATTAAACCTATGCTATTCAAACTCGAACAGGTAGAGAAATGAATACTAGGCATTTCTTTTGCTGTTATGAGAATCTGAATAGCAAGAAAAACACACCTCGACTCTGTTTTTAGTTTTAAAGAGAAACTTTATTTGTGATGGTTGATACAAGAGTGTCGAGTATGAGTCTTTTCTGAAACTCGTTGGCTCGTATCTTCAGCGCTTGGCCGCTACTTCCTTTGCTAAATTGCGGGGATAATCTCCCACCGCACGCAATTCCATTCTTTATTAACGCTGCAATATAACGAATCTTATATACGCATATGCTTTTCCTATACTTAACATTAATGATACATGTATGTATTACTGAGCGCGCTTACATGTGTTTTAAATCGGGGCGTATACCTGCGCAGTGTAAGTGCGTTTGGTGCTTTTTGGATCCTCTCCCGCACTTATTCGTAGCAATGCTTTCGTTAATGCAAAAGATCTAATTGAGAGGTCTCAATATATATATATATATATATATATATATATATATGGGTGGCGCTTATTTCCCAAACTTTTTGAATACCGGCTCCCGTCCCTGATATCTGTTTGTTATACTCAAAAAGTACGAATGCACCAAAGAAACTTGTTTTCGAAGATGAAAAACCCGTTTCAATTGTTAAAAAAACGCTTTTTTCGTATTTTTTTTTTACATTTTTATATTCCCATGTGCTGCTTTTTCTAAAAAAAAACAATTTTAATAAAGCTAAAATACACTTAAATTATCTTTGTGGGTAAGAACAGGGTGCCTGGACTTTTAGGCTTTTTTCGAAAATACCGAAAATCTGAATACCTGGCACAAAATGTTCGATTTTCATAAAGAAAACAATGTAGGTGTAAATGAAAGTAACATAAAATTACTTAAATACGTGAATTTACGTAAGAATGGACACTTGGTGAAGATTTCTCACCGCGCATGCGTCAAAAATATCATCAGTGGGACTATTATACAAAAATTACATATTCTTAGTTTTTACGTCGGTGCAAATAAAAATTTGGGATTTTTCAAATAGTTCAAATTTAAATAAACACACCTATATTGTTTCCTTCATGAAAATGAAATATTATCGATCCAAAAGTATAGATTTTGGAGATTCAGATATTTTTACGATTTCTCTATTTCTCCGAGGGTTCTAAATTATTTAAATGTAATTTTAAAAAAATACTAATTAAAAGAAAGCTTAATACGTAAGAATTATTACAAAAGTAAATTACTTTTGTGCTAAGATCTTCTAGATAAAAAAGTGGGAGCACAGCTAATAATGTAGCCAGCAGTATATTTTGAAAATTTGCCGTTTGCTGCTCTTGACTTTTATCAGAGTGAACCATCGAAACTCTTTTTTATATTTTTTTATATTTTTTGAAGAATTTTCAGTTTTTATTGGAGATTGAGAATAGCTTCTGATCAACAGAATTTTGAGCTGTCGGACATTAAAAATAATTTAATTTCACAATCAAATAAAAATTATTTACCTTCTAATTTAGATGTTATTAAAAGGCTGGTGTACAAAATTCAAAATGAGAAATTCTAAATAGTCAATGCTATAAAAGTCGTAGTAAAGAAAGTGATGTACATATATGGGAAAAATCATCAGTAAAAGTAAAACCAAGTAAAAAGATCAATGATTTTTTAATGGAAATGCCTAATGTATTTGACATTTCTTAAGATGATTCTATCAAAATACTTGACTCAATAAGTGATAAAGTCAAAAAACAGTTTCTTGCTTAACCAGTAGAATATATACAAACTCAAATGACTTCTATTGGTAATAAAGACGTGATAGGTAAATATTATACTTGTAATTTGTCAAAATTTAATTACTAATCCATTTAATTTTTTTTCATGATTATATTTTATTGCAGATAAAAATATTTTAGTCCAAGAAAATTTTGGAACACTTGTTTAATCTCCATCCTTAAAACCAATTGAGCCAGAACTGGAACTGAGTCAATTATTCAACCAAAAAAAAAACAATAAGTACGTGCGAATATGCTAGCACGACTTTACAACCTCGTTTAGCCTGTGGTCCTGATTGTAGTCACAAGGAAAAAATTGACTCAGAAACCAATGTAATGTAGAGTAAGTATATTTTGTAAATGAATTGATAATTGTATCATTTATAATTGTATAATTGATAATTATATCGATGCGTACTATCTTGACTGATTTGTCGAAAAACAAGTTTTTCTTTAAGTTGTAACAAACGCAAAGATATTTGGAATAATTTTGGTTTCATCTACTGATTGGTATCTCCATATAGATGCACACATTTAAAAGTTTACATAACAGTATTTAAGACTTATTGACACATAAATTTTCTTGTATCTAATAATAAAATGAAAGCGAGTTATATCTATGTCCATAATATTTAGCAAGGAACTCTGGAAGTCATCTCATTATATCAGATTTAGATTCAGACAGGCACTACATGCATATATAACATCATGATGTTATATGTATTTTATTAAAGTAAAAGCCTACAACGACAGTTTTTACTTGACTGTCTTGATTTGCACTTCAAGGCCCAACTCTGGCTTCAACTTCAAAATTATTATATAGCTGTATCATATGAATACCGAAATTATACTAAATACCGTGCAAAATTTTAACCCTCTAGGTATGATAGATTTTGAGATTGAGTAAAAACAAAATTTTGAACAAAGTATCATATCGGAACCAACTTTTTTTTTACTCTTATTTGAAATCTATCATACCTTGAGAGCTAGAATTATGCAAAGCACTTCGGTGAAACATATTTTAACAATAAGTCAAGTTATGTTTACTTTAACTTGTATAATTTTGGTGTTTATATGATACATTTATGTAATAATTTTGAAGTTGAAGCCATAGAGTTGGATCTCAAAGTGCAAATCAAGACAGTCAAGTAAAAACTGTTCTTATAGACTGTTTCTAAACCACATTTTGAATTTCTATGTAAAAAATCGAACCTCTTACTACAATACAGTATGTATAACACCATGTTAAGTATGCTTAAGAAGACCGCCTGTGACTGCATCTTATATACTAGGATCACTCCCAGAGTTCTTTACTATCGATTTAGACCACAAAGATATTACTGGCTTCATTTATTATAATACTTGACATAAGAAAATATATTTCAAATAGTATACATCAATAAGTCTGAAGTGTTAGTATATATATTATATATGCCTGATTCCATTTCAAATCGAACAGTCAGTATACACTCAAGTCACCAATTACTGCGCTAATGGAATATGTTATTCTACCCTAAAAATAAGGGTATATGTATTTTTTTATTTTGCTGAAATATCAAAATTGCATCAAATATGCACTTTTGAAAATTGCATACAAAAACTAAATGTTAAAACTGAAAATGTTGAGAATAACTTTAGAGGGCTATTGTTTTACCAATTTGCAATGAATTTTGGTAAACCTTATTTTGTTTTATTATGTTTTAAGCCCTCTTTAATTCAGTGCAAGAAATTTCAAAAAAGACTAAAAAATGACTAAGATATGTGCATTTTACCAAAAAATGCACTTTTTATGCACATGCATTTTTCTCGAAAAACCCATTTTTTTTTGCTGAAATTTTTTGTGCTCATAGAGGACCAAATTACCTATCTAATGGTACTTGGTTGATCCCGTACTTATTTGTTTGAAGCGAGAAAAAAAATTCACAAATTTTATTGGTGAAAAATTTTTTTATATACGTTCGAAAGTCTTAAGCAATGTTCATTCCAACGCTGTCGCATGCTTCGCTCATTATTTGTTTACCTTTGTATGTATGTATATATCATCAATAGTGATATATATATATATATATATATATATATATATATATATATATATATATATATATATATATATATATATAAAAATTCGTAATATAAAAATAAATATTAAAAAATGGAAAATAATAATTCTATTCGTGTATATCTATATTATGTATGTTTCGATGTACAGACAATAGGAGGCTCATTCGCGGACAAATACCTCGCGTAACCAAAACAGCATATTAGAATTGTTATATACAAGCTAGTTATTCTTACGTCTGCTTTGAAAGGTACTTTTCGGACTTGTGAAAAAGTAAACAAAACTCTGCAATTACGATGTCCGAAATTTACTCTTCTACAAGAATTTGATGTCCCGATTTTTTTCAAATGCATAAGAAGGTAGTTTATAAAAGCAGAAATTTACGTTTTAGACCGTGAATCTACATCTGAAAATGAAATCACTGAACTTTTTAGCGGAAAAAATGATGATTTTATCCCCAAGACGCCCGAACGAATACAGGAATTAAATGAGAGTATTAATACAATTTTACCTCAATGCGTCTCGCCGCTAAAAAGAAAAACTGAAATACCTAAAAATTTAACAGAAAATTACGTATCTAAAAAGAAAAAATCTTTAATTTCAGCTTTTTCTGCTACTGTCGGAAGTAAATTAGAAGACGCGTATGGCATTTCAGTTGAATCAATAGAATCGGACAAAAGTTCGACTGAAAACTATTGGAACGAATTTGTAGAAAATTTTAAATCGGCTTTAGAAAAATGTTCTTCTGTTTCGGAGAAAATAAAACTTCTAACTCTACTACCTTCAAAATTAAGCAAAATAAAAATTTGCTCACTATTCCCGAATATAAGCGAGTATATGATAAATAAATCAAGAAATCTCGTGAAAAATAAAGGAGTTTATTCGGAGCTAGATTCATATACTGGTCATCCTATTGATGAAAATACAAAAAATATCGCTATGGAATATTTTTTAAATGATGATTTTAATCGTAGTAGACAAAGTCCAAATAAATCTGATGTTGTTACTGTTAAAGTTGATAATACAAAAACTAAAAAAGTTAAACGGTTTCTTACTCGAAGCTTAAAAGAAACATATAGTCAATTAAGACAAGAAAATCCAAACTTACAAATAGGAAAATCGAAATTCTATAGCCTAAGACCAAGTTTCGTCTTAACAAGCCCTGTGAAGGAAACTTGTCTTTGTGTACATTGCGAAAATTTTGAACTGTTTCTTACAAGTTTAATTCGTTTTAGAGGCGATAATAATTCTGAATTAGATTTAATTCGTTCAGAAATAACATTATGCAATGTTGTGTTCTGAACCATCTGATTCGTGTTTCTTGCAAGAATGCAATTATTGCCCCGGTAGTGAGGGTATGACATTAAAATTGTTAAAACTGAAAGAAAATTGTGAAGATGAAATTACGTTTGCTTTGTGGGATAATGGTAATCTTATCAAACAAACAGTAAGCTTATCAGTTTTTAAAGAAAAATTTTCAATCTGCGCACTAAAAGCAAGTACTCACGTATACATAAAAAATATTCAACGTGAAGCTATAAAAAAAGAAAAAGAAGAAGGTAAAGCTGATCCTACTAAGTTAATTATCCACGTTGATTTTGCAGAAAATTGGTCTGTAATAAATAATAAAGCGGTTCAGGGAAATCATTGGGTAAATAACCAAATTTCTATTTTTACTGCAGTCTGTTACCAAGGAGAGATAACGCAAAGCTTTGCGATCGTTAGTGACGACAAAAAGCATGATACTACATATGCGCTATTAGCAATAAATAAAATTATCGATCTTATGAAAAATGATTTAGTTACTAAAGTCACTATTATATCAGATGGAACTGCAAGCCAATTTAAAAATCATTTTCAACTACATGAATTCAAACATTTTTCTTATCAAATGAAATGGTTATTTTCTGCGACTGGTCATGGGAAAGGAGCCGTTGATGAAATAGGTGGACTTCTAAAGCATTATGCTACTTCACATAACTTAAAAAGAGTTCATGAAGAATCGATACAAAATGCTGACGATTTTATAAATTGGGTTCAAAAGTACACCAGTGCAATCAAAATCATATTATTACCAATAAATGAGATTGAAAAATTTAGAAAAGAAAAAAATATTGAATGGAGTACAGTTCCTAAATATAATGGGATTAAAAAAAGTCATATGTGGTTAAAACAACTTGGGGAATTGAAATTGCATATATTTGTTGACAGAACAGCTATACATGCACTGACTAAAGTGAAAGACAAGAAAAAAAAAGTCAAACGTCATAAGGCTACACTTAGAACTAAAAATAATAAGTGCAAAAATAAAAAAAAGTAATTATTTATAATTATATTTTTGACGCATCCCAACAGTGAGAGGCAAGGGGAACTCACTTTAAAAAAGCACCTTGAAGGGAACAGAAACCATCTACGTCCACGTCGTTGTTCCTGGGTAATGCTAAAAGAAGGATAGTGTTTAAATCTACATTGCTTGAAATTTCCGAACGTATATACAAAAATTTTTCACCAATAAAATTTGTGAATTTTTTTTCTTGCTTCAAACAAATAAGTACGGGATCAACCAAGTACCATTAGATAGGTAATTTGGTCCTCTATGAGCACAAAAAATTTCAGCAAAAAAAAATGGGTTTTTCGAGAAAAATGCATGTGCATAAAAAGTGCATTTTTTGGTAAAATGCACATATCTTAGTCATTTTTTAGTCTTTTTTGAAATTTCTTGCACTGAATTAAAGAGGGCTTAAAACATAATAAAACAAAATAAGGTTTACCAAAATTCATTGAAAATTGGTAAAACGATAGCCCTCTAAAGTTATTCTCAACATTTTCAGTTTTAACATTTAGTTTTTTTATGCAATTTTCAAAAGTGTATATCTGATGCAATTTTGATATTTCAGCAAAATAAAAAAATACATATACCCTTATTTTTAGGGTAGAATAACATACTCCGTTAGCGCAGTAATTGGTGACTTTAGTGTATACTGACTGTTCGATTTGAAATGGAATCAGCCATATATTTGTCTCCAGGGTTAGGTTGTTAGTCTTTTTTTAAAATGACCCCATATAGAAATAATTTTTGTAACTGTTAATAATTGTTAATAAATGTGGGAATTTGAACGTAAATAACAGTTATTAGTTATTAATAGTTTTGCACATTTCAAAACATTACAATTGTGTGAATTAATTTTATTATTTATAGTTATTTACATTTATTACTGGTTATTAACAATTTCTCAGAGTTATTAATGGTTATTAATAGTTAATAACGGACATTAACAGTTATTCATAATTAATAACAGATATTAACAGCTAATAATAGATATTAACAGTTAATAACAGATATTAAGAAGGGGCCGAACTATCTGTCTCTGTCTAATAGCGTTTTTCATTATTTATATAAACACTATTCTTTATGACAAGAAAAAAATAGCAGCCCCCGCTAGATATTAGTATAATTAGTAAATTTTTTAATAACAAACAAATTTTTTTACTGCGTAGTTTTTGAATAATTAGAGACCTACCAAAAAAAGATAGGTTATATTCTAGATTGCTAGTAGGTCTCTAATTAGTCAAAAACTATGCGGTAAAAATTTTGATTTTTATTACAAAATTTACTTATTATACTAATATCTAGCGGGGGCTGCTATTTTTTTCTTATTATACCGAATAGTGTTTACATAAATGATGAAAAATGCTATTAGACAAAGACAGATAGTTCGGCCCCTTCTTAACAGTTAATAATATTTATATTTACATTTTATAAAAAAATTTATAATTTATGAAAAATTAACTAATATTCATAATTATTTACATTTATTTATAGTTATTAATAGTTATTTACGTGTCCGTACATAGGAATAATTTTGTTTAATGTTGTATACTAAAACTATTCAAATTTTGTTTATTTATCAATTGAGGATCTGGAAACGAAAAGGGCGCATAGGCCATTTAAATAACGTTGGCTATGCGCCCTTTTCGTTTCCACGCCCTCAATTATAGTTATTAACAATTAATAACTATGAATAGATATCAATGATTGTTAATAATATTAAGAACACAAAACACCTTTTTCCCCAGCCAGTAAACAAGTTATATTTAATATAATTTTTTGGAAATAAAAATAATCTTTAAAAGTAGATCAAAATACCTTTATTTTAAGCCTCCATAAGCTCATTTTGCTTGAGCCATAGTCCCATGACCATTCGATAAATTCTTGTTCATATAACTGCTCCCACGTAAGGTTCAAGCTTAACTGCTGGATAAAAATGATTTTTCCAAACATATTTAGCTTCGGTATTCTTTTAATAATAATTTATCTTATTACAAGATATTTTTTTAGAACTCATCATTTTTTACCAATCAAACTATGTATTTGTTGTAAGAGTCAATAAATACATAATTAACTGTTATACTGATGGTTGTTAGAATTACTCTTACTAATTAGCTGAAAACTAGAGAATAATATTTAATATAGAGTAATCATTTTAGATTTTATTTTACAATTCATGTTTGAAATTTATTTTTAAATTAATATTAAAATTTATAAATAGAATTTACATCTAAACATGTTATAATAAATAGAATTATATAGAGGTGCCAAGATGGCGACGGGAGTAGTTACTCCGTAAGATATTCCTCCTGATATTTATTATAGTTATCATGAAAAAAAGAGGATAAGATTTGTGCTGTGGTGTGTATAATATCTGAAAAAGTCTTTTACAAGAGTTGTTTCGCAAGAAAGAAGAGGGTTAAATACTTAACTTCCATTTTGCTTTCTCATAGAGAAAGCATTGTATCGATAAAAAAAATTTTTTTCTATTTTTTCATTAATTTGTACATATTTGAACTCGGTGAGTCGAAAAAAGTGGTTTCCAGAAAATGTCTGTATGTATGTGTGTGTGTGTGTGTGTGTGTGTGTGTGTGTGTGTGTGTGTGTGTGTGTGTGTGTGTGTGTGTGTGTGTGTGTGTGTGTGTGTGTGTGTGTGTGTGTGTGTGTGTGTGTGTGTGTGTGTGTGTGTGTGTGTGTGTGTGTGTGTGTGTGTGTGTGTGTGTGTGTGTGTGTGTGTGTGTGTGTGTGTGTGTGTGTGTGTGTGTGTGTGTGTGTGTGTGTGTGTGTGTGTGTGTGTGTGTGTGTGTGTGTGTGTGTGTGTGTGTGTGTGTGTGTGTGTGTGTGTGTGTGTGTGTGTGTGTGTGTGTGTGTGTGTGTGTGTGTGTGTGGATGTATGAATTCAGTTAGTATACTGTATCTCCAGAACTACTTGATGGATTTGCTTCTAATTTTGCATGGAATTTAGTTTTGTGACTAACTTGCTGGGAAGCTATTGATAATTTGGTTCTTTCAGCGTAGTTTTCATTTTAAAGTTTTTAAAAAAAAAAAAATTCGATTTTTCGTTTTTTAGTTTTTTTTTTGTTTACTACTCGATGAATTTGCTTCAAAATTTGCATCGAATTTATTTGCGATTGCCCGGATAAAATAAATTTTTAAAAACTGATTTTCTTAGCTCAGTTTTAATTTTAGAGCATTTTGAAATTTTTGAAAAAAATGTTTCTATTTATTAAGCCAATAAAATCTTAAAAACTACTCGATGGATTTACTTCAAATTTTCCATACAATTCAATTTTTTGATGAACTGGTGCGGAAGCTATTGGGAATTGGTTTTCTTAGCGCAGTTTTCTTTTTAGAATCATTTTAAGAATTTTTAAAAAATTTCGATTTTTCATTTTTTTTGTATTTTACGTAAACTACTCGAAGAATTTGTTCGAAAATTTGTATGGAACTTTATTTCGACTGCTAAAAGTATTAAAAATTTTGTAAACTAATTTTCTTAGCGCACTTTTAATTTTAGAGCATTTTTAAAATTTTTTAAAAAATTTTTATTTTTAATTTTTTTCTATTTTACGAAAACCATTCGATTGATTTGCTCCAAAATTTGTATGCAATTAATTCGCTACTATCTGAAGAAAATAAGCTTTGGAAAACTAATTTTCTCAGCGCAGTTTTAATTTTAGAGCACTTTGAAAATTTTCAAAAAAATTTTTATTTTTCATTTATTTTCTTTTTTGCGTTAACCATACTATAAATTTTCTCTAAAATTTTCATACAATTAATTCGCTATCGTCTGAAAAAAATAAGCTTTTGGAAACTAATTTTCTTAGCGTGGTTACAATTTTAAAGAATTTTAAAGATTTTTAAAAAAATTTCGATTCTTCTTTTCTTATTTTTTTTATTCTACGTAAAGTACTTGATGGATTTGTTCTAAAAATTACAGGGAAATTATTTGCGACTGCCAAAAGAAGGGAAATTTTCAAAAATTTATTTTCATAGCGTAGTTTTAATTTTAGAGCATTTTTAAAATTTTAAAAAAGAAATTTTGAAAAGAAAATGTTATTTATTTAACCAGTTAGATCTCGAAAATTACTCGATGGATTTGCTTCAAATTTTGTATACCAACTATGTTTTTGTATAACTAGACGGGAAGCTATTGAAAATTGGTATTCATAGAGTAGTTTTTTTTATAGAGTCATAAACATGAACCGTATTTATATATAAATATGATTGCATTTTATAATGATT
The DNA here is from genome assembly GCA_017163975.1 of Anastatus disparis. Lineage (NCBI taxonomy): Eukaryota > Metazoa > Arthropoda > Insecta > Hymenoptera > Eupelmidae > Anastatus > Anastatus disparis. The sequence goes on along the minus strand of JAFFSR010000050.1, from coordinate 546,387 downwards.
AGAAATTTTGTTGTCATCATTCTTTTTATTACTACATTATATCATTTTTTCTATAGAACAAATTTTTTTGTATTACTTGATGATTTAAAATAAATTATAAATATTGAAAAAGCAAACAGCTAGCATATATATTCAAATTTATAAAGTACAATATGAGTAAATATTAATGTTAGACAATTTTTTAATATTAAAATCACATTTAAATAAATATAAAAAAATTAATGAAACTCAAAGAACTCTATGAGAAAGCATTCCGCCAAAGCACTTGGCAGCGTTTTTGTGATATGTGATGATGACACAGAGCTGAAGCTAACCTCTAAAAGTTTTGATAACGATGTGCAAAATATAATACAAAAATTTAAAGATGAATTATTGAGCTTAAAGAGTGAGGATAATGATTTAATTGAAGATTCCATGAATAAACGGAGTGAAAGTGATATACTTGATCTAACAAGGAGAGTGTTTCACCTTCGGGTCACCGTTTTTGCTCAAATTTCAGGAATGTTTTCTGGATGCAGAAATATATAGAAAGCCAAAATTTTAAAGGCCAACGCTCAATATTTCTTTAGTTACAGGCCATCGAAGAAAATCACTAAAAAAGTTACTAGATTTTTAAACGCTTATAGTTCCTCAGAATTATTAGCTAGAAGCTTCAACCTTTTTTTAATTGAAAGCTGAGCTCAAATTCTTTCGAAATAGTAGTTATAGCATATCAAAATATTATTTTTTCCCAAAGTTATAGCATAATAAAGATTGGACCCAATTTTAGCTTTTATTATTAATTAATGTTTTAAACAAAAAATTCAGGTCCAATCTTCATTACGCTCTAACTTTGTGAAAAAATGATAATTTGGGATGGTATAGGTGCTATTTCGAAAGGATTTGAGCTCAGCTTTCATTTAAAAAAAGATTTAATCTTCTAGCTAATAATGCTGAGGAACTATAAGCGTTTGAAAATCTAGTAACTTTTTTAGTGATTTTCTCCAATGACCTGTAACTAGGGAAATATTGAGCGTTGGCCTCTAAAATTTTGGCTCTCTTCATATTTCTGCATCTAGAAATTATTCCCAAAATTTGAGCAAAAACGGTGACCCGAAGGTGAAACACTCTCCTTGTGAGTGAAATGAATGATCTAACCAAGAGAGTGACTGAGTTGCGGGTCACAGATCTTGATGAAACTTTAGGATAAGTATTAAGGAACCAAAATATGAGTACAGCCACAGCGGTACGGTCTAACGCTTCGAAAAATTGAAGTTATGGACGATTATAGTCTTATTTTTAGAAAAATATTAAGAAAGAACTCCTAATTGAAGTGTAAATAATTCTATCTAAAAATGTCTTTAATAAGTCCACAATTGCTAAAATAAAAGCAGAGAAAGCAAGCTTCAATTTGATAGTTTCCGAATTGAAAAATAATAATTAGTACTAAAGTTATGCTTGTTTAAAGTTGAGCAGCAAAAAAGTACTAAAAACCACCATCCTTCAAAATTTAGACTATTTTTGGTACTCTCTTACTGCTCAACTTTAAACAAGCATAACTTTAGTTCTAATTATTATTTTTCAATTCGGAAACTATCAAATTGAAGCTTGCTTTCTCTGCTTTTATTTTAGCAATTGTGGACTTATTAAAGACATTTTTAGACAGAATTATTTACACTTCAATTAGGAGTTCTTTTTTAATATTTTTCTAAAAATAAGACTATAATCGTCCATAACTTCAATTTTTCGAAGCGTTAGACCGTACCGCTGTGGCTTTACTCATATTTTGGTACCTTAATACTTATCCCAAAGTTTCACCAAGATCTGTGACCCGCAACTCAGACACTCTTCTGGTAAGTAATTACAACACAAATGATATTAATGTTATGAAAATAGTAAATAAAAATTTATTAATCAACAATAAAGAACTTACAAAAAGACTAGATGTGTTAGATGATTTGAATAGTGAATTGAAATTAAATAAAGAATTGCAAATGGAGAAAATATCTAATAACAATATTAATGGTCCAAACTCTGTTAATGGAAATACACACACATATACACAAACTGTTATTGGGAAACGGAAAACACCAGCAGCCAAGATTAATATTCCTAATATTATGGTTACTGTTAAAGATGATAAAAATAACGATTTTATATTCAATAAAATAAAAAATAAAACTACACAAAACAAAAATATACATATTGATAAAATTTATAAAACTAATAAGAATATTATAATAAAATGTAAAACCGCTAGTGAAAATAATAAAGTAACTATACTGCTTAATAATCTAGATGACATTGAAATAAAAGTAGAAATACAGAGTCTTAGAAATTCTAGACGTCGCCTAGTTAACATTGAATGTGATATCAGTGAAATGAGTGGTACAGATGTAATTGAAGATATAAAAACAAGAAATATTTTATTAGAGGATCAAAACATTGTAATGTTGCATAAATATAAAAATGATAACAAAAATGTTGGAATATTATTCTTGAAATTGACAATGTTGCGTATAAAAGAATAATGACTGAAATTGTACTTTGGTTGCAATCGTTGTAGAGTCTATGATGACTTTAATATTACAATTTGTAAAAAGTGTTGTAAATATGGACATAATGAAAAGAAGTGTAGGAGTGATGAGGAATTCTGTACAGGATGTAGTGGTAAACATACAATTAAGGATTGCCCAAACAAAAACAAACGAACTTGTAAAAACTGTTGTGATTTCAATACTTAATATAATCAGAAAAGGAATACTAATTACGCAGCGACTGACTTCAAGGCCTGTGATACTTACCGATTTATTCAACAACAAATCATCAATTCAACTGACTATCCGTTTAATCCACTACGTAAATGATAAATATTGTAAAGTGTATATATTGCTGATGCTTGGATTTGTATATTTATCATCTAACTTGATTTAATTTATGGAATTAAATATTGAAATATCAGAAAATGTACAAGGAGAGTTTATTAAGAATGAAAAAATATTCTATAGCATAGAGTCTCTGAAAGGGTACATTAAAAATAAAAAAGATTTAATTATGTATGTTAACATAAGAAGCTTAAATGCTAACTTTGAAAATTTATTAGTATTTATTAAGAGACTTGAGGCCAAGCCAAGTATTATAGTATGTACTGAAAAAAGAATATTGGATTATTATAATTATTATGCAATACCTGGATACAAGATTTTTTATAACGATAGTCAAATTAACATCTGTGATGGAGTTGTAACGTATATTAGGGAACATATCATCGAAACTACAGAAACGATTAAAATTGGTAGACTTAGCATATTGTATTCTGTTATAAGTGTTGATGATGGAAATAATATTGAAATTTCTTCAGTGCATAGGTCGCATGATCTACATAAGTCTGAATTTATAGTGGAACTAAAAAAGTTTTTAATTACGAAAAAAAGCAAAAAATCATATAATAATAGGAGATTTCAACATTGATATTTTAAATATGGATTGTTTTAGTCAGGAGCATCTAAGTAACCTATTGGAGTTTGGATTTGTACCAGGCTTTAAGTCTATTACTAGGCCATCAACTGTAAGTGGTGTAGACGAAGGTACTTGTATTGATAATATTTTCTTTAAGGTGATCTCTATTGACATAAAAAAATTTAAGTATTCTAATACTTTTAATGACAACTATCCATTATTTTTACCGATGAATAAAATTAGAATACGAAATAAAGATGTAAGTTATGATAAAGTAAATTATAACAACCCATATGGAAAAAATTTTTGGATATAATTGTAAATAACTGTTAATAACTGTAAATAAATGTAAATAAATGTAAATAACTGTAAATAACTGTAGAAAAGTGTTAAAAAATGTGGGGATTGAGACATAAATAATAGTTATTTACAATTATTTAGAATTATTTACTGTTATTTACACTTATTTACAGTTATTAACTTTTATTTACACTTATTAACTGTTATTTACATTTATTTGCAGTTATTTATATTTATTTACAGTTATTTACATTTATTCACTTTTTTCACAATTATTTACAGTTATTTACGATTATTTATAGTTTTTTACAATTATTTGCAGTTATTTACATTTTCGAAAATTATCACGAATTTATTCAATAATTTTATATATAGGCGAAAATTTTTAAAAATGTGAATAACTGTAAATAATTGTAAAAAACTATGGAAAATTGTAAATATTTGTAAATAATTATAAATAACTGTAAATAACTGTAAAAAACTGTAAATAACTGTAAATAACTATAAATAATTGTAAATAATTATTAATAACATTAAATTATTCAGATGCATCTGTAAACTCTAACAAGAAAAAAGTGCAATGGACTGCATGGTAAATAAGCATGCTTATTCATCACAAAAATAACAAGTCAGATTAATTTCGAATCCTTATCCTCGAAAAGGAGATTTAATAAATTGTATACTAAATTTTTCAAACACAGGAGATAGAATGTTGATATCAACGATTTTATTTTTTGTCCTAGAACTTGAAAATTCTGTTTTTCCCAGATTAGAAAAAGAAGTAGAGGGTCTAATAAGTTTCGGAAAAGAAAAGTTTAGAAAAAGAAGTAGAGGGTCTATTCTGCTTCTCTTAGCTTCAGGAGAATTTTCTTCACTTCTACCAAGAAATTTCCTTGACCTCTTTTTAGATCTTCCTGTAGAACGTTTTTAACTGTATGCCACTCGTTCCCTTACAAAATCAAAAGAAAATGAAATATATATAAACTTTTAAGAGCTTAAATCAAAATAAATATTTTGTTTAAATTGAAAGAATAAACTATTTTTTTTTCAATTTAATTAAAAAAATCATTAAAAATTTGAAAAATTAAATTAAAGATAATTCTTAAAAATTTTAAAATTTGTAAAAATTATATCATCATAGACTTGATAAATAAAAACCAAATTAAATCTCTTAAAACAATTTTTGGGGATTGATTAACGATTTATTAATTATTTAATCGAGCAATAAAAAAAAATATTTTTTTAGTGTTTTATTTAGATTAGCTAAAGATTTAAGAAAAATTTTATACTATAATATATTATAATAGCAAAATTAACAAAAAAATCAATTAAGAGCAGGCCGGAGTAGAATCTGATACCAACCGAGTAAAAATTGAGTTTTTTGTTATTTACTCAAGTGTTAATCGGTGTATCTTCAAATTAAAGGTTGAACGCAATAGATGTTATTATTATGAACATCTATGCACAAGAAAAAAAATTCTACCGATTTGTTTTTGAGAAAAGTGAGGAACGCCGAAGTAAAAGTTTATGTTTATAATATTTCCGCATTCCTTACTTTTCTCAAAAACAAAGCAACAGATTTTTTTTCTTGTGCATACATATTTGTAATAATAATATCTATTGCGCTTAACCTTCGATTTGCAGATACACTGATTAATACTTGAGTAAATAACAAAAATCTCAATTAGACAAGGACTGTAAATCCGGCCTGCTCTTAAAAGTTTATCCTACTATTTTTTTCATAGAAACAAAACTAAACAAAATAGGGTAAGAAAACTTGTTAGACCTTATTCCACAGTAAATGTTCTATAGAAAAAGCAATAAACCTAAATTTATTGGTGGGACCGAAAAAAGTGTTTTGTGTTCTTTTAATTATTCTTACTCTCAAATAGTATACTATCTTTTTACATTCAAAGTATTAAAAATAAAATTAGTATAATTAACGCCATAGTTTCCAAGAGTAAAAGTGCATTTTATGAATCAAATTATGTATGTTTTTAGGTCCAACAGTCCAACCATTGTCTTTAACACAGCAATTAACATCGAGTGAAGAGTCACATTTTAGCTCACAAATTTCAGGAATAATTTATATTAGTGCAGGAAGAAACTTTGAAAGAAAAAACGATAAAGGTACTATAAATATCATGACTTCAGAGATCGTGGCAGCTTTTGATAAAGCTTAAGTTTCTGATAAGAATGCTGTCTTTTTGACTGGCCTTATTGCTCACGCATTGAAAATTAATCTTAATACTTTGATCCTTAATCGTAAATGTATAAGCATAGCAAGGGCTGAAATAATAAGATAGAATGTGAAAAAATGAATCACTTCATTCAAAATATTTCAGTAACTTATTCAATTGTGCATTGGGATGGCAAACTTATTTCGGATAATATAGCTTGCAAGAAGATAGATTGATTGCCAATTTTGGTATCTAGTGATAAATTCACAAAAATTATAAACGTACCAGAATTACAGGACCAAAAAGCAAGTATAATGACTTCAGAGATTTATGCATCTTTAAAAGATTGGGGATTGATAGAATCAACGAACGCACTGTGCTGTGGTACTACAAATGAAAATTTAGGATACAAAGGTAGTGCAGCTGTTATTTTAAAACAGTTGATGGAGAAAGATTTAGCTTATTTAGCATGTTGCCATCATATTTTTGAGCTCATATTAAAAGCAGCATTTAAAAAGAAATATTTCCTGGCATGAGTGGTCCGAATGTACCCATGTTTGAAAGGTTTCAAAAGGAGTGGTCTCACTTCGATCTCAATTCTTATGAAAATGGATTAGTTGGACTAGAAGTGTCTTTAAATATAAAATTTCTCATGTTACTCGGTATGTAAAAAGATTTTGAAAAGAACAGCAGCCTAGAGATGATTACGAAAAACTGTTAGAGCTCTGCTTAATTTTCTTAGGTGTTAGAGAAAAAACAAAATTATAAGAGCTAGGTGCAATCCACCATACCGGCTTGATGACTAAAGCCATATATTTCATAAAAATTTATTTATTTAGAAAATCTTTCAAACTAATAAAAGTAGATGCAGGAAAATTATTTTATATTTTCAAATTAATTGTATTTATATATATATATATATATATATATATATATATATATATATATATATATATATATATATATATAACTTCATGATATACTGCTCCTTTAACTATTTCTGCTCCAAACAATAATTTAAAATTAATAAAATCAGTAATTGATCTTAAAAATATAGATAAAGACATCAGATGCTACTTCATACAAATTCAGCAACCACTAATGGTATTTGTCGCCACAACTCAGTGCTCTTTCGCTTTTCGATACTGATGTTGAAATCACTATTAAACAAAAAATATTAAAATTATTTTAAGTTGATCCCGCATATGATGAAGGTAATAATATGAAAAAATTTGTTTCTTCTCATAAGGGTATTAGGACACTGCATGATAAAACTCTGGATTTTTTTAGAAACCGTCTAAGTTTAAACTTTTGACAAGGTTCAATTTAAGCAATGTGTTTTTGAAACATGACTGTAATTTATGGGAGAATGATCCTTTGTTCATAGAGTGTTGTGGAAATCATAAAACCTCATTGTGGTGAATGATTGTGCAGAAAGGGCAGTACATTTGGCTAAAGAGTATGTGAATACCCGATCTCAAGATGAAGATCAGAAACAATACTTACTCCATTTTATTGATAAAAGCAGAAAGAACTTACTAACTAGTTCTGATAAAAAACAGTCGATAAAGAAATTGAGAACTAAATAATGAAATAACAAAAATAGATATATTTTTGTGAATAAATTGATTTTTTTATTTGAAAATAGCTGAATTAAAAACTTAAAACTTGTTTACCTCTATATATGAGCAATCAATCTAAAAACTTGTACACCTCTATTTATAAACAATTAATTTTAAAAAATTGAATAATATTTTATATTAAAGGGATCGAAGATTAGTTGTCTAATTTTAATAAAAGATTGATTAGAAAAGTGCATGCTGAGACAAAACAGTGAAGTATTAAACTTCCAAATCGGAGATTCGATGTTCACGCACGAATACCGTCACTTTTTTCAATAATAAATATCATAACATATTTTTTTAAAGAAAAAGTTTGCAACAATCAGAAAAAGAATTAAAATGGTGTATAAAATATAATAAAAATATTTAAATATAATAAATATATTCTATCGATTTGGAGACAATCAATAGATTGATTTCAAAGAAGCTTTAGAGAGTCAAGCATCTAAAGTGTAGTTTAAAGTGAAAAAAGCTTAAGAATCCGGGTACCCTGTTCACAGATTTTATCTTTCAATTTTCTTAGCAGCTTCAATTCGCCATATATGGGTAGTGAAAGCAACTAAAACTTTTTAAAAGAATGAAATTATAAGTCTCAAAATCTTCGTTTTGATAGTGTGAATTATTTTAGCCTCCAATGTTGATTACCTGTTAATAAATCCCAAAAACTGTAAAAATAAGTACATTTTTGTAAATTTTTAGAAAATTAAAGAGTTAAATAGTTGACAAAAAAATTTTTTTCATTCTAAAATTACCACAGGGGACACTGTTTTTATCCACAAAGATAATTTAAGTGTATTTTAGCTTTTTGAAAATTGTTTTTTTTAAAAAGCAGCACATGGGAATATAAAAAGTGTAAAAAAAACTACAAAAAAGCGTTTTTTACAATAAAAACGGGTTTTTCTTCTTCGGAACCAAGTTTTTTTTATGCTTTCGTAGTTTTTGGGTATAACAAACAGATATCAGAGACGGAGACCGGTATTTAAGAAGTTTGGGAAGTAAGTGCTACCTTAATATATATATATATATATATATATATATATATATATATATATATATATATATCGCCCATTCTCTGTGAAATTAGTGGACAAAAAATTATTTTTCGCTAAAAATTTGTAAAATGCTTCTTTTTTGTATTCTGGACCACTCAGAATTTTTTTAGATATTTTTAGGGACTAGTTTCAGAGCTACAAAGCTTCAAAGTTGGGCTAAAATCATATTTTTGACATTTTTGACTATTCTCAGGCTTAAATCACTCATTTGGGTTGCATTTGAGGAATACATTACTAGGGAACTTTTTTCTTAAATGTATTCTAGATTTTCAGAAAAAAGTTATTCCAATGTGCTAATGTAGCTATCCGCTGAGCTAAAACTATTTAAATCATTGAAATACAAGTTTTCAGTTTTCGAACCAAGATATGTGGTCAGGGAAGATAATCTGAGTAGGTTATACATGTACAAATATACCTTAAAAATTTCAGAGTGGTGCGGCTTCTTGTTTTTTTTCAAACAATGCAAATCCAACTAAAAATCATGAAAAATGTAATTTCTAGCTACAGTTACTTATTTAAATGTCAACTTGCACTTATCTGTTGCAGATGTCCCTTTGTAAGCATTTATAGAAATAATTGTAAACTTAACAAATATTTTAAAATATGGAAAAATATCTTTTGAAAGGCTCGGAATGGACCAAACCTTTGATATATGCCTACACCCTTTTTTTAAGATGTATCAGTTACACGATCAAAAACTAAAAATGCAGTTCTGCCTATATGTCAGAACTTTTTGTGTTAATTCATGAGAATCTTGTTAATTATTAGGTAATTCAAGTCCAACTGATTTCATCCACTGTGATATTGATTTCAAAATTGCACTATACTGATCTTCAACGAACTGACCAAGAGAGGCTACAAGCTTTGGGTCCCAGATCCTGCTGGAACTTTATAATAAGTTTTGGTTTGATATAACTAAAAGAAAGCTATAGCCCTAGAGTCTAATGCTGAGCAGTTTCCAAGTTAGAGCACATCACTTATTTCATATTTTTTTAAATTTTCAACCAACTCTTAAACAAAAATTTTCCACTTTGATACTAAAAAGTCTTTAAATGTAATTTATTTTCTTGCTATTGTTCTTCTTAATAATTATTAAATAACTGTACATGATTGACACAATGATTCATATAATAGCTTACATGATTTTTACATTGTTTGTTGGCAAATTTTTGTAAAAAATTTGCCAACAGAATCATTATGTAAAAATCATGCAAGTTATTATATAAATCATTGTGTCATGTTAGTAAAGTTATTTAATAATTTGTCTAGAAAGTAAACTGCCAGGTAACTCGACCATTTTATTAAACTTTCTTGTTTAAAAATTTTGCATGAAATTGAATCTGTTCTTTTATTAATAAATTATGTTGATTTCAGGTATAAGAAGAATACCCCAGCGGAAAAAATAAATGAAACACTTGAAATCATTCGAAAAGTTTTAGAAATAATCAGAAAGAAAATGAGGGAAACTGAAAGAAACAGTAAGAATTGAAATCGGTCGGAGAGACTTTGGTAAAATTGGGACGAGACATTCAAAGTATTCAAGTTTGTTTCCGCTTTTTTCGGTATATTTCATTTATTTTCATTTCTTTTCATTTTTTTACAAAATATCTTAGATTCTTTCCAGAATTAAACATTTATTTTCTATAAATATTCAGAATATTTCGGAGTCTCTCGGAAATTTTCGGATAGCTTCAAAATTTTTCAAAATTTCTCAAAAGTTTTCAATTTTTCTTAGAACTTTATGAATTTTTTCATATTTTTCCAGAATCTTTCAGAATATTAATTGAAATAGTCAGAATATTTTAGAGTATTTTAATTGATTTCTAATTTTTCCCAAACTTTTCAAATTTTTCCAAAAGTTTTCCCTATTTTTTTGAAGTTTTTGGATTTATTCCAATTATTTAAGTATTTCAATTAGATTATTAAAAAATTTGTAAAGAAATTGTTAGAAATTTTCATAAACTCTCGAAAACCCTCGGAAATTTTCAGAAATTTTCGGAAATTTCGAAAACAATCCGAATCTTACCAACTTTTTAAATTTTACGAATAATATTAGAAAATAACATTTATTGACAATAATATTTTGAAATATATACTTAACCTGTTAAATAATTTAATATTTCAGTATTTAAAATTCGACTTAATCAAAAATTTCAAGATAAAAACTCGATTTTGAGCCCACTTAAAAAAGGAATCAAGCTTGAAATTGTAGATTGGGAAATCGTTGATACTCAACTATTTCAACAGACATTTTTTTGTTAAACAAACATATCACAAAACTATGATCTAGAAAATTATTTTTATTATAAATTAATTGTACAAATAAAGTTTTGTTTATACATACATAAAAAATGCAATTTTTGTTTTTTAACTTAAATTTATGTTTTTTAACGTCCACAATAGCATATCTGGAAACTTTAACCTGAAAGAAAAACTTTAAAATTGAAAGAAACTGAAGTAAATTGAAATAAATTAAAACAAGTGAAAAGAAACTGAAGTAAATCGAGACAAACTGAAACAGATCAAAAGAAACTGAATAAAACCGAAACAGATAGAGACAAACTGAAAAAATCGGAATTTGTATGAAATCTAATTTTTTCCATATTTACTTTTAACATTGAATAAAATGAAAAATACCGAAAACTTGTAATAATTTTAAAACAAATTCAAAATGCTCCAATTATTTTATAAAAATTTTCCGTATGTTTCATTTTGTTTCAGTTTTCACAATTCATTACTTATTTCCAAATTTAAAATGAAATCATCTGATTAATTACAAGAGTTTTGGAAATATTCAGAAACAAACTGAATCAGTTTAAGGAAAAATGAAATAAAATGAAACAAACTGAAATTAAATGAAAGAAAACGAGAGAAATGAAAACGAATAGAAAGAAATTGAAACCAAATGAATGAAACTGAAACAGTTTAAAAAAATTGAAATAAATTTAAAAAAAACTAAAATGAACCAAAATGATTATGACAGCTGATTTTTCTATATCCACTTAGAAAATGATATAAAATGAGACATTCAGAAAACTTCCGAAAATTTCTGAAACAGTTTAAAATGTACCAATTGTTTCGTCCCAATTTTCACAAGAACTTTCCGTTTCTTTCAGTTTCTTTCAGAAATTTTCAATTACTTTCGTTTATTTTTTCCGCTGGGGTAGCAAGAAAATAAATTAGTTCGGGAGCCGCAAATAAAATTATTTTGCAATAATTCATGGCGCAAAAGTCTAAATATTTGCGCCAATAATGAATTATTGAAAAAAATTAAATTTATCTTAGGACTTTGCGGACTACGTACCTTAGCTTATATGTTTAAGCGAGGTATTTTTAACGATAATGAAATACTTGACATTGCTGGTCGTTGTATTAAAAGCAGAGGGATGCAAGATGCGTCACAAGTCAGGCTTCTCATGTTACATCACCATGTTATTAAAGGTAAGTTATTCATAATTTCTTTTACCGTTTAAAAGCTTGTATCTTTTTTCTTTACGATCGTAGAATTTCGCTATAAAATACTTTTTTGTTGTGAATAAAATAATAAATCTGAAAACATGATTTGCAAGAAAATATCAGTTTCGGATCAATAATCAATAACCAATAAACTTTTTGTTTATTATCACAGAATTTCGCAGGATAAGACTTTTTTGTTAAAAATAGTGCAACTAAGCAGATTTTACATAAATTTTACAAACCTGCAAAATATGATGGAAGACAGTAGTGGGGATGAACTGTTAATAAGGCTTCTGACCGAAGAAGAAGATGTATCTGATTCGAGAGATCTTGTGCTACTACTACCTCCCGAAGAGGTAAGAGAAGTCATAAATGTCTCTGAAACTACCCCAAACTTTGCGGTGGAGGGGGTAAATAATAATACAGCAGCGCCACCACCTTTTGAACCAATGCCTGGTTGCTCTTGGTGGGGTGATGATGAGAGACAGTCATCAATGGCGATCAATAATAACGAGCAGAATACACTTCATACGATGATTTCATCTGAATCACCAGGTACAGAGAGAATACAGGTTGATTTAAGGAGATGTAAAATGGACACTACACCTATACTCATAAATATTTACTATCTTTTTATTTTTTTGCATATTTTTAAGAAAATAAATGCTTTAGTTTGTAATATGTACCATAAAGATTATTCAATTAAATTTTAAAATAAATTCATTTAATGATTTCTCAGAATTTTAGATTTCTTGTACAAAATCTAAAAATTTTAATATGGTCAATGTCCCAATCGCTACTCACGAACCTATTACTAACCGCTCAATATTATTTAGATACCAAAAAATTTTTAACAATGAGTAGCTAGTAATAGGTTCGTGAGTAACGATTGGGACATTGACCATATATAAATATTGGAACACTAAAATTTTTAAAACTAATGAATGAATTTATTTGAAAATTTAATTGAATGATCTTTACGGTAAATACTACAAGCTAAAGCATTTCTTTTCCTCAAGTTTTGCAATATAATGAAAAAATAAGCCAAATTCATGAATGCAGGGGTGGTGTCCGTTTTACATCTCCTTAAGCGTGAATTTATGAATCATACATTTTCACGTAATTTTGGTATATCATATTGTAGACAAATATCTTCAACAGGGAGATGGTACTACTACTACTCAGAACCACATTATGATTCATGACGAATCATCGCGATATCACCGACAATTTAAGTTACAAGGTAGACAATTAAGAGTAGCAATATTGCCCCCATCACCTAATGCGAATGTGTATACGTGGTTTGAGGCAGCAATAAATGATTTATACCGTCATGTGTGTAAAAATGCGCTACCTTCAGATTATATCGGTATAACTATAAACTCTGACCAATTTGCTCACGGTTCTTTATCGATTTCTTTTAGACTGGTTCGTGATTTTTCACCGACAGATCTACTCGAGTTATTAGCTTCTGTAGCACAGAATAATGACAATTTTGAAATCGATGATGTTTTAAACGTGAGAGTCAGCATTGTTTCTAAACCAGAGGGACGCAGATCACTCACTAGCGAATCAGTTTTCGAAAAATCCATTCTAAATATTCAAAATACCGACAATCTTTGCCTTCCACACTCGCTAGTTGCTGCTCATGTATATGCTATACGTGGTCAGATGTGCAGTAGTATTTACCATGACAGGTAGAATAGAATAAGACACCACACAGCACAATATCAGAAAGTGCAAGCGTTGAAACTTGTCAAAGCTGCGAGAGTTACGATACCCGAAACAGGTAGTGGTATCGAAGAAATAAAATTATTTCAAGAATATTATGCGCTTTTCGGCGTTGCAATAGTTGTTTATTCTTTTCAGAACTTTGCTCGAGGCTATGAACCACTTTACGATGGTGCACGTTTTGTACACGATGTTGGTAATGTAGTTAGACATACCTTAAATATAATGTATTACGAAAATTCTAATCATTACCAGCCAATTTTAAATTTACTCGCAGCAGCTGGCAGTCGTGGCTACTGCATACCTTGTAATAAAAAGTTTAGTCATCAAAATAATTATTAATGTCCACAAAAATGCTGTAAATGTTTTCAGAGTCCCCCTTGCGATATAAATCAGGAAAAAATAAAATGTATTCAATGCACTAAAGATTTTTACGGTAATGTTTGTCTGGAAAATCATAAAATCTCAAAATCTTTCGATAATTTTCGGTTAGTATGCGAGAGCATAAAAATTTGTCGTTTGTGCAGTAAAACAGTTAGAATGTGCGATAAAGATCCACATAATTGTAATACGATATTTTGCAAAACATGTAATCGTAAAATGCCGATAGAACACCTTTGTTACATGCAACCCTTTATCAGCAAAAAAGGATTTGCAACCAATAAAAAGAATATACTTTATTTATTTTATGATTTTGAGACTCAACAATCGGAAATTATCTCGGGTGTTGATGGTGAAAAAATAAGTTTGCATGTACCAAACTTGTGTGTTGTACAACAAGTATGTAATTATTGTTTGGATGATGAAAATATAACAAATTCTTGCGAAATATGTGGTATACGCGAATACGTGTTTGAAATCGACCCTGTAAAACAGTTAGTTGATTTGGCCTTAGCAACAAGGAAAAGTTTCAAGCAAATTATTTGTATAGCCCACAATGCACAGGGTTTTGATGGGCAATTTATTCTCGAGCATTTGACAGAACGTACAGATCTTAGAGATAAGCCAGATGTAATTTCAAACGGGTCAAAAATAATCATAATGGAAATTTCAACCGTTAAATTCATAGACAGCTAAAATTACTTACACATGAGTTTAGCTACACCACCAAAAGCTTACGGTCTTGCTAATATCGAGAAAGGTACGTTTCCTCATTTGTTTAACACACCAGAGAATCAAAATTACATTGGAGAAATGCCACCTGTGTGGTCTTTTTTCACCAGATTCAATGAAGGTCGATGAGCGACGAGAATTTATACAGTGGTATAATGAAAAGAAAATGAAAATTATATATTTAATTTTAAAAATGAGATTATAAAATACTGTAGACGAGATGCAAAAATTTTACGATTAGCATGTTTGGCCTTTCGCAAAACCTTCATAGAATGTGGTAATACAGATCCATTCGTAGAGTGCGCCACCATCGCATCATATTGTATGCGTGTATATAGAAAAAATTTTTCACAAAAAGACACTATAGAAATCATACTTCAGGGTGATTATAGACAAGCAAACAAGCAGTCTATGAAGGCGATACGGTGGCTGTGTTGGATGGAAAATGTGCTAAATCATCAAATTCGGTATACTGTCCAAGCTCGAGAAAAGAGACTTCCCGAGGGCCCTCTAGTGGATGGATACTGCGAACTTGAAAACGATACGAAAATTGTTTTACAATTCCACGGGTGTTATTGGCATGGCTGTGTATGGTGTTACACAGTGAACCGTGACTCACGCCTCATAAACGGTAAAAATATGGACGAACGTTTCGAGAGCACCGCGCGAATATCCAAAGAGATAAGATTATAAGGTTATCAACTAATAGAAAAGTGGGAATGTGATTTTGATTATGAGTACTCACAGAACGAAAGTATGAAGACGTATATCGATAATAAAACACGAAATTGGCATGAACCGTTGAATCCTCGAAATGCATTCTTCGGTGGTCGTACGGGTAATACAGTCAAAATTTACGATGCGAAAGAGGGTGAGAAAATAAAATACGTGGACGTGTGTTCATTATATCCATATATCTGTAAATACGGTCGATATCCCGTTGGTCATCCTACTCTTCACGTGGGTGAAGATAAGTGTCGCTCTCTGGTGGGTCAAACAAATAATATAAGTCACGTTGAAGGTCTTATTAAGGTTGTATGGGCTATACAGTCTGTGTCAAAAGTTAGTTTAATAGAAAATTGTTTATATTTTTCGGTAGAAAGTAATTATTTAATTTTTAGCTTAGTGACTTATTAGATAATATTAAAACAATCATTTTAAACTTTGTTTCATTTAAATATAATGAATTACTAAAGAGTAATAACATTTTAAAGTTTATAAATTTTACACAAATCTAATGTAATCATAAATAATAATGCCAAACTTTCAAAAATGATTTTATTTGACTGCAACAAATTTTATTTTGTTCAGTTTAAAATTTAGAATCTATTGACGAGGATGGAATTTTGATTTTTATTTTTTATTTAAATTTATTGCTAATTTTCTGCGAAAAAATGTATATGTCTCAGACGGTACTTACTGTTTTATCATAGAAAATTAGCAATAAATTTAAATAAAAAATAAAAATCAAAATTCCATCCTTGTCAATAGATTCTAAATTTTAAACTTAACAAAATAAACTTTGTTGCAGTCAAATAAAATCATTTTTGAAAGTTTGGCATTATTATTTATGATTTTATTAGATTTATGTAAAATTTATAAACTTTAAAATGTTATAACTCCTTAATAATTCATTATATTTAAATGAAACAAAGTTTAAAATGATTGTTTTAATATTATCTAACAAGTTACTAAGCTAAAAATTGAATAATTACTTTCTACCGAAAAATATAGACGATTTTCTAAAAAACTAACTTTTGATACAGACTGTATAGCCCATACAACCTTAAATGCGAAGTATTGCCGCCGCGAAATATATATCATGCTGTACTACCCGTTAAAATGCATAATAAGCTTTTGTTTCCGCTGTGTCGAACATGTGTCGAATCAATGTATACTGCAGATTGTGACCATGAAAATCCTAATGATCGAGTTTTTATCGGCACGTGGGTTGCTGACGAGTTGAAAAAAGCTGTTCAGATAGGTTATATCATCAGAAAAATATTTGAAATATGGTCTTATAAAATTACTCAGTACAATAAAGCCACGGGTCAGGGTGGTCTATTTCCAACTTATACCAATAAATTTTTCGCTGAGAAAACTTACGCGTCGGGTTACCCTTCGGAATATGCTGACGGTGATGAAAACGCGATTGCTTGATATATTGAGAAATTTGTGCAACAAGAGGGCATTAAATTAGACAAAACTCGAATAAAATATAACGCTGGTCTGAGATCTGTAGCAAAACTCTGTTTAAATTCATTGTGGGATGAATTTGGTCAACGAGAGAATATGCCAAAGACTAAAGTGATAGATGATCCACAGGGATTGTTTGAATTACTCTGCAGTGTCGAGACCGAGGTCAACTCAATTTTACCGATCAACGAGACGACAATTTATGTAATTGGCACAACGAAAAATCAGCTGTTGAGCCATCACCATTGTGTAACGTTGTTGTAGCCGCTTATACCACAGCCTTGGCGCGTTTAAAACTTTACGAGGAATTGCAACCGCTGGGTGAACGTGCATTGTATTACGATACCGACTCTATTGTGTATGTGAGTCGCGTGGGTGAGTACGATGCGAAAACAGGGCCGTTCTTGGGTGACTTGACCGACGAATTGGCCTGTTATAGTCTTGGCACAAGCATCACATCATTCGTCTCTGGAGGACCCAAATTTTACGGATATAAATATTTGACACCAGATGGCGTTGAAAGATGTGTTTGCAAAATCAAGGGTATAAGACTTAATTCGTTGCTGAGTCAGAAAATAAACTTTGATTCTATACGAGATCTTATTACTGGTAAAATACCGCCACTCTTTGCAAACTATGACGCTATTAGACGCATACGGTTTCACGATGTTATAACACGACCTAAATGTAAAATATGCGAGCCTGTGTACTCAAAGAGACGATTCGCGAATAACGAGATTAGCTATCCATACGGTTATAAGTCTAATTAAAAATAAATTATTGTAAATATACTATCACTAAAGCGAATATATGATACAGGATAAAGAGAGAGAATTAAAACACAAACTATTTTGAAATAAATTTTTATATTTTATAAAAATGTAAAACGAAAAAATAAATTTATTTTCTAATTATTAAGTAGTCATCAATTTTTTTCAAAAGCACAGGTTCCAGAATAATCCGCATCCTTTCCACCCTCTTTCTGAATCTTTCTCTATCACGAGCCGCTTGCTCCCACTCTCCACATCGCGCTGTACGACTCGCATAGTCCCACACGCGTATCACATGAATTTTCGGCTTACCCTCTATGAAATGCACTTGTTTTGTTCGATTCATCGTTCACTGTACATTTTGTAGACTCTCTTTTCTATAAAATTGTTGAGAATCAAAAATTTAAATCTGATTAATTATTTGATAAAAATTTATTACCTTTTTCAATTTCTTGGTTATTGCTCACGATAGCAGCACTTTTTCAAGACTAACCAGCACTGACCGTTTACCAACGCTTTTAATTTTATACTATAAATGGTGGTGGTGGTCGTGGTGGGGTGGGAGTATTAATTATAAGTAGGTGATTAATACTTATTTGGCTCTTTCAGCCATATAGCTGAAGAGCGGAATAATGCTGGCGTCAGCCAGTTATATGGCTAATCAGCTAAACGATTGGCTAGCGCCAGCACGATACTGTTCGCACATGCGCGCGCCGCCGCCTCCCACTCTTTCTCATCACTCTTAATGATCGTATATGTAGAGTGGTTCAAGGATTTGATGAGGTTAGTAATAGAAGTTTAGCAGCAGCGGTAACATGGACGTTTGCAGGTGGGTGCATCCGTGGACTTTGATGATTTGTGGACCCAGCTCGTGTGGTAAAACAGTATCCGTTAAAAATTTTTTTCATCACATTGATCGCATAAGTGATACAAAATTCAAGCGTATACTCTTGTACTATACCGAGTGGCAGCCAATTTACAAGGATTTGGCCGAGGGTAACGAATTTCACGAGGGTTTACCAAAGAGCGAAGACTATGCCAATGATCCACGAGCAAAACTCTTGATTCTCGACGATCTGATGACAGAATCGTCCAACAGAGCTGTAGTAAATCTCTTTACCAAAGGCAGTCATCACAATAACTTGAGCGTCATCTGTATCTTGCAAAATCTCTTTCATTAAGGTCAGCGAGAAATTTCTTTAAACTCTAATTACATTGTGGTATCTAAAAATCCGCGCGATCGAGCGCAAATATATCATCTAGCGCGCCAAGTCTGCGCCGAGGAGCCTCGTTTTTTGCAAGAGGCATATCTCGATGCCACCGCACAACCACACGGCTATTTGTTCATAGATCTGAAACAGGGTACGCCTGAAAACGTGAGATTTCGTACCTGTATATTTCCGTTCGACAAACATCAGTACGTTTATGTACCTGGTTGCAAACCCATAAAAGCTGGTGCTCGCTCGAATAATGTACCAGTCGTGCGATTGTAATGGAGCCGGTAAGACGTAGTCGTAGCAACAGACCAATTCCAGAAAAGTACTGGACTCAGCTACACGTTTTGTGTAAAATCGAACTTTCTCAACTCAAGGCCATATTACGCGAAGCAAATTCCAAACTTATAATGTACATTTGCGAGTGTGCTTTAAACATTATACGTGGAAATATTTCACTCAGCAAGTATCATAAGAAACAATTGCGGAAAGTCGCATCACTGTTACGAAAACTCGCTAAACCGCGTATTTCAGAAGTAAAAAGGAAATTGGTGGTAAAATCAGCATATTTACTACGGCTAATTGTAAAACCTGTTTTATCGGCATGGAGTACGCAAGAAAAATGATTTTAGTACCGCAAGAGTGCTTGGAGCAACAGCAGCTGCAACAGCAGCACGACGTACCAACTACCAATCATACAACACCACCATCCAGTGTCCAGACACCTGGTACAGCCACGACACGCCTTGACGAAGGAATGAGTAAAATTTTACATTCTACGGGTGATGAACGTCAAAAATCTCTGCAATATCAACAAATCTTGCAGCGTTACTTGCATCTAAGAGGGGAGGAGAAGGATGAAAACAGGGGTATAATACGTCCAAACGAGACAACATTATGAGAAACGGAAACGACGATGGGTACAGACAATAATGACAAAATCGACGACGAACAGCTTGTCCAGTTAGTACCGCAGAAATTTCAAAGTAATGCTAGACATCTCATTAGATATTTGCGGCAAGCTGGTAATATTGAATGGGATAGTCGTGGTACAATCAAGCTAGATGGCACTGTTGTCGAGGGTGCTAATATTGTCGATTTAATGAACGAAGCCATGAGAAGTAGAAAAAGGCCGCCACCGCGCGAATACAAACAGTTTGCACGCGTCTTGCGACAAGTTAGCATACCTCGAGAATTCATTGGTAACGATCAACTGTGGCGTACGATTGCATCTCATAGCCCTGATTCACCGCTGTCATCATCGTCAGAAAACGAAGGTTATTATTCTTCAACAGCTACTGGTCTAACGAGCGTAAAGGAGAAAGAAGTTGAGAGTGCGAAAAAGCGTAAAAAAGTTGGTAGTGAGTTGGCAGCTACGCCATTAACCCCTGTAAAAAAGAGTCGCTTTGAACAGCTAAAATGGGACCGTATGTGAAAGCATGGAAGGAAGTGATGGAGGGAGAGGAGGAGGAGGGGGAGAAAACTGGTACTTTTATAGACCGATTGATTTCAGTTGTACCCTTTGAAATGCATCTACCAGGCTACCAGTTTCTCGGCCCTGGCACGCATCTCGAAGAGCGTCTCAGACGTGGTCAGAGAGGAAAAAATCCTCTTGACAATGCCTGTCTAGAGCACGATATTTCATATTCAAATAAAAAAAAACGAATCATATAAAAGCCGACAGACTGCTGGCTGAACGAGCATTTTCACCCATGCTCTCGGAGACTGCAGATGGTAATGAAGAGACTGCAGCTGTTATTACTGTTTTGTGCATGGTCAGCAAAATTGCGTTTGATAAATTTTTGAAACGCATTAAAAATACATTCAAAAGACAGCAAAAGAGAGAGAAAAAGCTAGTTTGTAAGAGGGGGAGGAGGAGGAGCAATGCAAAAGAAGAAGGAGGCGAAAAAGCCGGACGATCTTGAGCATTATTACTATAATCTTTCTGCACCATCAGCGTACGCTGGTGCTTATCTACTGAAACACGCGAAACCTAAAAAATTTGATAACAATACCATTGCCAAATGGTTGGAGAGTCAGGATTCACATACTTTACACAAACTCGTGAGACATCGTTTCCCTCTTCGACATTACAACGTTTTTAGCCCCTTTGAAGTGTGGGAAGCTGACTTGGCAGATTTAAGATCACTTGAAACCTACAATGATGGGTACAGCTATATTCTTATTGTCATTGATGCACTTTCAAAGTTTGCCTGGGCAGAGCCTCTTCTCGACAAAACCAATCAAAGCGTCACTGTAGCATTAGATAAAATTTTAACAAGATGTAATGATAGACATCCTATTTATCTACAGACTGATAAAGGTAAAGAGTTTATCGGTCGAGAGGTGCAAGAGGTGCTAAAAAAGAAACATATTACCTATCGAGTCGTCAGAGACCCTGATATAAAGGCAGCCATTGCCGAACGCTTTATTTGAACTCTCAAAGGTCGTATCTGGCGATACTTTACTTATTTGCGCACAAGACGTTATATAGATGTTTTGCAAAAAATTGTGACGTGTTACAACGAGTCGTGGCACAGTGCCATAAAAATGTCCCCTTCCAAAGTCATCTTATATAATGCTCACGTGGTACGTCAAAATTTGACGTTGCGTTACAGCGAACAACAGCCGTTTTGAGTAGCTAAATACAGCGTTGGCGATCTGGTTTATGTCAGTCGTGCCAAGACAGCCTTCAGGAAAGCATACGAGGGTGGCTGGACTCTGCAGCTGTTTAAAATTATAAGAGTCGACACAAGACAACAACCACCCGTCTATATTTTGACAGATCTTGATGGAGAAAAAACTGACGGATATTTTCACGAAGAACAGTTGAGCAGAGTGCGCAAAGATTTAGATAGCGAAGCGTTTCAGGTTGATGAGGTTTTGAAGAGCAAAGGTAGTAGGTCGAAAAAACAATATTTGGTCAGTTGGAGGGGGTACCCAGAAAAATTCAATTCTTGGATAGAAACTAAAGATTTAAAAAATTTACAATGAACGATGAATTTTAAATGGTTTTACCGAGTAACAGCAGCAAGTTTGTCTTTCCACACAATGTGGCGACGCATTTTACAACACAATTATCACAAAATTTTTATCTTCATGGCGACTGGTGTGTAGGACTCACGGAAATTCAAATACCTCTCACATTTCAGCATATATCAGTGGTAGAACGTGAGGGGTGATTTCTGTTAAAACATCCAAACGTGACGTGGCGAATGTTTTGCAAGAAACAGAGGAGGAGACTCAACAGAAGGCCGAGGTGTTTGCCCACGTTAAACCTGATGTTTACCGTGACATTAAAAGTCTCTTAAAAGAAACAAATAATCTCAAAAATGTGAAAAATCATTTATATTTTGAAATCCGCGCTGGTATTACTTAGAATTTTAGGTTTGGAAAATGTACCAATTTTTTCTTGCAAAGGTGATAAAGAACACTACATTGCCGGTAATCGTCCAGCAAATCTTGTGAACGGGTTACCAACCGTGCTCATGGTTTACAGCAACATTTGCCAGCCTTATGTAACAGGTGACATGCGCACGAGCTTACTACGTATAGTCTCGCTTCATTTGCGTGACTACGTTTACGGAGGTGTTGCAATTAAAAACTTTTCACTACCCATGTACCTACCACTGCTGTCTTCAGCGTTTCAGTCGATAGAAATAGATATAAGAGACGAACACGGATTTCCCATTCCATTCGACTACGGTACGCTGACTGTAACGCTTCGCTTTAAGCGCATTCGATAAAATGCCTGTGTTTGAAGATTTTTTCAATAACCAAATGATTGGTGGTGGGGGTGAGTGTATTACAGTTGGTAAACCTTGTTTCGGTTATCACCAGTCGGGTGCAGGAGTAGGTAGTTTTTTGAAAGGTTTCTTCCGAGCAGCTATACCGAAGATCAAACAAGGTGCAAAAGTGGTCGGTAAGGAGGCTCTCCGAGCGGGTAGAAATATCCTAGATGATGTCACTCTAGGTGGCAGACCGGTCAAAGAGGCGACCAAACATCGCATTCGCGAGAGTGGTAAAAATCTCAAAAGAAAAGCTGACGTTGTTCTGGACAAATGACTCTTGGGTGAGTCAAACGCGAAAGAAGGGGAGGAATCAGAATATAAAAAGAAGAACGAAACATCATCAACTCAGTCGTCGAGTGCACCTGGCACTACAAACACCTCAGTGGCTAAACGCTCGGAAAGTGATAAAGTTGCGAAAAAGAAGTAGAAGCAAAATAAGAAAACACGTGTAGCTAGAGATATTTTTTAAAATTAAAATTTCAAGATGGCGCTGTTGCATACAGAATCTTGTCAGTCGATCAAGTTGGAATTATCACTTTTTGAATTACCTTCGACACAGACTGCAATTGAAGGCTCTTACTGGGTTCAGTTCGAACCGAAATCTTTACTTAACGACCAATCACCAATTGAATTTACCATCCCTGGCAACACTGAGTATCTAGACTTGGCTCACACAATGTTAAGTGTGAGTGTAAGTGTAACATCCACTAGTGCTGAACCACCTAAAGATTTGAACGTTGGACCAATAAATAATCTTTTGCATTCGTTGTTCAATCAAGTCGACGTGCTATTTAATCAGAAACCTGTTTCACCACCAAACAATGCTTATGCATACAGAGCTTACATTGAAACATTACTAAATTATGGCCCAACAGCTAAAAAGTCTCATTTAACGAGTGGATTGTGGTACGATGATACAGCAGGGAAAATGGACGATACCACTGGTGGTAATACAGGTCTCAGTTAGCGTAAAGCGCTTATGGTTCGCAGAAAGATTAATTTACTCGGCCATTTACATTGTGATGTTTTTAATCAAGACAAATTATTACTGGGTGGTGTTGAAGTTAGAGTAAGGCTCATGCGTTCTCGTGATGGTTTCTGTTTCATGGATCCCGCTGGTGCTTTCACAGTAAATATTACAGAGGCTACGCTTGTTGTGCGTCGAGTAAGATTAAATCCTTCACTCGTGCTAGCACACGAAAAACTATTGTCGCAGGCTACTGGAAAATACCTACTGACACGTGTAGAAGTTAAGGCTGTTACGTTACATAATGGTGTGCATAGGGAAACAATCGACAATGTCATATTAGGTCAACTACCAAAAAGAATTATACTCGGTTTTGTTGAGAATAAAGCTTACAACGGAGATAAAAGTCTTAACCCGTTTAATTTCAAGAATTTTAATATAAATTTTTTATGTCTGTACGTTGATGGAATGCAGGTGCCATCGTAACACTTACAGCCAGATTTCAAAAAAAGCAAAATGTACGTTGATGCTTATCATACACTTTTTTCCGGCACTGGTATTCACTTTATGAATTCAGGCAACTCGATTACCCGTAAAGACTATCCAAACGGTTACTGCCTATTCGCTTTTGATTTGACATCTGATTTATCGGCGAGTGACGCAAGTCATTGGAATTTGATAAAAAATGGTAATGTACGAATTGATGTTAGATTCGACGACCCACTAGAGGGCGCTGTGAATTGTATAATTTATGATGAATACGACAATTTGCTCGAAATCGACTCGTCGAGACAGGTTGTCGTGGATTATAGCGGTTAAGTAGTAGTGGTGGGGATATTGTTCTCGCTATTTAAGTGGAGCAAAGCCATCTTTATCATCTCAGTCGGCGAGCAACTTTAATTGCAAACAGTATGGACGTGGTGATTGACGTGCAGTTTTTAAAGGACAACAAAAACCGTTTGATTTCAAAGGAGGTGGCTGTACTTACTATTCATAAAAACTTTATCGCTCATTGGATTGTGGCGCTTCCTTGTAATTTAAGACGCTTACCTAAAAATGCTTTGAGACAGAACACTGAATCATCATGGTCTGAAGTGGTACGAAGGTGATATATCGATAAAAAGATTATACAAAAATTTGGAAGATATTTGCAAGCATTGTCGTGTAATTTTCGTGCGAGGTCAAGAAAAGCTTGAACTACTTTCCAAGCTCACCACCTGTAAGATTGAAAATTTAGAAAAACAAGATTGTCCAGCTTTTAGAAATTTGAATTTCAGCAGTGTACAGTGTATGCATCATTACATAAAATCATCGTATTTAAATTACTTAACCCTAGCGTAAAATCGCTGATTGTGGAAGAATTTTTCGAAATTCTCCGCAATGAATTCAAAAGAGATTGTTCGATATCTGATGAAGATCAAGTTTCACGCAGGAGGCGTTTATCCAGCGGATCGGATTCCTCTGATGTGGGTGAAACCTTGTGCACTTGTGCTTCATACGCAAAATTATACCCAGCGTGGTGCGCACTGGGTTGCCATATACGTTGATAAGTATGGCACAGGTGTGTACTTTGATAGTCTTGGTAAGCCGCCACAAATTCAACAACATTTAAAACGTATTCAGCAAAATTGTAAAAAATTTAGATGGAATAATAAACGATTACAAAGCGAATATTCCAATGTTTGTGGTCATTATTGTATCATGTTTCTGTATTATATGTCTACCGGATTGGGTTTCAAGAAATTCTTGGAAAATTTCTCGCAGAATTTGCAAAAAAATGATGCTATAGTAAAGAATTTTATAGAAAAAACTTGCTATGCGTAATTTGATACTTGACTGGCTCTGATTGGTTGCACGCCACCTTTTTTACGACATCCCCATCAATTTTTACAGTATAAAAGAAGTGGTATCCACTTGGTCTAGCCACAGTTGTGTGTGTGATCGACGGTGACAGCAGTAACAAGCAAGAAAACCTAACTAAGATGGCTGGTCAAAAGAGAAGCCTGGAGCAGACATTTGGTAATGACTTGTTATATTTAATAAAATAAAATAGCAAGAAAAATTATTGGCAGCAGGTTCTGCCAATGGTCTACGGGCTGAACAGCTCTTTTGGAAAAATTATCCAGGTAGGCCTGGAGAATATAGGCGGCGTAGGCAAAAAGGAGTTTGCACCCGTGGTACGCTTCTGTGGAGCCAATTTTCAAGGTCTACCTCTGTCACTAGTCTGTTGGGAGGCGTTGAAGCAGGAATTAGATAAAATTGAAGAATTTTTCACTTGCTATAATGAGAAATCTATGCTGGATCAGCGGCCATCTATTCCAGGATACACTATCCGTTTTATGATTAGTTTTCACGAGAGAGCTTTTGAATTGGTACCCAATAACGCACAACCAGAAGGAGAGGAGTGTGGTGGACAACCGAAAAAATATGGTCGATTTAATCGGTCACTAGTATTTAAACGTGTCACGTTTGAACGCTTAAAAGATTTATCAAAATGTATAGATTATAGAATTAGATATTTAAATACTGTTGCAAAATCTGTAGATTATATATTACGAGAAATGGTTGCAAATATGAAAAATGTATTAGAAAAAAGTCAGGAATCTCAATATGTATACTTTACTTCTAGCGATATAAAAACCACAATGTCTAGTTTTAATGATAATTTTGTAAATGATCTCATCGAATTATTGAAAAAGAATAATCTAGTTTTAGGAAAAGAAGATTTGTTTATAATCATACACGAATTTATTATTTATTATATGTACACACTAGTTAATTGTATGAATGCTACGTCGTAATGTTTTATTATTAATAATAAATGTTGTTAAACTTTAAAACGTGAGTATTTCATTTACCTCGTTCATTACCAATTCCTCAACCTTCATACACACAGTAATATTACAAATTATATATTTCACGATTCAATATAAAATTTTTATTATTTTAGTATTTAAAAGTATTTAGTTGCAAATTGAAATCTTTTAAATTAATATTTTATGATTTAATATAAATTTTAATAATCAAAAAGTATCATGTTACATATTAAAATATTTAAAATTTTTAAATATTCAGTAGTTCGGGTACCATGCCTAACAAGCCCCTACTTCACCTTCTTAGAGGTCATTGACCCACCGGTCAGTAACCTTTGGGATGGTGGAGTGGGGGTTTGTTTTGACGTTCCATAGTGCCCCTATAACTACTTGTCTGATTAATTATTTTCAGATGAAATTTTTTTTATGTATTGTTTCTATTGTCTCAAATTTCCTTGTATTATTTCAGATTTTTCTTAAGCTTATCTTTAAGATCAAGAATCAAGCTTTAATTTTTGCATGAAATTAAAATATATGTAAAATTACATAATTCATTACGAAGTTTCTTGAACAAAGTTATCATCAAATTTTTTCACCAAAATTTATGAAAGTAGATTTTTGAATAAAAATATTTCGTGTTTATTTTAAAATAAGATCTTCGTTTGCAGGTCTGGGATATACAAGTATGCTTCTGTGCTAAAGTTGTTATTTTTATAAATTTATTGTTGGTTATCAGAGGCAGCAAATTCATTATTGTAAGAGATGAATAATCATTCTTAAGACAGTTTAATCATCTTTTATTCATCAGAGATTAGAGACAAAATTTTATTCTTCTATAAATGCCATAACTTTTGCATAGAAAAATATCGTCTTAATACCCTGTTAAAAAAGTCCAGGTGGATTTCCACGTGGAAAATCCACGTGGAATTCCACGTGGATTTTCAGTCTGATTTACTTGGATTTTCAGGGTGATTTACTTGGATTTTCAGGGTGAAAATCAGGGTGGAATTCCAGGTAGATTTTCAGGGTGAAAATCAGGTTGGAATTTTAAGGGGATTTTCAGTCTGAATTACTTGGATTTTCATAGTGAAATACCACTCTGATTTTGAGTCTAAAAATACACTCTGATTTTCATAGTGAAAATCCACTCTGATTTTCAGTCTGAAAATCCACTCTGATTTTCATAGTGAAAATCCACTCTGATTTTCAGTCTGAAAATCCACCTGATTGTGGATATTTTTAAGCAATCAAAAAAATATTTTTATAAAATTAAATTTATTTATGTTTTCATTGCAACCACAAAAATATCTCTGTTCACTTAATAGAATAGAACGTGAGAAAGTAGGGCGAATGATCGTCGTTTTAGACAAAATTAAACTGTTAGTTTATAAGCTCTAAAGTCTTTTATTCTTTTCGTGCGCGTTCGCTTGCCATAAGAAAGTCAATAGGTAGAAAGCGGAGCATCCCCTAACGGTTAATCATCAGTACTATTATATACATGTGTATATTCATATTCAATAACTAACCACTAGGGGGCTACCACGCTTTTATGTATTGACTTTCTTATGGCAAGCCAACGCGCATGAAAAGAATAAAAGACTTTAGAGCTTATAAACTAACAGTTTAATTTTGTCTAAAACGACGATCATTCGGCCTACTTTCTCACGTTCTATTCTCTTAAGTGAGCAGAGATATTTTTGTGGTTGCAATGAAAAACATAAATAAATTTAATTTGATAAAAATATTTTTTTGAATGCTTAAATATATCCACAATCAGGTGGATTTTCAGACTGAAAATCAGAGTGAATTTTCACTATGAAAATCAGGGTGGATTTTCAGACTGAAAATCAAAGTGGATTTTCACTATGAAAATCAGAGTGGATTTTCACTATGAAAATCAGAGTGGATTTTCACTATGAAAATCAGAGTGGATTTTCAGACTCAAAATCAGAGTGGATTTTCACTATGAAAATCCAAGTAATTCAGACTGAAAATCCCCTTAAAATTCCAACCTGATTTTCACCCTGAAAATCTACCTGGAATTCCACCCTGATTTTCACCCTGAAAATCCAAGTAAATCACCCTGAAAATCCAAGTAAATCAGACTGAAAATCCACGTGGAATTCCACGTGGATTTTCCACGTGGAAATCCACCTGGACTTTTTTAACAGGGTATTGATTGATGATAATCTAACCTAGCAAAGATCATACTAAAGAAAGTACGTAATTATTTACTGTAAAATTTAAAAACTTCTATGATATTTTGCTGAAATTAGCTTGATTGCTATTGCAAAAAAAATTAAAAAGAAAAAATATAAAAACAAATAAAAAAAATTTTTTAAGTAAAAACATTTTGGTCAAATATTTGATTATTAAATTTACTATATATATATATATATATACTGAAATGAATTACCTATTGAAAGGGACATATATATTTATTCGAAATCAGGAAAATCAATAATTTCATATATAATTAAACACATAGATCCCATGATATATACACATATGTATCCAAATGGTGGTTTTGGATAGATGCCAAACGTGAAATCAAATAAAAGTAAAAAAAAATATATTAGCACTTCGATTTTACTCCTATAAGTTGAGCATTAGAAATCAATTAACCCAATTTTCGAATTTAGGAAAATTAACACAACAGTATATTGTTGATGCATGGGTTGGATTAGAAAAATGAAGATTATATTTTGTGAAGAAAAATCAAGATTCTTTAAGAACAGAATTTCATCAAGGCGCAATAGATTCCTTAAAATATAAAAAAAAATAAAATCAATGATAGTTTAAGAATTGGAAGAATATTTATATTACCATCAACTTTTACAGAAATTCTGCGTTCTTTACATCAAAATTTCCTTGATTTGATGACATTAGTACAAAAAATCAAAACAGATTTTTTTATTGCTATGACATGCAATCAGAAATGGGAAAAAATCGTAAATAATACAGGAAAAATTAAAAAAGTTACAGATATACTTGATATTGTTATTAAAATATTCAATGGAAAATTAAAAATATTAAGAGTCAGCCGTATACCGACACAGTTACCTGTTTTACCAAATCTATCTGAAATTTATTTTTTATAAAAACTAATAGCTTCAGGCAAAAATAAAGAGATGGTTTCGATTCGTGTAATAGAAAGCAATATTTTCTCTGATAAGAATAATTTAATTCCACCGCTTTATTTTCAAGAAAAGTTGGAATAACTTGAAAATCCCATTATTTGACACTAATTTCTAATTTTTTAAGTTATTCCAACTTTTCTTAAAAACGAAGCAATAAAATTAATTTATACTAATCAAAGAAAATATTACATTTTATTAAACACATCGAAACCATCTCTTTATTTTTGCCTCTTGTTGCTAATTTTGGGAAAAAAGTCAATTTTTTAATTAGAAAAGGACAGAGATACAGCGGCCTCTTAATAGAGTAAATAACTAAAAAACATATATTGGGAAAATGTATTCATATTGCATATTCATAGGTAGTGGAGTTTCAAAAGAGAGGATTACCGCATGCACATATGCTAATGTTTTTAAGAAAAGATGATAAAATTCACAATAGTGATGACGTTAAGAAATTTATGATAGCTTCAATTTTAAATGAAAGTAAGAATCATAGATTATATGAAATAGTTCAACAATTTATAATCCATGGCCTTTGTGAAGATCAAGTGCATAAATATTTGTAATAATAATATCTATTGCGCTTAACCTTCAATTTGCAGATTACACCGAGATTACACAAATCAGTACTTAAGTAAATAACAAAAATCTCAATTAGACAAGGACAGCGAATCCGGCCTGCTCTTAAGGGCTTGATGAAGCTTTCCCTCCTGATAATATTTCTGATCAAAGTTTATGAGTGAATGATGAATTTAATCGGGTTTTTTCACTTCAAGAAAAAAAGTTGTAGGATTCAACTTGAGTACGGACAACGAAAGAAATCTACCAAAATCTTATGCTGAAAAAGTTATATAAAAGTTTTCAAATTATAGTATTTTGAGGTTAGAATTATCAACTTTGATATTTAATTTGCGATCTAAGTTCATAAAAAAATAACAGCTCCAAAGGATTTTTCATTGTAACTACAATGATTGTTCTAATTTAGCTAATGTCAAAATTTGTCAAAATTTAAAGAACAAGACAAAGAAAATCAAAAATAATAAATATCTTTTCCAAATTTTTCAAATTGAATAAAATATACAGTGGGGTCAAATAAAAAAGAGCCACCCTTGAGAAAAAAAGTACTAAATAAAAAACTGTATCTCAACAAATAAGGGTCGTACAGAACTCCACGACCACTCATTTTAAACGCATTTGTAAGGACTTTTTAATGGTGTATTGGCAATTTAATTTTGAGTAATTGTCTGGGAAATATTACGACTTAAAAATAGAAAAAAAAAATTTTTTTATTCGCCTGTGTTTAAATTTAAATCATTTTTCGGAAAATGATAATAGAAAAATTTTACACGGTTAGTTTTATAGGTATTTTGCTTAACTTAAAATTTATATTATAGCTTTTTTCTAGGTTTAAAATTGACCAAGACTTAGCGATTTTTGTTGAAAAAAGGGTCTTTTTTATTTTTCCGATATCTGCTTAATAAGAGGAGATATAGAAAAATGCCAAATAAAAAGAAGTTCATTTTTGTGTGTAGAATAACCTTAAATTTTTTCAAAATTTTTTGTGCAATTTAATTTTTTTGATATTGTTGTGGTATTCTTATATA